>OY992530.1:145392353-145992353 GCA_963921185.1 Dasysyrphus tricinctus
TTTTTCCCCTTCTGATCTGGCTAACATCAATAAAGCGAACATCCGCCCAAAACTTGAGTATAACTCCCATGTCTGGTCAGGTGCCCCTATAACACATTTAAGCTTATTGGATAGAATCCAGAACAGAGCCCTTAAGCTTATAGGTGATTCAAACATTACGGAAACTTTTGTTTCGCTAGAACACCGTCTAACTCGTCAAGCTATGAATGCTCATCAGTTTACCCTTGAGCCAAACTTCAGACGTACTGTCAAATATAGGGGTTCTTTCTTTAGCCGTACTACTCGGATGTGGAATGCTTTGCCAAACTCGATTTTTCCCCTTCATTGTGATGTACAAGCATTCAAGATCAACGTGCATCGGCATCTTCTATTACACCCTCTCCACTTTTCCTAAACGCTCATGCTGTGTTACATCATAACATTATAAAGGTATTCATAATCCCTTGAGTGTGCGTAAATTATAAAAAAATAACTAGCAACAAAAGTGAGATGAAACTAGAACCTGTAGAATGGTGTATATACAGTTTTGTGATACATTGTCATCAATCAATCGCTTGGTCTAACGATTAAAGGCTATTCCCTAAAACCAACCCATTTGCTCAAATTTCCTTGAGCGATCTACCACTTAAAATCACCTGCTCACGCGTGTAAAAAATAAGCAAATTTAATAAGTACTTCAAGTGTAAATTATATTAATTTAATTAATTTTATTATAACTGTTTTTTGTTGGTTCAAAACATAAAAAACAGTCCTTTGATACACAAGGAGTAGATCATAGAAATAGAAAATCTTTCCGAGCAGAGAAACAGGTAACAAAAAAAAAAAACAGAGTAAAATGAGGCTCTGAACCTTTTTTAAGAGTTTACCCAAATATTGAGAGATATTTTGTTTTTAATATTGCTGAAAACATTTCCAAGATAATGTAGGGTTCAAAAATTCTTGGTGAATCTTACATTTTAATTTGATAACAGACCTAAACAGACGTGGCAAATCGTACGGTAGTTTTGGAACACCCTTTATTTTATCTAATTGGTCTGTTTCGAATGACATTTCTTCAATCCAAAAACCTATCGCGTGTACCTACATACATACATATACATATTTTTATAGACAATAACAAATCGAGGTATTAAAATTATATAGACATTTTATGACTAGTGTGATAAATTTTGATGTTTTAACCTTTTACACGCACTGGTGTATACAAAAAAATGTTACATTGGACCAAGGCCGTAGCCAGGGGAGATCACAGGGGTTTGATCCCCCCCCCCCCCCCCCCCCCCAATTTTTGAGAAAGGCATTTGTAAATCATACTTTCCATTTTAGTATGAGATTTGTACTCAAATTTGTGCGATGGTTATTAATTAATTTAATTTTATTTAAGGCCGTGTGCCAATTGCGCTAAAATTCTGGTTAAATTTGGTCCCAGCTAAATTTTATCCGTTTTAATAGGGGTGAATAAAATTTAAGGTTTTTGCTGTGTCAATTGAATTAAATGGGACTTTATTAAAAATTTAGTTGTTGTATTTTTTTTTTTGTAATGACAGTTCGCTGAACAAATAATTCAGTTTGCAAAATAAATGATCATCTGAAAAAGTATTTTCAATAAATTTTATTGATTCTTTTGCATTTTGAAGGATTTATCACAGGTAATTCAAACAAACGGGGAAGAGAATCTCGAATTTTTAAAAGGAGATCATTTGAAGTGCCGCAAACATTTACCTACGCTTGAAAATTTATACTTTGAAAAGAACCATGAGACCCTATACAAATGAAAATATTGAATATTTCTTTGTTTTAATTTCTTGAGTTCATTATTCTAGGCCTTTGTCTATATTTCTTAATCTTTTCATTTGATTTTAGTTTTTTTTTTTTTACTTTCCCGATATGATTCATGACTTCATGACAGCAAATAAAATATTTATCTACATTCATCTCCCTCACTCTTTCATGAGCATGTCAAAAATTAACCACTGGCTAAAATTTTAACGAGCTCCTGAGCAGGTTAGATTTTGACGTCTTTATTCAACTCAGTAATGTCAAAATTTAGCCATGGGATCAAATTTAACCAGGATTTTAACGCAATTGGCACACGGCCTAACTCACGTACTACATAATTTTTAATGAATATTGTTAAGGTACCTACCTACCTTGATGATTTCTTAAGTCAGCTTAAAATGAGATTGGTGTATTCTGATTCCCTAAAGTCTTGGCAAAAACGAACAAAAATTTAAAGAAGAAAACTTCAATTTTAAAAAAATTTTGGATCGTGACAATTTAAAGTTTAAAGACTGAATGCATGATATGGTAGACAAAATGCCATACATAACAAATGATTCACATACACAAGCTTATTAAAATTTTCGCGACTCTAACGGTTTTAACATGCACACCGGAAAGAACTTTTTCGACAGTGAAACGTCTAAAAATTGACCTAAGAGATTCTACCGATGAAGATAAACTTTTAGGGTTGGAGTAAATGTCAGTTCATCGACAAATTGAAACTAACACTGAGGCAGTTATCATAAGGGAATAATCTATTTGTCATAGGAGTGAGCGCAAACAATTAAATGTTTGACGATAAAGCATAGTTTACAGTCCCCATGCAAAAGAAAAATAAAATTATTCAAAACAATTTTGCACCTATTCTGTGCTTAATTTTATATAATATTTTAGGCACAAAATGTTTGCCTTTGCCTAAGCTACCCATTGAATCATTAATTAACCTCTATTAATAAATTATAGGCCTAAAAATGGAAAACAAATAATAAATTTTGGATGCAAAAACAATTTGCATGCAAATAATGCTGTGAGGTGAATATATTTTTTTTCGGGAGCGTAAATATTTGATATTCACCACTTTATGTCACGCAAAACAATTTCCCAATTGTTTTGCAGTTCTATGACGCCAATGGTTCATTTTAGCATGAAACTGTTTACCAATCAAACAAAAGAGTAGTTATTAGTTATAGTAGTAGAGTCATTTTTGGCATGCGAAAATAAAAATAAAAATAAAAATAATAAAATAATAATAATAAATAATAATAATAATAAAATTTGCATAGATTTTCGCACAGGAACTGTAAGCTAGGCTTTTTATTTTGCTTTACTATTAAAAAAAAACGTTTACAGCACAGACATTTTTTCTTTGAGTACATTTTTTCACCACCAAGCGTTTTCTTTTCTTTTCTCAAAAGAACCGTTTACTTAGCTTAAATGGTGAAATATTTTTTCGAAAAAGTATATCCCCCCCCCCCGAAATAATTGTCTGGCTACGGCCTTGCATTGGACAATATGTACAAAACCACAGAAATGTGTGCATGCCTACCATGTCTCGATGGAATTTTTACTCAACGAAAAATAGCAAATAGGAATAATTTAAGGTTTGGAATATGGTCACACGTATTTGATCCTAAAACAATTCAAAGCTAAAAGCGGAAGCATTGAATATTAAAGTTATTGATTTATTTATAAACCAGCTGAATCGCATAAAATGCGACAAAAATCTATTAAGCATGTATAGGTTGCCTTGAAAAAGAATAACAAAATATGTTTCGTGGTTATATGAAGGATGTAAATAATGCATAAAATACCACAGTCTAAAATTATTAATCTAAGGTTTCATGAGTATCTTTTTTAATTTTGTATAATATTTAGTTCTTTGAAAAACTTCACACTTAGAAAAGATAACGCAAACAGAGGAATGGTAGAACCCATTCCACTGTTTGCTTATCGTTCGAGACTCCAGGTGTAGGCACATCAAGCAAAAGCCTATACTTATTTATTTATTTATTCATTAATTTATTTATTTATTTCACCTACGAGTAACAAGCTCCACAGATTACTTTAGAAAGAATTATTAATTAATTATTATTTAAGCTAAGCATTAACCAATAATGAAATTAAATTTTAAAAATAAGTACATTAAATCATTTTGAATTTAATTTTGGAAAATGAAAGAGATGATCGTTAATTTCATTGAACTCCCTGACTGACCTTGAAATTGGTTCATGCTATGCGACTTTTTTTTTAATTTTATTTTTTTGATTGTTCTCTTTAACTCCCTACAGCAGTCTGACTGGTGAAAAATTTTGCGTTGCCTGACATTTTGGAAAAAGGCGTTGAAAACGCATAAATGCAAATTTCTCGGTTCCTATTAGACGCGTACAGTAAGCACTTTAGATTTTGATGGTATAAAGGAACAATTACGTTAAAGGTTTTTATTATTGAATATGTTTGTTTGGAATATAGGCAAGCTTAAGACCGAAAATGTTACTAAATTCACACTTCCGTTTCTAAGAGATTGGTTTCACAGGCCAGTTTTCAATGTTTGGTATAACTTGGTAGCTAAGCTGAATTTGACAAATTTCCAATCGAAATGGATGGTTTTAAGAATTTTGTAAACCAAATTTAGTAGGAAAGGTTAACAATAACCAACCAAACAAAATCAGAAGATCAAAGATTTCTAATTTTTACTAAATTGCGCAGACATTTTTTTGGAGCTCAAAACTTGCTGGAGAAAAATTAAGAATAGGCTCAAGACTTTAATATGATATGCTCAAAAAGCTATTCAAACCATTTCTTAAAATTTTTCGCAGTTTTTGTCCGAAAGCCTATTTTTTGGTATCAACTAAATGACACATAGCACATTAACTGATTTTTTTCCAGGAGGTCAAACTATTTTGCTAGCGACGAAATTGTGGGGTAGTTTTAATTTGGTTCCTGCTATATGTTTTTGGTGGTGCTGAATCTGAAGTTTGCGACTAAAATTTCATGACGCAACATAAAAAAGAAAATGCAAAAAATACATTTGAGTTTTGCAACTTATGATTCAAAAACTATCAATCACTCGTAATTAACACCTAAAAACAATGGAGAGTATACACAACTTCGAACAAATCTCCGTTTAATGTTTTTTTTTCTACGGCAACACATTTAGACTCAAGCGCTAGTTGAACATTGATGTATTTTAACTGTTTCCAAAAATCCTTTGATGCTCCTAATTCGATTCTGGCCTACGAATATTGCTCAAGCACGTCACGTTTTTGAGATATTCGATGTTATGTTTAGGGTAATACCTATTATTTTTCATCATTTTCTTCAAAACTCTTACCATTTTTGTCAAAGCTTAACTTTCTATTTGGGCAAATGCAGAAATCGAATTGGAAGAAATTGTTTTAAATGTATACTAATTTACACTGTAACTTAGGCAATTTTCTATCTCATAACAAGAGTAAAAGATTTTATATGAGATTTGATATCTCGTTAACAGATTTTTATTTTTATCACGTCAAAAAACCATTTATTTTTGTAAGAGTATTTATCTTATGAGCGAATCAATAATATTATGTTTGACTTGTACCTAATATGGACATTATTATTAGTTGTTTTTCACACAATTGGACCAAAATTTGATTGCGGTTGAAAATTTCATCATCATCATCGTGTCCTGTAACCCCGGCTGGGGCATAGGGCGTCAACAAAACGTCTCCATCCTTCACGGTCTGCTGCAAGGTACTTTAGCTGTGGCCACGTCCTTCTCTGGGATTCTGCTTCCGCTAAGACAGTTGATTTCCATGTTGTTCTTGGTCTTCCAACCCGCCGTGCACCCTGAGGATTCCATTCAAAGGACTGCTTTGCAATTTCATCGTTTGGTTTCCTCAGTGTGTGACCAATCCAACGCCATTTACGCTTTCTTATGTCGACGTCCAGCCGCTCTTGACTTGTCCTGCGCCACAATTCCTCATTTGATATTATTTGTGGCCAGCGAATCTTTAGGATGTGGCGAAGACAGCGATTCACAAAAGCCTGCAATTTCTTTGAAATGATAGACGTGACTTTCCAGGTTTCACAAGCATATAACAGCACGGATTTGACATTGGATTCGAAGAATCTCAACTTAGTGCGTAAGGAGATTTGACTTGATTTCCAGATTGGGGACATAGTACCGAAGGCAGCACGAGCTTTATTTATTCTACTTTTAACGTCCAGATCCGTACCACCGTTTGCAGAAACAATACTGCCAAGGTAGTTAAACTGTTCCACTACTTCAACTGGCGTCTCCTGTAGAAAAATACGCTGCTGTGTGGAGCGGCCTGTGAGCATTATTTTTGTCTTTTTGCTGTTTATTCTTAGACCACTCGACTCTCCCTTCAATTGCAGTGTTTGGCACATCCCGTTCAGCCCACTGATGTTATTTGCCAGTAAACATAAGTCAATGTAGCCAGAATGAGAGCACAATCGTTTGGAATGGCTTTTTTTGACGACTTAAACGAACTTTCCGAAATGAAGATCAAAGACTTGATCTCTTTTCTTAACGCCACGAAATGGTTCTGAGACAGAAATCTGTTGCGTTCTGCACCATGTTCCCCCCCAGAACCAAAGTCCGCGAGTAATCGAAACCCGGGTTTCTGAGGAGCTTCATGATGCTCAATGGCAATTGATGACCACATGATCTGATCGATCGATTCGTTGCTGCTCTACAACCTGCCGAGCTCGGCATAATGTGGCAAGCTCGGGCGAAATGCGATCCGATCGAGTGAGTGTCCTATGACCCCACAGTACACATATTGAAGGTTATATCATTAGCGTTTTCATTTTTGTTCAGTTCTGCGCATCCATCAAAATCAGTGAAAAATGGCGACTCTACGTGACCCCGACTAGTTAAACATCCAAATTTGTTGTGTGTTATGTGTTCATTTGTAACTTATTTATTCACAAACACAATTGTTTCAAGCTTTTTAGTGTTTATAAACATTTTTTTAGTGTTATTTAAATTATCCTTTTGTGTTTGTTTTCTTCGTTGTTGTTGTAATACAGTGGAAGAGGTCACGTAAGGCTGCCATCTTGAATTTCTTTGACAGTTCTCATTTCGGACCACATGCGCAAGATAATACCTTAGATATGTGTACTGTGCTATGACCCAACTCACAAGATACATTAAATATACTCCACAGCCGTCCTATTTCAAAGCAAGGAACGCTTTTATCTACTTTCATACACAGGTCGAACGAGTTATGGTATCAAAACGGCGCAATCCAGTGCTAATTGGGCAACAGCGAGTGTTACGCTCTTGCCACCATTTTTACCTACCTACCTACCAAACATATGTCATCGGCATAGTCTAAATGACTGAGCCTTTCGAACGGTCTCCACTGAATGCCATTTCGCTCAGCTGTACCAACACTGGCCGTCAATACGTCGTCCATCGCCAGCAGGAAGAGAATTGGCGATAGAACATCCCCTTGTCTCACACCCTGTTGCACTACGAAGGAGTCGGATAGCTGCCCATTGTGCAAAACAAAACACCTTGCGTTGTTGTAGGACTCTTTAATAATGGCAACAATTTTTGGTGGAATTCTTCTACCAAGCAACGATCTCCATATACATTCTCGGTTGACTCGATCAAAGGCCTTCTCAAAATCCACGAACATGAGGTAAAGCGGTGATTGAAATTCCATCGACTGCTCGAGGACGATACGCAGGGTGTTGATATGGTCGACACACGATCGACCACTGCGGAAGCCAGCTTGATGCCTCTTGAGTGTAGACTCGATTCTATCCTTTATTCGCTCGAGAATGATGGTTGCCATTAGTTTTGGGAAAACGGACAAAACAGTGATACCACGCCAATTGTTGCAATTCTTTAAGTCACCTTTCTTTGGCAACTTAACAATCACACCATCCTTCCAGTCCCTGGGATAGGTTTCGTTTTCCCAAATGTTTTGTATCAGCGGATGTAAAATACTAGCCGCTGTTACGGGATCGGCTTTCAGGAATTCAGCTGGTATTCCGTCCAGTCCAGCTGCCTTGTTGTTTTTGAGGAGATTTATTGATGTAAGGATTTCCGATTCTGACGGGGGTTCGATGTCAATACCCCTATAGGACCTGCGCATCTCGTTTAGTTGGGGCACTTCAGCACTCTGCTCAACTGAATCCTCATTTGGCAGGGCACAAAAATGGTCCTTCCATCTACGAAGCTGATCCTCAATTGATACCAAAAGTGTGCCATCCGCATCCATTACAGGATGATTGGTGTTGCTTTTTTTCCCGATAACATCTTTGGCTATTTGGTACAATTCCCGGATATCTCCTCTTCTGGCAGCGATTTCCGCATTATCTGCGAGTCCATCTACCTTCATCCTCTTGTCACGTCTCACACAGCGATAGACCATCTTATGTGCAATGCGGTACTCTCTTCGCAAGTCAGCCTTTCGTTGAACATCTGCTTCGGCATTTATTTGGATTTTCAACGATTTGCGAAGTTCGATCTTATCCCAGGTGTCTTGGGATATCCAAGAGTCTCTACGTCTCGTTCGCTTGGGTACAGTTTCAGATTCAGCCTCCAAAAACACTTTTAATTTCACCCCACATCTCATCAATTGTTGAATTCTGGATTCCGTTTAATGACGAGGCTCTGTCGTTAAGGGTGGTGACATAGTTACGACATATGTTGGGGTCATTTAAAGCATTAGTAATGAATTTTGAGCTCCTTGCTGCATCCTGCGCTGTTTTGAAAATGTACTTACTAATATTTACATTTTACCTCCAAAAAAAACAAACCCCTTTCAAAATAATGCATATTTCAATTATTTTTTGTTTGTTATTTTTTCTTATCTTTTTTTTCTCATGTTCCCTTTTTTGGCAATAGAGTATCTTTACGCAGAACTTTGAACTCTTCCCAAGTAAAATACTCAATATTTCATTTGTTCCATTGATTATTATCATTTTTTTTTTAATTGTTTGTTTTTGTTTTACAACGCAGACATTTTTTTATTGTGTGCATTTTGTTTTTATACTATTTTACTAAAAAGATCCTATAAAAGCTTTTTAGTAGATTTTTAGTAGAGTATAGCATAGCCGCCGCGCATAGCTGCTTTTAAGTGTTTACTATGGGATTATAAGCATTATAATATGGTTAACAGAGATCAAATTTCATAATAAGATTATTATAAGACTTAAACAGTCTTATTTATTAGATTTTTAGACGGTTGACTAGTTAGTGCACTCCTACTAAGGGAGATAAAACTGATTTCATAATAGACTTAAGCGTTGGAAATTTGAATTTGAATTTGAAAAGAGACGTAGTCTTATTATAAAATTACTATGAGAGTAATTAAAGTTTCATAACAAGATGTTAATTATTAAGTATAGCTATGGGATCTAAAAGAACCTTATGAGAGAGGATTTGTAGATTTCGGGAGCTCAACTCTGAAGAGTATGTTAGTTGGGATGTCAAAACTGGCCCTAACTCAAAACAGCCAAAATGTCAGTTATGTTTTTTTTCTTAACACGGCAGTATAGGCGTCGAATTACTTCATTTAAGGCTATTCAAAAAATAAAAGTCTTGCAGTCAACAAATGGGGCCTTTGTGCATCAAAAAAACAATATGAATGCAACCTCGAGGAAAACCGTGTTAACCAAAATTGGTTTTCACTCCTCTCTAGATAAGCTCCACGGACCCCATATCACGGAATCTGAGATCATTTGAGTATTTAATTCGCCCTGCCAGACTGTTTAAGAAAACCGTTTTTCACTTAGAATTTTGAATTTTTAAACGGTTTGGTAGAGCAAACTATACACCCAAATGGTATCTCAGATTCCGCGATATGTGATCAGAGGAGCTTATCTAGGGAGGGAATTAAAGCCAGTTTTGGCTAACACGATTACCCTCGAAGTTGCATTCATATTTGTTTTTTTGATGCACCTGTTTAATCACAAGGTCCCAGTTGCGGACTACAAGACTTTGATTTTTTCGAATAGCCTTTAATGACGCTTTCAACGCCTATGCTTCTTTTTTTGCTATCACTCACACCTAAAATCTGCTGCGGGCTCTCGATCTATTAGGTTGATTGCCATATGCCAATCGCTGGACATCTTTTCAAATTAAAAATTTTGCCATTCGGCAGTTTTTCTAAGGACATAAGTGCACTTGTTCTTTAATCAATAAAAGTCTTATCTCGACCTTAAAATAACTGAAAATAAGAAAACTTAATTTAAAATAAATAATTTATCTTTTCTTTTAAATTTTATAAATTAATTTTAATCGAAATAAAGCTTATCACAACAAAAATATAAATGTTATAAAAAGAGCCAAGTTCTTATATGTACAAGAAACCTGTTCGTAAAAAGTCAGCCAAACAAAGAATAAGATCTAAAAATATATGTCAAGCCTTAAGTTCATGAAGTTTAATATCAAATATTTGAATTAGAGTAGTATCGAAACAACTCCAAATCTTGACGGAAATTTTGTTATTTAATGATTACTGATTAAAATTTGGTGGTTCGATTTTTTTTTCGAATGTAAAATTTGCCATTTATATACATATATTTAAATGTACAAAGCTAGTACGGAAAAATAAGCCTTTGGGCTTAATGCGGAAAATTATAGTCCTTGTTAGCGGCAAAATGTTGAACTGATGACTTCAAGTAGCAATAAGTTTTTAATAAAATAAAATAAAATAAAATAAAATAAAATAAAATAAAATAAAATACAATAAAATAAAATAAAATAAAATAAAATAAAATAAAATAAAATAAAATAAAATATAATAAAATAAAATAAAATAAAATAAAATCAAATAAAATTAAATTAAATTAAATTAAAATAAATTAAATAAAACAAAATAAAATAAAATAACATAAAATAAAATAAAATAAAATAAAATAAAATAAAATAAAATAAAATAAAATAAAATACTGCATAGTTGTTCATTGCATAGGTACCTACATTTTTCCAATTTTTCTTTTTGGTTTGAACCGTTGTCAAGCAAATATTTTTTTCAGTTTTTGAGGTTTCTTTATATCGCTTTTGTTGAGATTTTTCCAATTCTTATTTTAATTTTGCATCCTTATATTAAGTGTGTTTAATTAAGTTAGTGTTTTTAAAGTTAAAGGTCATTTTCCGTAATGAAATTTCACCCCAAACTAAAAAATGAAAAAAAGACAGTTATTGTTGTTCGTATTTTTCATATAACTATTTTTGGGGCCATTTTTCGTTGGGGCGAAATATCATGTAGGTAGGTGGTAAAGATACTTGCTAATATTTCCCCATACTCAGTCTTAGGGTTAAAAATAAACTTGATTTTAAGATGTTACCAAAACTTTCCTATCAGTGCGAAATATATATCTATTATGGTTCTAGATCAGTGATGGGCAAAGTACGGCCCGCGGGCCAACTCCGGCCCGAAATTAAAAGTATATGACCCGCGATAATTATACCAATTTTAATTAAATTTTTTTTTTCAAACTTGTCGACTCAATTTAAGCAACGTATAGATAACTTTAAATTTTTCCGTGGCGATGGATGAAAGTACGGATAGAAGTAACACTGCTCAATTATTGATGGACATTGGAGGCGTTGACGACGAATTTAATATTACTGAAGGGCTAGTTTGCTTGCAATCACTAAAAAGAAAAACGACGGGACAGATAATGTATAACGAATTTTTCGGAGGTCTTCAAAATTTAAAAGCCCCTATTTCAAAATTATGCAATATAACTACAGATTGAGCCCCAAAACGCGGGATATCAGGTATTTTTCGGAACCAGAATCCTAATTAAGATGTAGTATTTTTACATTGTATAATTTACCAAGACGTTCTTTGTTAAGCTGCAATAAATATTACCCATGTAAACTAATTAATACTATTCGATTCCGGGGCATGATTCTCGGGCAATTCCAAGAATTTCTGATTGAAGTTGACGCAGATTATTCTGATTCTTCTTTATCACACGAAAGTAAGATGGTTAAGTTATGGGATATGGGTATTGAAAGAGGTCCTACAAGATTACATAAGGAATAAAACAGACAAATGATCTGACTTTCAAATTTTCGAAGACAAAGATTGGCGCACCGATTTTGCATTTTTTACCGATACTACAACGAATTAAATACAAAATTGTAGGGAAAGAACCAATTAAAAGATGAGACTTGGGGTTGCTTTAAATCATTTCAAACTTAGCTTTGTCTGTTTTATATGCATGGCTTAGAACGATTTAGCTCACTTTCCGCGTTTAAAATCCCATGGAACTAGTGAGTGAGAACAAACTGAAAGAATCCAAACAGGCGCACAGTGGTCGGAAATCAACATTTAGCGCGAACTAAATCAAGAATTGAAGGTCCAAATCACCATGACTAATGTTATCTATCGTAGGTGGGAATACATACGCGTACCCACTGATGACCTTGGTTTTTTATTAAAGGTCGAAAATGATACTAAAAGACCCGTTAGTTGAACGATTCAACAAATACTCGCAGCATGATATGCCAAAAATGTTAAAAATTGTGGCCTTTTGTGACGCTTCAAAAATGAATTGTAAAAGATGAATTAGCACGTAAATGCACTTTGTTTTTATACTATCTTGAAAAGAAGCGACTCCTTAACGATATTAGAGCAGTCTAAACACCTTGCAAACACAAACATGCTTAACTTAAAAAAATAAACCAAAAAATTCTATTTAATTTGGTCTCTACCTTACAGCTTCTTAAATTTATTAAAAAAAATATTTACCGTTATATACCTTACCTTTGGTTTTAAATTATTAAAATAATTTTAAGTTGAATTTTCACACCCATTACAAAAAATAAACAATTCAAAATTAACATACCATTCAGCGAATAATGGTTGCATCGTTCAACTAACGGGTCTTTTAGTAACATCTTCGACCTTTAATAAAAAACCATGGTCATCAGTGGGTACGCGGATGTATTCTACGTACGATAGATAACATTTGTCATGGTGATTTGCACCTTCAGTTTTCTATTTAGTTCGCGCTAAATGTTGATTTCCGACCACTGTGAGGCGTCGCAAAGATTTCAAGATTTTAAGAATATTCAGTTATTTCTATAGATATTTTCTCGATGCCGTTTAATGTTGATCCGGAAAATGTCTTTGCCGAATTGCAGTTAAAAATTATTGAAAAGCAGTGCAGCACCCATTTGAAACAACTGTTGTTAAATTCCACAAAATTTGATCAGAAAATGATGGAGATCTTTGTGTCATCGTGTGTGTGGAACAGACTTTTTCGACCATGAAACTGCGGAAAAACTCTATCAGAAACCAACTTACTGATGAACACCTTTTCGCGCTGCTGAAAGTTACTTTTTCAAGGCTCTAACCTTCATTCGAAAATATTATGGCAAATCAAAAGCAATTTCATATGTCTCACACGCCTACCATGGCAGGGCCTTCGAATAAAAGTTAAATTGCAATTTTAACGTTTGTGCAAGTGTGTAATACTGCAATGTTCTTATATGATTAAAAGTTTCAACACAAAATGCATTTTTCCTACAATTCTGGCCCTCCTCTGAAATTTCTTAAACTTTTTGGCCCCCCATAAAGAAAGTTTGCCCACCACTGTTCTAGATTCTGTGATTGCAATCTTTCACTCAATAGGTATCATAAAATCATGGAAAATTTTGTTTATCTAATTAAATTAAATCCGTTCCATTCAAATGAGTATCGGCAAATCATTATGTAAATGCATATCGAAAACAATTTAATTCCAACCTTCGCAATCGTAATATTTTTATTGTAAATTTATACAAAAAATATCTGTGGGTATCAGAATAACTTATATTATGTATTATGCTCAATAATCAAAAAAATCTTTTTCGAACACACAAACAATTGAATCCGTGTCCCTTCATACCTACATATCGATAGAAATACCGCACCTCAAATGGATATCCTAAAAATTGGCACTAAAATGATCATAAAAACCATTCTTTGAAAGTATCTTTTCAGCTTTGAATGATACTCATAATTTACATAAAATTATTATTCGTGCGGTTTGTTGGGTGAATGTGACGAATGGAATTGTTGTTTTTTTTTTTCTCCTTTTTGTGAAAAGTTTCTTTTTTCCTTTCCAAAACTTTTTATTTTGTGGCAATAGCCTGACAATTCATATTTTATATATCAATTCCAAGACCATTTCGCCTTTATGATTCAATTTGGAAATCCATTGCAGAGAATTGAATGTCTATATAGAGGTGTACCTATAGTAATATACAACCTTAGCCAAATAACGGATACTTGAGGTTTTTTTTTCTGAAAGTCTAGATATTTATGTTTCTTTGTACATTCTTGGGTACTTTATTAGGGAAAAAAGGGTAGTTTTATGGGGAAATTTATCTTTTTGTGACCTTAAACACTCAGAACGAGGATATCTCGTTTGATTTATTTTCTATTTTAGCTCAGTGGAAAAGGATGTAAAAGGATACCAGAGGATCTAGCACTGATTATATTAAATTTTGGGTATACCTCTTGGAGATGCTTTCATAAGATAAAGTATACAAACGTATAGTTGAAAAAATACAAATAAAGCAGATTGTTTGAAAAAACTAAATTCTTGCCAAATTGAAAAGTTTGCTTTGATTTTTATAAAGGAACTACATTATATTGGAGAAAGTTTGTAAAACAGAAAAAAAGAGAACTGCACTAGTAAGAAATATGTATGTGTTATTGATGATACCATCAGACTTCGAAGTGAATAAAACATAGGCGTTAAGTAACAAAGAGTTTTTTTTTCCAGAAATATGAGTGAAGTCACAGATAATTTTTCTTACACATACGAAGCATCTGGTCGCATCTTTGTGGCCTAGCGCTTGGCTCATGTTAAGTTCAATTTCAAAATACAACTGCTCACAATCCGTAAGCTTCACATGTTTGCCGCAGGAAATACGCTGCAAATCAACGAGGGTACAGTAGTGTAAGTCGCCAGGCGTACAGTTTTAAATACCCGTGTTTTTTTGGGGTTTTATGTAGAGTACAGTGAGAAATTGCCAATAAAACGCACCGGCAGCTGCCTATATTTTTGTATTTCAAATATGGTACCCCTGAATAGCTGTCGCAACACAAAAATGTGAATTTTATGAAAGTTAAAAGTAGAAATAAACCAAAACTATTAACAAAAACTAACTTATGTTGAAGGAAAATATGAAATCCTACTAATATTATAAATGTGAAAATGAGTTTGTTTGTTTGTTTGTGACGCTTTCACGCCTAAGCCGCTGAATCAATTATGATGAATTTTGACATAGAGATAGATGGGACTCTGGAAGCGTCAATAGGATACTTTTTTTACCATATGAGACAAAAAAAGAAAAAAGTATTTGGTACCAAAACAACTTAGTATTATATAGGAACAAAAATAAATCAATAAAGTTTTAAAAAATAATCAATCAATTTTGATATTTCGTTTAAAAGATAGTTTGTTTTATAATTTTGAGGTTGTCGTATACTATTTTCTTCAAAAACGATGGTTTAAATTAAACAGGAGCTCATCGCAATTCCGGGCAGTAAAATTTACTCGATTACTCGATTCATGAAGAACTAAGGAGGCTGCCTTGAGAGTTGTTTAGATACTGGCCGTTTTCGAAAACATAATCTGTGTCAAAAATGCATTTGCAAAATGTTCTTTAACGCAAACTGCTCAGCTTAAGCCACATGTTCGAAAACATCATCTGAAAAATAATTGGGAAACCAGAGATCGTGCTCATAAACATCAAATACGGTTGCGAATGCAGGACGATTGCATGTGACGATTGCAATCTGCGTCAAAAAATGACGATCAAATTGAATTTGATTTGACGTTTTCGAAAATGGCCACTTTCTTAAGGAGAGCATGGAAAAAGTTTCATGGCCAGATGTAGCATATTCGCGTGTGCCCATTGGCCAGAATTTGTATGTTTATCTACGCCAACATCCTCAATATAGTGTAAAAGCCGCAGAAAATTCTGTGATTGAACGCATAGCCAAAATATGAGTACATTACATGAGGCCATGAGAGCCATAGTGGCCTAACTGCAATTTTATCGAAATTGAGTTTATACGAAAACTGTATTTACTAAAAATTATTCCTGCATTTAAATTTTTTGAATTGACGGCTCCATATGTCATAGTTATTAGTCTAAGAGCCGACAGCAAATTTTGGGAGTGGATGTATAACTAAAATATGAGTACATGGTTATATAGATTTAAGCATCGTGATATGGAAAACAAAACTCTGGCAGGGTTTATTCTCAGCTTTTGGGGATGGTGGGTGGTTAAAAACTGCGATTTTTCCGATTTTTGTGTGAGGGGTATAACCACTTCAATTCATATATAAAATATAGGAAATGACCTTCTGATCTCAAATAATTGATTCCCAGACGTTTCCCTTTCAGCTTTCTGCCCGCCAGAAGCGCATCAAAGTGGGCTAAAAACCAGCTTTTGATGTCAGGGGTATAACCAAATGTGCGACATATCAAAAAATCAGGAAAAATCTCCTGATTACAAATATACTGCAGGTGCCAGACATTTTACTTTCAGCTTTCCCCCTGCCAGACGCCCCCAAAGTGGTGGAAACCCCCTTTTTTATTCCAGCGCTATAAACAAAAGTGTGGTTAACCAAAAAATCATAAAAAATCTTTTGATTAAAAATATTTCAGTCCCAGACTTCTACCTCTCAGCTTTCAACCTGCCAGACCCCTCCTAATTGGTCAAAAACTTTGATGCCAGAAGATTACCAAATAATACGCGGTATACCAAGCATAAGTCTCAGGAAAACACTTGCGGTAGAAAGCTTACCTGTTGTCCCTTAAAAATTTCTTCCAGTTTGAACATAAATTTTTAATCAGGGGATTTTTTATGATTTTTTGGTGTACCACACTTTTGGTTATACTCCTGGCATCAAAATGGGGGTTTTCCACCACTTTGGGGGCGTCTGGAAGGGTGAAAGTTGAGAGGTAGAAGTCTGGATCTGACAAATTTTTAATCAGGGGATTTTTTATGATTTTTTGGTGTACCACAATTTTGGTTATACTCCTGGCATCAAAATGGGGGTGTTTCACCACTTTGGGGGCGTCTGGCAGGGGGAAAGCTGAAAGTAAAATGTCTGGCACCTGTATATTTGTAATCAGGAGATTTTTCCTGATTTTTTGATATGTCGCACATTTGGTTATACCCCTGACATCAAAAGCTGGTTTTTAGCCCACTTTGATGCGCTTCTGGCGGGCAGAAAGCTGAAAGGGAAACGTCTGGGAATCAATTATTTGAGATCAGAAGGTCATTTCCTATATTTTATATATGAATTGAAGTGGTTATACCCCTCACACAAAAATCGGAAAAATCGCAGTTTTTAACCACCCACCATCCCCAAAAGCTGAGAATAAACCCTGCCAGACTTTTGTTTTCCATATCACGATGCTTAAATCTATAACCATGTACTCATATTTTGGTTATACATCCACTCCCAAAATTTGCTGTCGGCTCTTGTACTATATAGGACTGTTTGCACTAAGAGGCCAACCACAAAAAATTTAAAAGCTTGAGTGTAAAGGTAGTCTATCAGTTATAACGGTATTTTGAAAAATCATTAATACATAATCAAAAACCATTTATTTTTTTATCATATTGCTAAAAGAAAATCAAGGCTATGTTTCTTTATTTTCAAACGGCAAGTATTTGAAATTTTTTTAAACTACATAATTATTTGAAAATAATCTGTTCCTTATTTTTGCTCTACTGAAAATAATGAAAAATGCAGTTAGGCCACTATGGCTCTCACAGCCTCACATATGCATAGCATATGAGGGTTTGTAGGTTCACGCATCTTGATACCGAATGCAAAGGTATGGCAGGATTTTTTTGACGCCGCGCCCGTGCTCGGGACGGGGGGTTGAAAATAGCACTTTTCAAATTTGTGTGTCAGGGGTACAACCACTTCAATACACTTATTTAAAATGAGAAATTGTGCTCTGGAATTTTTCATAAGTCCACAAATTTAATTTTATGATCTGAGTAATAGAACTCAAGTTATCGCCCTCTAAAGCAAAACTTATCGGCCTTATTTTTTGTTTGAATTTTTAAATATCCAAATATTTCTGATAATAGAATATGAAGAACATTTGAAAAGGCATTCTTCTGTTTAAGTGGAGTGACTGAATATTTATAATTCAAGTCAAAAGTTCAAGTGAGCTCAACTCCATAATTATGGAGTTGAGCTCACTTGAACTTTTAACTTGAATTATAAATATTTCTGGATATGGTGCACATTAAATGGTTATATCTCAAGTTCTTTTAATAAGATCGGCAAAATTAAAGTCTGTGGACTTTGGGAAAATGACAGAGAATCATTTCCTGTTTTTTGAAAATTAATTGATGTGGTTGTAACTCTGTCACAAAAATTGGAAAACAGCTATGTACATATTTTCAACACCCCGTTCCCAACACGGGTGTCAAAAAATCTTTCCAGACTTTTGAACTCAATATTAAGATGCATGTACCTACAGATTCTCAAACTAATATTTTGGTTAGGTATGCTTGCACCCAAAAAATTTGCTAAAAGCAATTGGACTAATAGTGGGATATTCAGTTCGCAGCGAGGTAGAACCTATGACTCTGCAGTAAATATTTTTCATTTTGTAATAATTTTATCTCCATCTGTATTAACCAATAAACTGAAATAAATAAATTAATAATTTTTTTTTCGTTAATGATTTCTGTATCGATCGGCAACCAGAAATGAAAATAAACATGAGCGCGAGCGAAGCCGCGGGTAAAGGCTAGTATAACTATATATTTATATATTCTATGATTTAAATTGAATGTTTGTGTCCCTTTCATCTTTGTTTCCCATTTTCAGATTCGAAATTGGTTTTCAGCTTCAAAATAGAAAAAAAGGTGTAGGGGTTTGTTGGTAGACTATGGTCAAAGTAAAAAAGTCGTCATTTAGTCTGCTATTACACGAGGACTTTTTAGTCAACTTTTTTTCGAAATTAAATGAGTGCGAGGTGAAATCAGATATTTTGTATTATCACTTACGTTAAAAAGCTGCGAATAGCGAACTGCGAGTTGCATGAGTAAAATGGGTGCTAAAAAAATGTGAAGTTAAATTCGAGCGAATTTTTCATTCGCTGCCTTGTGGAATGCGTCCTGGGACCCAATTCCGCAAGAGTAATTTGTACACAAAAATTCGTGTACACATAGATTTTTGCGATTCCGCAAGCGTGAGTTTTAAGTTTCTGACAGATAACGCATGCACAATCAGTCAACTTTATTCACACTTGTTTTCGGTGTGAATAGAACGTGTACACAGAAAATCATTCACCCTTGCGGAATTGGGCCCCTGATTTTGTGGATTGCGAATTAAAGTTTGGCAGTTTGCAGAATATATCTTGATGGTCACCTATATAGTATAAAAATGCTAAATTTTACAATTTGCACTAATTTAACAACCATGCGCCTATGATAGACCCTATTTAGACTGTGATTGCTCAATACGCCCCATGCGGATGAGTTTATGGTTAAGATTTTATCCTCACTGATTTCAACTACAAAACCATTGTCATGACGAAGCCAACAGTAACAATCTAAATAGGGCCAAATCACTCAACATAACTCTACTCTACGAACATAGCCTTCGGGAGTTCGAGATACAAAAATTATCAATCGTACCAACAACGAAACACAAAAATTCTATTCAGTCTAGTTCGATACTCGAACAAACGTCAAAATGTTATTGGCAGTAGGATTCTACTTTAGCTTTCATCGGCAGTAGGTAGGATCTACTGCCGATATTGTTTTTGTTATTCGTGTAAAATCTTACTGTACTATGGATAGCTTTTCCAAAAAAACATGGGTAATACTAGGTAACTGAAAATGTTGGTGAAATTTAGTTTGACTGACTTCTCAGGATAAAAAAGAGAGAGCAAGGGGTGTTGTTCGTAAATTCTATCAAAGGGTGAAGCGATATTACTATGGAATGGGAATATGGTAATAGATACGCATTTATTCTAGAATGCTAAACGGCGATGAAAATTCCATTCAACTTGTACGATGAGGGCTAATATTTCCGTTCACCAGACATTCATGAAGTCTGGTTAGCGATTGCAAAACTAAAATCGTAATAGGCTGGTGGTGTGGATGAACTCCCAGCCGAGCTATTCAAAGCAGCGGGAGATAACTTATTAAGGACCATGCACCAACTTACATATATGCAAAGTATATCGATGAAAGGAACCTTTGGCATATAGTTTGCCCCCTCCACAAAAAAAGGAGATGCTCTGACCTGCTCCTTTTGGCTAGGCAAGATCAAATATTCATACTCCGACAGATTTTGATAAAAAATCCCAGGAATTCCAGATCGAAACACCCCACCTCTTAAAGTGTAATACCAAACCTAAAGTCAGAATTACAGGACCAGTTTTAAAGGCCCAACCATCAAAAGCTACATTACCCGAGACACCCGGAATAGGACTGAATCGTCAGAAACCAGTGTAACCGATACAAGCCAGCAAGACCAGATTCCAGAAACGCAAGTGAATTATTGTTTCCAGTACCAGAGCTAACCGCAGTACCAGCAACCTATAGCAACAGAATATTGTGTGTTATAAATATAAGAGTTGTTTCAAATAAAGATTTTGTAATAAGGTTTTAAGACCTTTTTCCTCTAAAGTTTCGTGTTTTCTTCAGGATGACCCTGGCGAGACCGGCAAGCATAACCTTGGCTGTAAAGCAAAAAGCACATCACAACCTTAACATCCTCAACAAATCTTATCTGTTTGAAAACTTCATATGAAATACTCTCCCAAACTAACACGAAACATACGTTGATGACAGTTTTTTATTGTTGTTTAGCATTGTGTATTTGTCATATTTTGTACTTTTGTGAATAATTCGCTGCGAATTCGCTTTGGTTTGGGAGAGTTTTAAAACGACTCCCCCAAAAGATTTCATTTTTTGTTTTCACAATATAATCGTATTTTAATTATTTTTCTACCTGACTGCCAGTTATTTTATTTGTTTGAATTTAAGCTTCAAAGTCCCCTCATATTCCATAAAAATCATTTCCCTATCACGCACTCCTGCATTTCCGAAAAAAAAAAAAAAAAAAAAAAAAAAAAAAAAAAAATTCCACCATTTGAATTCAATTTAAAATGTCTGCAAACTGCGATAAATAAAAGCCCTTGCCTATTATTCAAAACATATGTTATCTTGATAAGCACATCACCCTCTTCCTTTTTATCAAGCGCATATATATAGACTTAACAACTTTTGAATTATTCACCTAAATGTATATCCTTCTTAAACCACAGGATAATAATTCTAAATCAACAGACAGAAGGGCTTTGAAGGGGAAGTCCCTAAATAAAAACAAATTGAGGAAAACAATTTAAACAAGAAGGAATATCAATCTTCACCTTTTCATGCAACAACGATATAATAATTTTCCAAATAAATAAAAAGAAGAAAGAAAAATCAACCAACTTTAAGCTCACAAAACAGAAAATCAAGCATCAATTCCCAAAACTTATTTCTTCCTTGAAGTTGACAAAGATTCACTCTTTCCAGACTTTACTTTTCTATTTCTCTTGGGTTAAAGAATGCGTACCTATACGTGAAGTGGAGTAAAGGAATTTTCAAAACCCACCACCGACAACATTGGTATAACAACAGCATCCGATGGGATTTTCCCCACAAATAAAATAATATATCTATACCTAGGCTATATGTGTAGATAGATGTAAGTATGTATATGTAAAATACAAAAATATATCAAAATTCCTATTTAGTAATATCAACATAATATTTGCAAACATTTCCCTATTGACATATGCGAAACCTGCCCCCAGGGGAGTTATTTTGCAATTTAACCCTTGATTTGTATCGTCAACAGGGATCGAAAATAAAAGCAATAAAATGCCCTCAGACCATTAAATTTCATTCTTGGTCATGTTCTTAATTTGGGGTGACCATATACCTACATATGAATGTATAAATATGAATTTTTCAGGCGAAAAATTACAGTTAAAGTTAAGGTTTTGGTACACCATGTCATGTCAAATCACTCAAAGTCAATCATTTGAAACATTTGCCTTTTCCAAAATGCTGACATTTTTGAAAAAATTCATAGAAAACTCTGTTCCTCAGTTGCAAATCACAAATGTTCAAATTTTCCTTATTGACCTTAGGTTAGGTTAGGTTAGGTAGAAGTGGCTGTCAGTGATCAATACTGGCACACTTAGACCAAAGTTGGCCCGTTGTGATCCCACATGAATCTTGTAAAAATCTTCCTCACTCGTGAAACCATTTAGAGCTCCTGACGAGCGTGCAAGACTGTTAATATCTTTGCTTGCCAGATCACTAGGATCGTTATAGTAGTAATCTCCCAAGTGGAGTCTACGTCTGTGGGAAAGAGCAGGGAAAGTACAGAGAAGGTGAGGAATCGATTCTTCCTCTTCCTCGTCCATATAGCTTCTGCAAAAATCATTTGAAAGTACGCCAAACCACGTTGCGTGCCTGCCTATTAAACAGTGTCCCGTTATGACACCTACAATAGAGCTGATGTGCAGTCTGCTTAGAGATATTAAACCCTTGGAGCGCTTTAAGCAAGGCTTGGCCAAATTTGTTTTGTCGCCAAACAAGTAGTAATGTTGTCGCACCTAATGTTTGTTCTCTCCAAAGCATCTTGCTTCAGCAAAAGTTTACACGCAGCGATGGGTATACGAATATCTAGCTTTTCAGGTAAAATGGGTAGTAATGTTCCACTTCTAGCGAGTTCATCAGCCTTACAACTGCCTGGAATGTCACTAAGACCCGGCACCCAATAGATGTGAATATTAAACTGTTGCGCCATCTCCAACAGAGATGATCGACAGTTAAGGGCTGTTCTAGAGTTTGTAGAGACAGAGTCCAGGCAGCTTGGCTATCAGAGAAATGCGGATATCCGAGGCTGATATCACGTTTTCTTTGAGCCAAGATAGTACTTCTTTTATCGCTAGAAGTTGCGCCTGGAACACGCTACAGTGATTAGGAAGACGGAATGAGAGATTTACATTTAGTCTATTAGAGTACTTACTTACTTACTTACTTAAGGTGGCGCTACAGTCCGGGTTGGACCAGGGCCTCAACCAACAAGCTTCTTCCAGCCGGCTCGGTTTCTAGCTAGCTGTCTCGAGTTTCGCACGCCAAGTTGGTTGAGGTCCTCTTCCACCTGCGTGCGCCACCTTTTACGCTGTCCACCTCTACTGCGTTGTCCCACGGGGTTGGATTCAAAGACTTTCCGGGCCGGAGCATTGGTGTCCATTCGCTCTAGGTGACCCAGCCATCTTAGTCGTTGGCTTTTCACTTTTGTGGCTAGGTCGGTGTCGCTGTACAGCCCATACAGATCGTGGTTGTATCTTCTCCTCCATTCCCCATCTATGCAGACGGGACCAAAAATCAGTCCTAGACGTCGGTGTTGGGTGTTCTTTCTTGTTGACAGCATATACTTCGTTTTGCTTTCATTCACCGTTAAACCCATCTTCTTGGCTTCCTTCTCAATGCTCACAAAAGCACCACTGACATCACGCTTTGTTCGTCCTATTATGTCAATGTCATCAGCGTAAGCGAGTAATTGGACGGACTTTTGAAAGATTGTGCCTCTAGTACTGACGTGAGAGTTTTGCACTATTCTTTCAAGAACGATGTTGAAGAAGTCGCATGACACCGCGTCGCCTTGCCTAAAACCTTTTTTGACATCAAAGGTGTCGGTGAGGTCTTTGCCGACCTTGATGGAGCAGCGTGCATTCTCCATCGTCATCCTGCACAAACGGAAGAGTTTGGCAGGGATGCCAAAACTAGACATTGCTCTATAAAGCTCGTCTCTATAAATGCTGTCATACGCGGCCTTGAAATCGATAAAAAGGTGGTGGGTATCGATTTGAAACTCCTGGGTTTTCTCCAAGATCAGCTGTAGTGCGAAAATTTGGTCGATGGTGGACTTCCCGGGCCTTAAGCCACACTGATATGAACCTATCAGTTGTTGACAAATGGCTTCAGGCGTTCACAAAGTATGGCAGAGAAGATCTTGTAGGCTATATTAAGAAGACTGATGCCTCTGTAGTTGGTGCAGTCCAGAGGATCGCCTTTCTTGAGGATCGGGCAAACAATGCTGAGGATCCATTCATCGGGCATGCTTTCCTCCGACCAAATTTTACGGATGAGCTGGTGCATACTGCTTACCAATTCATTGCCAGCCGCTTTGAATAATTCAGCCACAAGGCCATTAGCTCCAGCAGCTTGATTCTACTTAAGTTTAGATATAGCTATCTTTACTTCGTCGAGATCGGGTGGACGGAATTGTTGTTCTCATCAACGTAAATGGAAAATAAAAAAATATTTTCTGTATCAATATTTATAAGGAGTCTAAAATCGCCCAATTTTAAAACTAAATAGCCCAAATTGGGATTTATTGCAAATCACAATTCGAAGGAGCGAGTGAAAAATTCGAAGAAGCCCGATAAACGCCCGTTCGGCGTTCTGGCAACCCTGTACAGGAGTATGACTGGCAGGGACCTTTTTTATGTTTGGAATTTGTTTTTGAGATGATAAGGATGAAATTTTACGCGGAAGTCATTTTTGTAACCCTGTCGCTTGGCCGCCATATTTAAAAATTGCCCTGAACCTGTACTCTAGTCAGGAAACCCAAATCTTGGCACTTTTTTGACATGCTAATGATAAAGATTAGCTTTAGATTCATTTTTTAATCCTGTCGTTTAAATATTAACACCCAATCTGGGTCAAATGGTAAAATAAAGAGAAACTCGAAAAATACTTGGAAAATTTCCATGACTCAAATAACGGTTGTTGTCATAAGCGATGGATGTTGAGTAGACGCACCTTCGAGTAAAATATAAGTGTTACCAACCTTTGGGAACAATTTTTTTTATATCAAATGGGTGCAATTTCGATTATTTTGGTAAATTTTAATCTTTTGAACATAAGAAAAAGGGGCGAAATTTCCAAATATCAAACGCATGGAATAAAAATAATGAAATATGTATGTCTTCAAAGATAGGTGTTGAGTAGACCAGCCTTTGGGTAAAATTTCAGTCCTGCCACTTTTCGGGACAAACTCTTCTTTATGTCAGAGTTCGGGACTACTTTTTTTCCACTTTTTTGGTTTTTATTAATATTCTTAAGGTGAACAAAATCTAGAAACGACTCCAGATTCCAAGTGGCTTGCAAAAATAACGGTTGATGTCTTAAAAGGTAAATTTTGCGTAGAACCACCTTCGGTTAAAATTTCAGTGTTTCCACTTTTGGGGAATATACTTTTTTGATGTCAAAGAGTAGGACTACCACTTTTTTGGTAATTTTTAAGGTGAGAAAAGTTGCGGAAATAGCTCCAGATGCCAGATGCATGTGGGGGAAAAGTTGCAAGTTTTTCGTGCTCAAAATATTCAAAATTTACAAACCATGGAAATCCCACCCTTTTAATATATTAAAAGTGTGTTCCCGAAAAGAGAAAAAGTGACAATTTAACCGAAAATGCTTCTGCTTAACACCGATCCCCTAAGATGTCAAAAGTTATTTTCCTAATACGTGTTCAAAATTTAAAAAAAACAACCAACCTTTGACATGAAAAATGATGTTCCCGAAAATTGGCAAACATAGAAATTAGAAGATGCGTTTACTCAACACCTATTTTTCAAAATATCAAGTTTTGATTCCGAACACGCGTTTGGTATCTAGAGGCGTTTCCGCAACTTTTTTCATGTTTAAAATATTCAAAATGATCTAAAAAAGTGGCAACACTGTTATTTTACTCATAGGCGCATCTACGTAACACTTATCTTGTCAACCGTTATTCTAGTCATGGAAATTTTTCAAGTAATTTATCAGTTTTTTTTTATTTTACCGTTTGACCCAGATGTGGTGCCAATTTTCAAAATGGCGTCCAAACGACATCAGGATTAAAAATATGATTCACAAGCTAAATTTTGTCCTTAGCATGCCAAAAATAATTTTCAAATGTAAAAATAAGATCCACCCCCACAAAAAGTGCCAGGATTTGGGTTTCCTGGCCGGAGTACAGGTTGGGCCCAATTAAATGACTTCCGGGCTAAATTTCATCCTTATCATTAAAAACCAATTCCAAACATAAAACAAGGTCCCCGCCGAAAAACGACTCGGTTTTCGACCGGACTACAAGAAGATATTTGTTTCTTATTATACCATTGGGGCATTTACAGAAAATGATCTTAGCAATATCTATATTTCCAAGCGTTTGTAAGATATTAAATTTATATCGTGGGTTAAGCCGCAGAGTTGTATACCTGAATCCCGAAATCAAGTTTAAGCACCAGCTTGAATTTTTCAGTAGGCAACTTGTTTTCGATACTTAGAATAAATTTCCCTAGAATTCAGTGAATATGACTTTATTTACTGTCTATTCAATTCTTCACATTTCTTTTTTAAATGTGGCTTCCATTTTTGTTTGCGTCTAGAGTCATTCCGAAATTTTTGCTTTATTTAAATAGATTTCAAGCGGTATAAAGAAAAAACAAGTCAAATTAGCATTATAATGTCAACAAAAAATACAACGTCTATTTTTTCGCTTTTTAAGGAGTAGATATCTACTTATTGGAGAGTGTAAATCCACAAAGTTCCGAACAAAAAGCGCACTTGCGTTCTCCCCCTTTTTCAAAAAGGCTTTTTAACGCGTGAATTCGATTTTCTTGGCTCCTATCAGACTAAGAGTTATATTTTTGTATTAATTTTGTACGTTAAAATATCTTCTACAACTTTTGTTTACAAAAATTTTGATACCTCTTTCCAAAAAAAAGTTATTGACGAAACACTGTGGAATTTTTTAAGTAAAAATGGTTTTTAACCATTTGGCCGCTGCGGCTGGCTCAAATTCCAGCTGCAGCTGGCTCGAAATTCCAGCCCAGAGGCCCAATTTTCGCTCACTTTTTGCAGCAATTGGGGCCGTATGTCAGCAATAACGCGTTGTTGATTGTTTCGTTGGCCGTATGGTATGTAGCGCCGTCTTGTTGGAATCAAACATCCTCCAGTTCAGGCACGAAAAAGTCATTAATCATGGCTCTATAGCGTTCCTTATTGACTATAACACTATGGCCGGTTTAATTTTTCATCATTTTTCATCGCAGCGGGTGAACTAAACCATTAATTTGCTTATAAATTTGCACGATTTGCAAAAGTTGTTTAGGAGTAAGTCTATTCATTATGAAATGGCAAACCAAACTGAGCATAAATCAATTGACAGCTGTCAAAAAGACCAACTCCGAAAAAAGTATTGCCAGATTGAAAACAACACGTCCAAAACAACACCCTTTATAATACGGTATCTTCAGAAAACATGGCAACGATAGTGTCTTCTGTTTGATGTATGTATATCAAGTGTAAATAAAAGGTACAGAACTGATCATAGAATACTTCCCTGTGGTACTCAAACCACTTTTTCTTTGGAATTTGAAAATTAATTTCCGTGTTTTACATGAAATTTTTTTTTTTTTGACAGAATGCTTGAGTCTGAGCTGATGTTTAGGTATAACGTATAAGTAAACTGTTTTTCATCTATTGTTGTCTGTAGGCGAATAAGTAATATTCTCTCAATAACCTTTGATTTTACCTACAGGAAGAAGCAAAGTGTGAATTGTAATTAGGTCATCGACCTAACTGATATTTATGAATAGTTTCGTTGATAAAAATACTGGGTCGACATGGAATAGGTGCAAGAAATAGCTACCATACAAATTATAAAGCCTACCAAATCATCAAACCTAATATTATACTTACACAATCATGTTTCTGGTTTAAGGCTTTTCTTCAATAGTTTAATATTTACTTTAATTCTAATAAATTTTTTGCTAACTGCAGAAAATTAAATTTTTTGAAATTTCACATTTTAGATATAATTTTATTTTTACCGCATCAAAAGCTATTTTATACAAATTTGGTCACTCTATTAAATATTTTTCATATGTTTTTCAATTTAAAAACTTTAAGTGTAGTCCTAGGCATTTGATCATTCAAATGGAAATAGATATACGACTCTGTTGGATATCCAACAAGTTCTCATCACCTCATTCATTATTTACCCCAATATTAACAAACTTATCGTTCGGAGAGCAAATAATAACACTCAACTTGAAATAGAAAAACTTTGAAGTCATTTGGGAATGTAGATACAATAGAAGTCGGATAAAAGCCGTAGGATATAGTTCAGAAGAAGAAAACAGTCCTAAAGCAACTCAAAGACATTCCCAGTAATAATTGGATTCATGCTATTCATTACCAGACTCCCAATCTGGTTTATTTTTATTCTATAGATAGTTACAATGAAGCTCTAAATTTTGGTATCATTTTAGAAACCGTAAAGAATTTTTAGATATTTTCAACCATTTTACACATTTAGCCATCGACAGCTTCGGCTTCAACCTAAACAATCGTAGCCAAGAGGCAGAATTTTTCGCTTGAGACTATGAGTTTCATCTGCCTTCTTACTTTTGGAGCTTCCTAGTGATTATAATCAGGGCTGTCGCTTCACTTTTTCAGAAAGCAGTACTTCGAGGAAAAAAATAGCAGTACACTGCAGTACGGCAGAAAAATATATATTTACAAACATAATTGTTAATGCATTTAATTTTGTTTAAATGCATATATTGTTCATTAAAAATTATCACATACGCGCCCATTACCTATTTAACTCTAGCGCACTGCAAAAGTGGCACTAAAAAGTTTTCACTACATACAAAACTCTTGTTATGTTTGTGGACGTTTTTTTTTCAAAATCTGTTGCTTTTAGGAAAAAAGTTAATATTTTTGGGAAGAATTTTGTAAGCTACATACAATATTTTTTTTTTCGTACATCAATAAATCTCCTCAAAAACAACAAGGCAGCTGGACTGGACGGAATACCAGCTGAATTCCTGAAAGCCGATCCCGTAGCAGCGGCTAGTATTTTACATCCGCTGATACAAAACATTTGGGAAAACGAAAGCTATCCCAGGGACTGGAAGGATGGTGTGATTGTTAAGTTGCCAAAGAAAGGTGACTTAAAGAATTGCAACAATTGGCGTGGTATCACCGTTTTGTCCGTTTTCCCAAAACTAATGGCAACAATCATACTCGAGCGAATAAAGGATAGAATCGAGTCTACACTCAAGAGGCATCAAGCTGGCTTCCGCAGTGGTCGATCGTGTGTCGACCATATCAACACCCTGCGTATCGTCCTCGAGCAGTCGATGGAATATCAATCACCGCTTTACCTCATGTTCGTGGATTTTGAAAAGGCCTTTGATCGAGTTAACCGAGAATGTATATGGAGATCGTTGCTTGGTAGAGGAATTCCACCAAAAATTGTTGCCATTATTAAAGAGTCCTACAACAACGCGAGGTGTTTTGTTTTGCACAATGGGCAGCTATCCGACTCCTTCGTTGTGCAACAGGGTGTGAGACAAGGGGATGTTCTATCGCCAATTCTCTTCCTGCTGGCGATGGACGACGTATTGACGGCCAGTGTTGGTACAGCTGAGCGACAGGGCATTCAATGGAGACCGTTCGAAAGGCTCAGTCATTTAGACTATGCCGATGACATATGTCTACTGGCAAATAACATCAGTGGGCTGAACGGGATGTGCCAAACACTGCAAGTGAAGGGAGAGTCGAGTGGTCTAAGAATTAACAGCAAAAAGACAAAAATAATGCTCACAGGCCGCTCCACACAGCAGCATATTATTTTACAGGAGACGCCAGTTGAAGTAGTGGAACAATTTAACTACCTTGGCAGTATTGTTTCTGCAAACGGTGGTACGGATCTGGACGTTAAAAGTAGAATAAATAAAGCTCGTGCTGCCTTCGGTACTCTGTCCCCAATTTGGAAATCCAGTCAAATCTCCTTACGCACTAAGTTGAGATTCTTCGAATCCAATGTCAAATCCGTGCTGTTATATGCTTGTGAAACCTGGAAAGTCACGTCTACCATTTCGAAGAAATTGCAGGCTTTTGTGAATCGCTGTCTTCGCCACATCCTAAAGATTCGCTGGCCACAAATAATATCAAATGAGGAATTGTGGCGCAGGACAAGTCAAGAGCGGCTGGACATCGACATAAGAAAGCGTAAATGGCGTTGGATTGGTCACACACTGAGGAAACCAAACGATGAAATTGCAAAGCAGTCCTTTGAATGGAATCCTCAGGGTGCACGGCGGGTTGGAAGACCAAGAACAACATGGAAATCAACTGTCTTAGCGGAAGCAGAATCCCAGAGAAAGACGTGGCCACAGCTTAAGTACCTTGCAGCAGACCGTGAAGGATGGAGACGTTTTGTTGACGCCTTATGCCCCAGCCGGGGTTACAGGACACGATGATGACATACAATATTTATTGTACTTATTTTTTTTCCTTTCCCTTCTTTAATAGACCAAATTTGACCCGCTCTAACTTCATTAGTACATAGGTACCTATAGGTTTAGATAATTTTACTGCCTAAAAGTTAACTCTCGTCATTTTGTCGTAAAATGAAATTCCATAAGGTTATTAAATAAATTGAAGCCACTCCTTTTTTCAGATGGTGGCCTTACTTAGCCTGGACACCACAATCACTTGGTTTATAATGAGAAAACATAACCAAACGCATATAACGGGTGATTTTTTAGCTGGTTTGGTTTTGGCAACACTGGTTTTGACAGCTGACGTGTGTTTAGTACCTTGTGTCACTGTCAAACAGCTTCAGTTTGGTTTGCAATTTAACCATGGATCGTCTTACAAATGAACAACGCTTGCAAATTATTGAATTTTGCTATCAAAATTCGTGCTCGGAGGATCCGCTTTTTTATCGAAAAATTGTGTTCAGCGATGAGGCTCATTTTTGGTTGAATGGGTACGTAAATAAGCATAATTGCCGCATTTGGAGTGAAGATCAGCCAGAAGCATTGCAACTACCAATGCATCCCGAAAAAGCCACTGTTTGGTGCGGTTTATGGGCCGGCGGCATTATTGGGCCATATTTCTTCAAAGATGATGCGAATCGCAGCGTTACTGTCAATGGTGAACGCTACCGAGCGATGATAACAAACTTTTTTTTGCCCGAAATGGAAGTTCTTGACTTGCATGATATGTGGTTTCAACAAGACGGTGCCCTATGCCACACAGCACGCGAAACAATGGCGCAATTGCGAGGCGAGTTTGGTGAACAGTTAATTTCACGTTTCGGGCCGGTCAATTGGCCGCCTAGATCGTGCGATTTGACACCATTAGATTATTTTTTGTGGGGGTATGTCAAGGCTAATGTCTATAGGGACAAGCCCGCTTCGATTGACGCACTGGAAGCCAACATCCATGCATTCATTCGTGAGATACCGGCCGATATGTGTGAAAGAGTATGCCAAAATTGGACTCAGCGGATGGGCTACCTGAGACGCAGCCGCGGTCAACATTTGCATGAAATTATCTTTAAACATTAAATTGCAAGGTTCAAACTATCGATTCAAATAAATATTTCATTCATTTTTTCGAATTTTTTGTGTTTTTTTTTTTTTAAAGTTCTAAACCTCTTAAAAAATCACCCTTTACATAGTACAAAAAATATTGCTGATCGATTAATGCTATTTTGATAAATTTGTTGACTAAATTTGCTACTCCATAAAAACCCTACATGATTTACTTTTAAGCTACTGGTTGTATGAAGAAAAAGCATGGTATTTTTTTATAGAATTGAATAAGCTACAATTTTACCTTAAATATCATTCCAAAAAGTTGATAGTTTTCGTGAAAGTTCTTTCTTCAGCCAAAATTTAGGGTGGTTTTGAAAATTGCACAGGAAGTCAAAACAAAAATTCAGCTTTGTAGGAGTTTTGTGGAAGAACATAAAAGTCTAAGTTTCCTGGGCTAGACATCCATTAACATAATTTAACATTGCTTGATGCTGATGGGTGAAAACCTACATTTTGACGTGTGTGGAATATTTCATTTCAAATGACATCAAAATGTCCATAAACTTCCTTTTTTCGGATAGTAAAAGAAAATCTGAAAAGTTCCAGAATTTCGATTTTTTACTTGCGATATACAGGCAATGTCTAAACTACAAACTATGCACTCGAAAAAAAAATGTAACGCGAGATTTTGTTCAATTAATCTACGACTTTTTTAATTTATTTATTTTAAAGCTTTTTGGATAGGATTATGATTTGCAAAATGTTCTGTGAACAAATTTTCAAAAAAGCAGTACTTTGGTCGTATTAGCAGTACGGCAGCACGGAGTTTCAAAAAGCAGTACAAATACTTCAATTGCAGTACTTCGACAGCCCTGATTATAATTCAACAAAATGTCGAATTATTTTGAATATTTTATCCTGCTTAGTAAAAAATAAACTATGAACAACCTTGATAGAAAGGAGAAGATTCCAAATTGTTTCTTCTTTGGCATATTTTGAGTTGTGTTTGTAAGCTAAGGACGCTCGTTTTTCAATCCGAAATGATTGGAATTTTCAGGAGCTATGAATACCTTCAGATAGAGAATGAATAATGCCTTTTCAACATTTTAAATTTTTCTTTGAAATTACTTTTTTGCCACAGCAAGCAAAAGGGTGGTTTGAAGACAAACAAAAGAAAAGTTTATGACTCTAAACACTTGTTTGATCAGAGTTTCGTCATGTTTTTGTATTTATTTATTTTGTTCTAAAGTCTTAAAAGGGAGAATATCTGGGGAAATTCACTTCCAATGTTTTTGTTTTGTATTTTATTTTTGCATGTGCGGTGGGATGATTTGTATCTTTCTATAAAAGTTACAGGATATAATCAATAACATAAAAAACAAAATTTGATAATGGAGGTAGGTACTGTAAGAGTTATCTGGATTTTGTTTTCGCAGTGCTGCCGGTTAGTGTTTCTGATTATGTTTTGGCTTTGTGATGCATTTGGGGAAATTTAAATCGTTATTAAATGTAGATTTATGGATGCCATGAGATATAGACTGATGTATGAGTAAAAGGCAGCCTGGAGATACAAATTGATATAAATTCATCATAAATTGAAGCAGAATATTATTGTTATTTTATGAACATTTATATGCAGAGATTCGAGATAAAATATACTTTTGAGCATCAATCAAATGCATACATTAAATAACAAGTAGAAGTATGTTACACTTTCGGCTTCTAGGTATTTTTGAAATAACAAAAATAATAATAATAATAAAAAATTCTCATAGTGCATGTATAATGGCATCATTGATAAATTAACCTTTGTACCATTTATTCTAGAATGTTTCTACACCTTTTCAGTTGGACCACTTTGTGTATGACTTGATAATGCCAACGTACGCTGTTGATCAATATGGGTGGGTACGTATGCCATAATCCTGCAATGGAAAAAAATCACGAATGCCAAAATCCCGAAAGATAAATTCCCAAAAGGATATTAACCTGAATGGACAAAATCCCGAATGCCAGAATCCTGAGTGCCAAAATCCCGAATGGCTTAGTTCTTTTTTTGGTATTAAAAATCGGGTGCGCGATTTCATGCCACGTCTTTCTCCAGGATTCAGCTTCTGCTCCTCATCATCGTGCCCCCGGCTGGGGCATAGGACGTCAACAAAACGTCTCCATCCTTCACGGTCTGCTGCAAGGTACTTTAGCTGTGGCCACGTCTTTCTCTGGGATTCTGCTTCCACTAAGACAGTTGATTTCCATGTTGTTCTTGGTCTTCCAATCCGCCGTGCACCCTGAGAATTTCATTCAAAAGACTGCTTTGCAATTTCATCGTTTGGTTTTCTGAGAGTGTGTGACCAATCCATTGCCAATTACGCTTTCTTATGTCGACGTTCAGTTGCTCTTGACTTGTCCTCCACTACAATTCCTCGTTTGATATTATTTGTGGCCAGCGAATCTTTAGGATATGGCGAAGACAGCTATTCACAAAAGCCTGCAATTTCTTCGAAATGGTAGACGTGACTTTCTAGGTTTCACAAGCATATAACATCACGGATTTGACATTGGACTCGAAGAATCTCAACTTAGTGCGTTAGGAGATTGGATTGGATTTCCAAATTGGGGACAGATTACCGAAGGCAGCAAGAGCTTTATTTATTCTACTTTTAACGTCCAGATCCGTACCACCGTTTGCAGAAACAATACTGCCAAGGTAGTTGGACAGTTCCACTTTTTCAACTGGCGTCTCCTGTAGAATAATAAGCTGCTGTGTGGAGCGGCCTGTGAGAATTATTTGTGTCTTTTTGCTGTTTATTCGTAGACCACTCGACTCTCCCTTCACTTGCAGTGTTTGGCACATCCCTTTCAGCCCACTGATGTTATTTGCCAGTAGACATACATATGTCATCGGCATAGTCTAAATGACTGAGCCTACCGAACGGTCTCCATTGAATGCCCTGTCGCTCAGCTGTACCAAAACTGGCCGTCAATACGTCGGCGATCGCCAGCACAAAGAGAATTGGCGATAGAACATCCCCTTGTCTCACACCCTGTTGCACTACGAAGGAGTCGGATAGCTGCCCATTGTGTAAAACAAAACACCTTGCGTTGTTGTAGAACTCTTTAACAATGGCAACTATTTTTGGTGGAATTCCTCTACCAAGCAACGATCTCCATATATATTCTCGGTTAAATCGATCAAAGGCCTTCTCAAAATCCACGAACATGAGGAAAAGCAGTGATTGAAATTCCATCGACTGCTCGAGGACGATACGCAGGGTGTTGATATGGTCGACACACGATACCACTGCGGAAGCCAGTTTGATGCCTGTCAAGTGTAGGCTCGATTCTATCCTTTATTCGCTCGAGAATGATGGTTGCCATTAGTTTTGGGAAAACGGACAAAACGGTGATACCACGCCAATTGTTGCAATTCTTAAGGTCACCTTTCGTTTTCCCAAATGATTTGTATCAACGGATATAAAATACTAGCAGCTGTTACGGGATCGGCTTTCAGGAATTCAGCTGGTATTCCGTCCAGTCCAGCCACCTTGTTGTTTTTGAGGAGATTTATAGATGTCTGGATTTCCAATTCTGACAGTGGTTCGATGTCAATACCCCTATAGGACCTGCGCATCTAGTTTAGTTGGGGCACTTCAGCACTCTGCTCAACTGAATCCTCATTTAGCAGGGCACAAAAATGGTCCTTCCATCTACGAGGCTAATCCTCAATTGATACCAAAAGTGTGTCATCCACATCCATTACAGTATGGTTGGTGTTGCTTTTTTCCCGATAACATCTTTGGCTATGTGGTACAATTCCCGGATATCTCCTCTTCTGGCAGTGATTTTCGCATTATCTACGATTCCATCTAAACTCACCCTCTTGTCACGTCTCACACAGCGATAGACCATCTTATGTGCAATGCGGTACTCTCTTCGCAAGTCAGCCTTTCGTTGAACATCTGCTTCGGCATTTATTTGGATTTTCAACGATTTGCGAAGTTCGATCTTATCCCAGGTGTCTTAGGATATCCAAGAGTCTCTACGTCTCGTTCGCTTGGGTACAGTTTCGGATCCAGCCTCCATAAAAAAACTTTTAATTTCACCCCACATCTCATCAATTGTTGAATGCTGGATTCCTTTAAATGACGAGGCTCTGTCGTTAAGGGTGGTGACATAGTTTCGACATATGTTGGGGTCATTTAAAGCATTAGTAACGAATTTTGAGCTCCTTGCTGCATCCTGCGCTGGTTTTTGTACGGCAGCGGTTCGTAGTTTGAGACTCATCAGAACCAAATGGTGGTTGCTTCCCACATCGGCATTTCTTATACTCCGGACACACATAGACTTCCTCCATCGCTGCTGAATCATGATATGATCAATTTGGTTTTCGGTTTGACCAACCGGATGCACCCAGTTGACTTTATTGCACGTCTTAAGCTTAAATACAGTCCCACCTAGAACAAGACGATTCACGTTATAAAAGTCCACAGTACACATATCTAAGGTATTATCTTGCGCATGTTGTCCGAAATGAGAACTGTCAAAGAAATTCAAGATGGCAGCCTTACGTGACCCCGTCCGCTGTATTACAACAACAACAAAGAAAACAAACACAAAAGGATAATTTAAATAACACTAAAATCCAAAAGAAAGTTGTTTGCATGACAAAATAATGTTAATAAACCCTTAAAAGCTTGAAACAATTGAATTTTCTAGTAAATAAGCAACAAATGAACACCTAACACACAACAAATTTTGATTTTTAACGAGTTGGGGTCACGGGTTTTGCCATTTTCTACTGATTTTGATGGATGCGCAGAACTGAACAAAAATGAAAACGCTAATGATATTACCTTCAATATGTGTACTGTGATAAAAGTCGACAAGCAAGTCACCATTTTCGTTCCGTGACCCCAAGCCATTCTCTCCCATCACGGGTTCCAGCCTATAATTTTCTTAACCGACTTGGGCATTAAGGTCTCCAATGACGACTATGATGTCGGCTCTAGGAACAGTGAACACTACTGTAAACCAAGTAAAGATGAGTGTAGAACGCAGTTTTGTCTTCTCCGGTCGCTTCATTTTGGGGGTGGGGAGGGGGGGGCGTAGCACTGACGGCACAAATTTTTGAACGAAACCTTGCTGTCATTAATCTCGCAGAAATGGGCGCCCAGGAGATCAAACTACGTGCCTCGCTTCTTCGTTCAACATAATCCCGACACCATGCAGTCTTTGGCCGCCCTCTCTTTCATCTTCCCCGGAATACAGCATTCTCGTCTGTCCAGTGTCTGATCTGTATTCAGCTCTTCCTCTCCACTTAGTTTCGCTTATGCCCAGGAAACTGATCCTTAGGCGAAGCATTTCACGCTCAACCTGCTCGTATCTACCATCGCTGTACAAGGATCGAACGTTCCATGCTCCGATTTTCGTAAGTATGTGGTAGCCAAAAGTAACATTTGCGCTTCTTGAAAGATTTCTTCTATTTGTCAACGATTCATTTATTATTATGGATGGCGTCTTGATTGACGCTCGTACATGAAAGATGCCGCACCCCCAAATCCGATGTGCGGTTTACTGCAACTGAAGCTACAGAAGGATTTTCCATAAAAAGATTACCTCTTGGGGACTCATTTCCATTTGTTGTCATAGTTCATGTATTTGCATATATCCTTCCACCATGGTGTTTTCCGAGATATGATTAATAACATACATAAGCTCAGATTTGACAGGCACACCCGCCTTTTGTATGGTCAAACACATAACTGCTCGAGAATACGCACTATGGGAACACAGACGCCTTTTGTAGCCGCTCCATATGGGTTACAGACACTACTTTTGCTGCTGCCTTTAAGAAAAAAGGCCCCTCCAAATTATCATGCCGTGGACCGCCACCTGCAGTTCATCGGCTTTTAGGGGGCTTTTCAGAATCAACGCACACAGGAATGGTTGAAAGTCACTAGGCCGTGGTTCTCCACAAGCTGTTGCGCCACCTTATTTATTTTTAACCATCCCGATGACAAGTTTGTGCCCTGACCAGCTGTGCTGGCTTGTCTGCTTATCCCGGCATCCATTCGGTCCCCCTGCACGTTAGCATTACCCACTCTCTACCACTTGGAGGTCTGCATGGGGACTCTCCTTTCATTGAGCCTAGGGCCTAAGTGGCCTCTCCATCTCCAGTACTTTTTAGAGAACAATCATACTTTAACAAAAAAAGGAGAGGCTGAAATTTTTAATATAACATATTCAAAAAGTAGTTTTTATTTAAAATTGACAGAGCTATACGGCTATAATCTTTTAAACTTTACCATTCTTATCACTGTTTTATGGTACAACATGACAAATTAAACAATATTTGCACCTATTACCAAGTGTTTTATTTATCAGCCCAGCCGTTCAGTTTGTAGGTCTGATAAAACCATTTAAAATTGCCGGAAAACAAAAGTCGAGCTTACCTTCTTCATTAACATCAAAAAAAAAAATTACAAACAAATATTAATGCGTTCAAAAATTCGAAAGAAATTATAGCAAGGATATTCATTTACATAGCCACTCAGTTCTTAACTGTATATTATTTGGGTTCATTTAAAGTTTGCATTTCCCGGAAAAACACCGATTACCTACATACTTCTTATTAAAGTTCACGAATTTAACGAACAATGTCCCATAGAATTTCTTAAAATGCACTCTCAGGCCAATAAGAGTCTAAATAAATTTAATATGTTTACGAACAACAACAAAAACTGAAAAGCTTTTCTCTGAAAATTCAAAAGGAAACGAAAAGAAAAAAACTTTTCCACTTTGGGTATAACGACTCTCTGTGTTGAACAAATTTGGTCCACCGGATTTGGGTGATGGTGGTGTGTTGGACATTATACATTATTAAACCAAGAAGGAGTTTCATTTTGGATTTTATTTTTTTCCTGAAAAAAAAAAATATTTATATCCAAAGAATTTCATGTGTACCTATTCAAGAATTTATGAGAAAAAAATAAATTTCCATTTTTTCTCATATTTTATTGTGGTTCAAAAGCAGTTCAAATAAATGTTCATTATTTTTTACAGGTAAGTGACATTTGAGATGTTTAATGAGAATTATAAATTGATGAGTACAAATCGCACTCAAACATGTGGCTGTCTGTATTTTCTGAAAATTGGAATATGACACCACCCTTACAATGCAATTATAGGTAGGTACCTACAATACAAGTTTAATTCAAATTAAAAATTTTTTGCGACCTTTAGTCCAAATGCGTTTAAGTACGGGGTGATTAGATTTCATTATATGGAGCTCTGAGAAATAATTCAAACATGCAGTTTGACTTTGATATTCGAAAGGGTGTTAGTACACGAGCCGAAAACCACATTTTTCACAATTGCACCTAGAGTCATTTGGCCGCCATTTTGTTTTTAACGGCTTTTTTTTGTTATCAGACGTAATTCACGCATTTTATACGCTACGAAAAAAAATTGTGAGACAAGCTTGTAGAAAATTTTATTATCTACAAAATATGTTAAGTAACTTTTTTCGATAATTGCTTTTTTTAAAAAGTTATACTGCATTTTCTTAAAAAAAGTAAAGTAGGGGTTGATTTTGGTATATTCATCATATTTTATTTTTTTGTTCTAAAACAAAAAAAAAATGATTGCCTTAACAGCTATACGGCTTACGGTTCTCGCCCTGGCGAAAAAAGATATCTGTGTGCCTCGTCACAGATTTCGGTTTTCCGTACGATTTGTATGGGAAAAAATTCCTGTTTGTATTTGGAATTTTATAACTTTATGCATAATAACAAGTATTCAAACTAACTACTTATGTTTTTCTTATAGAAAATTGAACTTTCTACACAAAAGGTCTTGGATATGTTTTATCGTAAATACAGCCGTTTTGAAGTTACATCCATTCAAACCCAGTCGATAGAATTATCTTACATCTATCATAAAATTCAAAAATTTAAGATATTAATTAAGGAATTTCTTTGTAATTTCCCACAAAAGTTCTGAAGTCATTTCTCGATAAGAGTGCGATATTAGTTAATTTTACAATTCGGAAATGTAGTTAAACTATACGCAAATAATTTAAACTATTACACTCAGAGAAAAAAGCAGGTATTTTCAACCAATTTCTGGTCAATCATACCTGATTTTCAGGTTGTTATTTTTCAACTCGGTAGATCAGGTTAACTGTTTAACCTGATACCTGATTTGAAAATTTAACACTGTAATCCTGTAAATTTTACCTGCAAATATAGTTAATTTAACCTGACAAAATATTCAATGCCCTGTAATTTTAACATGAAAATCTGGTTAGTTTAACCTGACAACCTATAGTTAATTTAACAGGTTTCAATGTTATATCAACCCTGTATCTAATGCCGGATTTACACGACTTGAACGCTGCCACTATAATAACAAAAAGAATTAATTTGTCCATTCTTTTGTTGTTGCTTTTGTCATTATACTGGCAGTTTTCCAATCGCATAAATCCGGCATAATTCATGAATTTATACGTCTAAGAGCCGTCTCTTGCGCTGTCTATCGCTCAACTCGTAAGCATTATTCTGAAAGTACATATAGAAATTTATTATTTATTTATTTTAATTTAAAAATTATTTGTGATACTTACTTCAGTTTTGAACTGGGAACCTTTCACACACGAAGATAGCACTCATCCACTGGGCCAATTCACTACACAAAAAACTGGTGCCAAATATCAATACCTTAGTTGAAACTCATTGGATGGCTTGTGTGTGTGTTTTAGCACTAGTGTCACGTTTAAATGAACTGACAGAGTGCTACTTTAACAGGAGGCCAGGTAAGATTCAAATAATTTTATTTGAATGGCCTGTGTGTGTGCGTTTCAACGCTAATGTCACGTTTAAATGAACTGGCAGATTGCTTCTTTAACAGGAGACCAGGTTAAATTCAAATCGTTTTACTTAAATTGTCAGTGTGTGTGCGTTTCAACACTTGTGTCACGCTGGAATGAACTGGCAGAGCGCTTTTTTAACATGAGGTCAGGTAAAATACAACAGGTAAAAAAAAACAGATTAAATGTTAGTTCAACCTGATATGTAGTAAAACAGAAATTCATATCATACAGTGTTAGAAAAAACACGACCTTGGTTAAAATTGACACTATATTCTTGTTAAAATTTCTTATTTACAAGAATTTAGTGATAAAATTACAGGTCATCTTCTTAAATCAACCTGAATATGGCAAGAAAGTCCACCAGGTTGATTTTGCACTGAATAAAAGGTTACTAAAATCAGGTAAATTTCTGAAATGTCAGTAACTTTGTATGGGATTGTGCACCTCGTGAATTCAACAAGGCCCAGGTTAATTATTTACCTGACGTTTTTCTCTGAGTGTAACAAATCATATCATAAGGTATACCGTATACCGCATAAGAAAAAAATATTGAGGCAAAAAATATAGATAGTATAAAGGTCTACCTACAACTTTTATTTCGACATTTATTTTTTTATGAAAAATAAATTGAAAAGAAATCCTTTTTTTAACAAAATGCAGTACAATTTAAAAAAAAAGTACTTATCGAGTTCTACAAGTTTGTTCGACAACTTTTTTGTCTGGCATAAATAAAAAGTGAGTTACTTGCGAGGATATAAAAACGTTAAAAACAAAATGGTGGCTAAATGGCTCTACGGGCAGTTGTGAAGAATGATGTTTTCGGCTCGAGTACTAATTTGCTTTCGAACCTCGAGGTTTCTATTTACCAGCAGAAGTCAAGTAGTTAAAAATATATGATTCTATATACAGTTCTCTACTACTAATATGCGCTACAGGGCGAGAACCGTAAGTCGTATAGCAAAAATGTTAAGGCAAAAATATAGGTAATTGAAGGGACTATAACTTTTATTTCGATTTTTTTTAAGCACAAAAATAAGATATGATGAACATACCTAAATCAACCCCTACTTTTTTTTAAGAAAATGCAGTATAACTTCTTAAAAAAAACACTTATCGAAAAAAGATATATAACATATTTTGTAAACAATTAAATTTTCTACAAGTTTGTCTCACAATTTTTTTTCGTAGCGTCAAAAATGCGTGAGTTACGTCTGATAACAGAAAAAGCCGTTAAAAACAAAATGGCGTCCAAATGACTTTAGGTGCAATTGTGAAAAATAGGGTTTTCGGTTCTTGTACTAATACCCTTTCGAATATCGGAGTCAAACTGCTTGTTTGAACTATTTCCCAGCAAAAGTCTAACTACCCCGTACTATTTCGCCCAGGTACAACAGTTGGGCTTATCAGTTAGGTGTTGTTGTACCCTTCTTAGACGCATTAATCGATGGATACCGACAACTAATAAAATATACAGCGCCTAAGCACTGTAAATTATATTCTCTAGGGGAATTTGTTTAAATTCAGACACCTAGAAATGAAGTTAAAGCCCGTGGTCTGGCTAGTATAAGTACAATTTTCTATTATTTGCGTTTTTCTTCTTAAACTTATACTAGCCAGACCACGGGCTTTGACATTCGGAAGGGCAAGGTGGTGCCCAGCCAAGTTCGTGGCACTACGCCCTTTTTACAGGAACAAACTCAGGCGATTTTCAGTACCAATAAAGTCGGAAACTTCAAATTCGCAGTATTTGCTGAGCTGTTCAAACACAGGTGGCTCACCAAATTTCAACTCTTTAGCATTAGTAATTCCCCAGATATAGGGCTTCAAAAATCGCAAAAACCGTAACTGACTGACTGACTCAGTGACAGATCATCAAAATTATGGAGCACTTCTCGACCTAGTAGAAATTTGAAATTTCGCACAGTACCTCGGATAAAATATTTCTGTTTTTAGGTGGCACGGCTGGGAATCGAACCCACACCTTCGGCATGACAGTCCTACGCACTAACCATCATGCCACGAGGTACTACCGATTGTTGTAGAACGATGAAAATAAGTAGTTCGTTAGGGCTTCAAGTACTTAGAAAGAAAAACATTGAAAAATTGGAATTTTAAATTCAGGCGGCGTGGCATCCACCCACATTCTTAAAAATTCTTATAAATTATATGGAGCTTTTCCGATTGTTGTAGAACGATGGAAATTGGAAGGTCAGTTGGGCTTGAAGTACTTAAAAAGAAAAAAATCGAAAATTTTAAATTTTCCATTTAGAGGGCGTGCCATCCACCCACTTTATCAGAATTGCTATTATTTATATGGAGCACTTTCGGTTGTCGTAGAATTATGAAACTTTGTAGAGCGGTAGGGCTTGATTTTCACTTGGCAAAATAGATCTTTGCAAAAAGGAGTGAAATCAGAACAAAAACATAAATGTTAAAAAAAAGCCAAGTTCTTATATGTACAAGAAACCTCTATAAGTATAAGTCAGCCAAAAAAAGTAATGAGATCTAAAATATATGCCAAGTTTTAAGTTCATGAAAAGTTTAATATCTAAATCATGACAGAAATTTGGTATTTAATGATTACTGATTAAAATTTGGTGGATTTACTTGGCAAGTTTTCTCTTAAATAGTTACTTTGTCACAAATTTAAAATGTATGAAAACTTGACCAGTGAACCCACCAAATTTTAATAAGTAATCATTAAATACCAAATTTCTGTCATGATTTGGAATTGTTTCGATATTACTCTACTTAAGATATTTGATATTAAACTTCATGAACTTAAAACTTGGCCTATATTTTAGATCTCGTTACTTTTTTTGGGTGACTTTTTACGCACAGATTTTTTGTACACATAAGAACTTGGCTCTTTTTATATCATTTATGTTTTTGTTGTGATATAATTTACAATGCCAAGGCGCTGTATATTTTATTAGTTGTCGGTATCCATCGATTACAAATAATGCGCCTTAGAAGGGTACAACAGCATCTTACTGATGAGCCCAACTGTTGTACCTGGACGAAACGCATTTTGACTAAAAGGTCGCAAAAAACTTTTAATCCTTTAAAGGCTGTTTTTAATTTATAACCCAACAAGTCTAATTTTATGGTCTATGTCATGTGTTACTTTAGGTAGGTAACTTAAATCCCAAAATATTGAAGTTCTAGACTTCTAGAAACTTAAACATTTTTAGTAGCATTGGTAAAAAACTAAACTTTCTTATTCTCATAATTAATTCCGGACTTCTACCACCATTACCACCGGCCAACCCAAAACCTGAACTATTGACATTGGCACCTGCTTGCCGAATGAAAATACCCAGATGGAGGAGGAGGACCCAAACAGGAAGTTCCAAACCTTCGAACCCAAGAAGTCCACCAAAAAATCCGATATTAGTGAAAATAAAATATTTCGAGATTCTACCAATGCCGCTGAAATGTTTTAAGTCTTAAATTATGTCTTCAGCAAAACGAAATCTGAAATTTTGAGGTTTAGAGATTTAAAATTGAAGAATTTCATTAAGATTTCATTGAAATTTCCATGAAATCTTGTTCCATAAATTTAATATATCAAAATTTTTCAACCCAAAATCCCGGATTTCGTTTTGGTGAGAACATAGTATTGCCGGTGAATTCTACAATTTCAATATTCGGAGTTTGGGCGACCTGCATCGTACATGATCGGGAAACTATTGATTGCTTAGAACTTGGTCTGGGCCAGTAGCGCAACAATCAGTCACGATGAAAAGTTTGTTTTACCTCCTCGTGGTGGTCCCGGGGCAACTATCTGCGTATCCTTATATACGTAGATAGGCTAAAATTACAAGTACGAAAGGCCTAGCTTTCAAGGATATAGTTTTCGCTAGTGAAACTAACACGACGCTTCGGATAAGAAATGATAACGCATAGAAGGCTTTTGACTATGGTACCCGGACAAAGATTGGTTTCTGGAATGTGAAGATGTTTTTGAAAACGGAAGTGAAGGTCCTCAAAATGACAGATTCCTCCAATAAGAAAAAGAGTTCATGCGACATATATATCTTATGGATTAGTGAAGTTAGGTTCTTGGGCTCGGGGAAGTATAAGTCTCCAACTCGTAACACTGTACTACTCTACTCCAGAAAGGCACCTGGAAGTAATCGTGAATCTAGAGTTGGATTGCTGTTTTCCGAAACAGCTCCTAATACCTTAATTACCTGGGAGCCCTTAGATAGCAGGATTATGAAAGCTAGGTTCCGGACGGGAGTACGTGTCATGTCACCATCTAACAGTGTTACGCCCTAACGAAGCTCTCTTCTGTCGAGGAGAAGGAGGCCTTTTATAACTGGCTGAGTGCTGCTTATGATAGCACACCACGTGATGACATCATAACGGTAATGCGAGACTTGAATGCCAAGGATGGCAATTACAATGATGGGCTCAGGCATGTTTTGGGAAAGCATGGTGTTGGTGGCCGCAACGATAATGGCGGACGTTTTGTCGATTACTGTAACGCCAACCGCCTTGTAATAGGAGCGACCATGTTTGAGCACAAGACGTGCCACAAAATCAGTTGGACCTCGTGGGACAGACAGGCAACTTCCAACCAAATTGATCACATAGGAATGGCCCGGGACCACCATCTGATGGTTGCTACCCTACGAATTCCCAGAGCTGCAGTTCAGAGATTCCAGGAAAACACCCGAATGTCCAAGTTTAAAACCTATGGACTTAAGGATCCCACAATCCACCAACTACTAGAGGACCACCTTACACAAGGATTGAGAGCAATCAGTAGCACGGAACCTACCTCCATCGAAAGCCATTGGTGTGATGCTTTGAAAAATGTTTTCATATCAGGTGCTGAAAGTTTAGTCGGTTGGTCGCAAGGAAGAAACAGTGCCTGGCTTTCCGAAGAAACTTGGGCTAGGATCGAAGAAAGAAAACATCTCAAAGCTCGCTTTGAAGCAACTCCAGCAGCAGAAATAAACGAGCTAGTGTCTGCGTATCACATAAAGATAAGAGAAGTTCACCATAGTGTAGGCCATCATAAGCGTTACTATATCAACGCATCGGTAACAGAAGCAGAAGAGGCCGCAAGTATGTGTGACAGCAGGACCGTCTACAGAATTATCAAAGAGCTAACAGGTGTCTAAAGTTCTTAACAACACCTGGTAAAGGACAAAGATGGATCACTGCTAGTTTTGGATGAGGACCAGCTCAAAAGGTGGAAAGAGCACTTTTCTGCGGTTTTAAATCGCATACTTACCAGCGAGGTCAACCCAACACACAATGACTCGTCCATAGTAACAAATTCCCGAATACGCACTTTATCCCCCCGTAGAGAAGAAATCTTAACCGAAATCAGACCACTGAAGAACAACAAAGTGGTTGGACTTGGCGGTAATCCCGCAGAGCTCTTTGGATTAGCGCCAACAACATTGAGTAACCACCCACTTATTGAGAGAGCTTGGGAAACAGAAAGATTTCCTGAGGAGTGGAAAAAGGGAATGATTGTCAAGCTACCTTACGCAGTGCGAAAACTGGAGAGGAATATGCGTGCTGCCTGCTGTACCGAAAGTGATATAAAAAAACGTCCTGGAGCGAATAAAAACCATCTCGAAGACATGCTTGATGCCAAACGAAATAGGCAGGTTTCCGCACTAGATCTTCCTGTGTTGGCCACATCAACATCTTGAGGATCATAATCAAGTGCGTTGAATATCGATGACCACTTCACATGCTTTTCATCGACTTCGAAAAGGCGTTTGACAGTGTCAAAAGAGAATTCATCTGGCTTGCTTTGCGCAGAAGGGGCATCACGGATAAATTGATTTACTATTAAGGCTACATATGATGGATCCAAATGTCACATTCTGCATAAAGGAAGGTTGTCAGAGGAGTTTGAAATCCAAAGTGGGGTTTGACAGGGTTGTATACTGTCACCAATGCTGTTCTTGTTGGTAATAAGTGTTGTTCTGCATGCAGCTTTGTCGACTGCAGATGGAGCAATCCAGTGGAATCTGCAATCACACCTCAGACATCTGGACTACGCGGATGACGTATGCTTACTCTTTCATAGTATCATGGATCTCCATACAATGACAACAAGGGTGGAAAGAGAAGCTGTAATCTTTCGGCTCAAGATCAATACGGCAGAAACAAAAAGAATCAGCCTTGGAACTTCCTCATTTACTCAAATCTGGACAGCCAGTAGAGATGGTATAGAGAGTTTCCAATATCTTGGGAGTATAGTATCTATGGCGGAACTGAACTAGACATAATCAGCCGAATCGGAAAAGCAAAGACTACGTTGCCTAAAAAGCCTAAAGACCAAGCTACGACTGTTCCGCTCCAATGTTGAATCCGTGCTTCTTTATGAGTGCAGCACTTGGAAAGTAATACCCGCTGTCACGGGAAAGCAGCAAATGTTCTTGAAGATATCTGCAAAACATCTTGAGGATTTTCTGGCCTAACCGTATCTCCAATGATGAACCTCGCGCGAGGACAGGTCAGGAAACCATCGACTCTTTAATAAAAAAAAAACGTCAATGGCAGTGGATTAGACATAAGCTCGAAAGGATCTAGAGTGCATTCCGAGTCAAGCGATGCAATGGAACCCTCTCACGCAGCGAGGTAGAGGAGTTGACCGACCTAGAAGCACTTGGCGAAGAACCGTCGAAGAGGAATCATCACAACTGGGGACTAGTTGGAGAGAGCTGAGGTACATCTCCAGAAACCGTACACAATAATGCGTAGGAGTAGTGGATGCCCTATGCCCCGCAAAACGAACCTCACGGACGTAAAAGGTCAGAGGACCTAACTAAGGAAGTATGTAATATTCGGAGTTCAACAGAACCTTACATTTGTGAAAATAAAATAAAAATTTTAATATTTAATTTGGTAAATACTTTTGACTTTTTAAACTTTCTCCGTAACTACGTAATGTCATTGTAGGTATTAATTTACACTTTCAAAGCTTAACCACTCAAAGCCTGCAACCACAAAAGGAAGCACGTACATAACCATGATATTTACAGGACAAAGATAAATTCTTCCACAATAGTAGATACCAATGCGAGGACCCTAAAGACCAAACTGCCTTACTGTGTTAGTGGAGTCTAAAAGAAATTATCACTCATTTCATTAGAGTGCGTCACGCTGAGTTGCGTTAACGTTTTACAATTGTGTCTCTGTTTTCTTTCATTAGAGTTGAGATGATAGTCTGAAAGTATTTTATATATTTTTTTTTCCTATCGAACCAAGCTGAACAAACAAAGTAACAGTCATCTCTCCTTGGATACAATATTCCTCTTATTGCTTTGCTGTATTGTGCAGAAGCAGCAAGGAGCCACCGTTCGCCGGTCGTTCCAACATCGTCTTCCCCGGGATTCTCATCCCCAAACCATTCTCCAACCGCGAGAACTCACTCAAGTTAGTTCCCTTACCAATAAAATCCGACTACAATAGACACAAATGTATTTGCTGCTTCCACCCAGATCCACAGTTTCGCATCACCAAAGCCATTGCCATCGCCACTTCACAGCCAAACAAAAACGGTATTTCAAATGGATTATCTTGCTGAACCGAAAATCTCAACCAGGCTCCTGGGTCCCAGCACGGAGGAGTGTCTCGCTAGTGCTGCCTCACTGTCTGGCTTCAGGATCCCGGATCCTTTGAAATCATATTCAATTTGAGAGGCTCAATTCGCTTAGACTTTGTTCGCTTCGTCATTCTTTGTTTAGCAGGAAAGTAAAGGCTTTTGGCAAACAGCTTTTCTGGGCCAATTTGAGGCCGAACAGGAACTAAATAGAATTGGGGGTGTGCAATGCCTTGCGAAAGTGCCGCCCACCCGCATCGATGTGTGGTTAAGTTAAATATTTCGACCTCTTCCATACCCTAATTTAAGTTTTATCTATGTTACTCAGCACTGATCTGAGGACAGCTGATGGGAGAAGCACAAAACACCACCACCCTCATATATCTCTCTATGCACACTCTTAAAACAGTTATAACGGCGGCGGCGGCGGTGGAGAGGCGAAAACCTAAATCAAAATGGGCTTTCAATTTACTTTGGCATATTGCAAAAGGCCTCTTATGAACAATTCCGAACAACGAGCGACGACAGCGGCGAAGAATATCCCAGGCAAGGTTGGAATTGCCATGCCAGGTGGAGTTGGAGGGTGGCTTATTGAAGGCAATAAAGGGACAGAATGGATTTAAATTCAATTTGACAGATTTACCTTTCAGTTCCATTCCGCTCGACTTGGCCCTTTAGAGAATGAGTTAATACCCCGAAATTGGCTTCTTCTTTTCTTATTTTTTTTTTTTTTTCTTTTTGTGAACTTTTTTTTGTTGTTTGACATTAGCCAGAGTTTCGTGAGTGTACTTAAAGTGAATTTGGTGTTCTGATGATGCTGGTGCTGGTGCTGGGTTGGATTGGTTGATGTTAAGTCAATAACGTTATTTAACGACATGTCATTTTTTATGATTAAAAAACGAAATGACAAGTAGTTTGCTTTATTGGGTTTCTGTGTGTTCCAATTTTTTTTGTTTGAACATCATAAGCTTTGTTTTTTTTTTTTCTTTGGTTTTATGTTTGTTTGCTTCCCATCCCATATGTGACCCTGTCTTTTCAATTTTGTGATACACGAAACTTGTTTGTTTTAAAATTGGGTTACGAGAAGATTTTGTAAAAGTAAATATGTATGTAGGTACATGGTGGCTAGAAATTAAATAGAAACAAGACTTATGTTCTTGAATTAATAATAAAAAAAGCAAACAAAGTGAGAATAAATTAACTAGATGAGAATATAAATAATAAAATAATCAGATAAGATGTGAATACAAATTACCTACAACAGTATCCGAAAAGTACATCGCTCACAGCCATATACTTGTTTGAATAGTTGCAACAGATTTATTATTGAGGCCTTGAAAATGAAGGTTAACCTACAAACGGTTGCGTTCCCGTAGTCAAAAGCTGTTATAATTGGTGTTAGAGCTGAAATGAGTGGCATCTAAATGTCAATATGGAAAATGTTTGTATAGGCAAAACGAGGTTCTCTGATAAGGCTCGGGCTCAAATCTTATAGATGCATGCAGCCTCTGGCCCAGAATAATTATTGTTCAGTCAAATCTAGTATGAATTCAGCTTATGATGTAATTCAGCTTATTATAAGTCTATGCATTTTATTTGCCATGTTGTGTCACGAAATTTTATTCGAAACCTCAAATTCTGATTCAGCACCTCCGAAAACATAAAGGAGGCAAGATATCAAAACTCACCCACAATTTGCTTGCTAAGAGCCCTTTTGGCTTTTGAGCACAAATTGACTGGAATATATGGCCTTCGGACCAAAGCGCAAAAAAGTGAGTGGCAAAATTCTGTCTGTCTGTCAGTCAGTCTGTCTATCTGTTCGTCTACAGCCTAAACAGCTCGATCAATTTTCTTCAAACTTGGTACATAATGGTTTTTTATTGATTATGCCCCATGTTTTTTTCATACGGTACCTGCCATACAATTTTGTTTGCAATTTTAAATAATCATATTTTTCTCAAAAACGGCTCCACAACTTTTCTTAAAAAAAAAAAAATAAATAAATTTATTTTAGGAAGGAAGCTTTGGGTGGAAAACCATTTTTCAAAAAAATTGTTATTAGTGGTTCCTCCTAAAGAAACATTTGTTTTAATTTTTGATTTTCTTCAGAACGGTATGACTGATTTCAATTATTTTTTTATACAGAAGCTTCCAAAAAATAAAACTAGTTTTGTGTACCAAAATTTTCAATAAAATATTTTTAGGATTTTTAAAAAATGTTGCAAATTTGTTTTCTGAAAATCTAATATTTATTTCGAAAGCGATGATCGATTTTTTTTGAAACTCGATGCTTAAAAGTTTTTTAGTAGGTACTCTCTAAAATATTGTTGGACAAAATTTTTCCTATATAAAGGGTGTTTTATTTTAGACGTGTGGTTTTCAAGAAGAAACAAAAAGTTTATAATTTAATTTATTATAAAGATAAGGATTTGCCATTATGTTTTAAAAATGATTTTGGGCAAGTAGCTACCGCGGCTGGCTCGCTCGAATAAATTCCAGCCGAGGCGCCCAATTTTCGACCACTTTTTACAGCATTGGTATGTCAGCAATAACGTGTTGTTGATTGTTTCGTTGGCTGTATGACATATGTTGCGCCGGCTTGTTGGAACCAAAGGTTGTCAACATAAAAATCCTCCAATTCAGGCACGAAAAAGTCATTAGGTAATCATGGCTCTAGCGTTCCCCATTAACTAAAACATTTCAATTTTCATCGCAGCGCGCAAACCAAACCATTATTTCGGTAATAAATTTGCACGATTTGCAAACGTTGTTCAGGAGTAAGTCTATTCATAATGAAATGGCAAACCAAACCAAGTGACGGCTTTCAAAAGACCAACTCCGAAAAAAGTATTGCCAAATCTAAAAAAAACACCCTTTACAAATTTCAGATAAGATTAAATAATATTGCGTATCAAAATTTTCAAAAAAAAAAGTTTCAAATTTTTGTTTTGAAAATTCGATATTTCAAAAACGGGTTCACAATTTTTGTTTAAAGGGTATTGCTCATTTTCGGCCCAGAGTGAACACTAATGAATTTGGTATCAAATGAAAGCTCATGTTGAGCTTGTTGTATGAGTGAAATATTTTCAAAATCTGTCACGTGAGATCTGAGATATTTGAGCTTGAAGTTGGCAACTGCAAATAGAGCTTTTTCAGCTTTTTATCGATATCTTCTGATCTAGGATATGTAAGAAAATGATTTTGGTGTCAAATAAAAGCTAAATTTCTAGGCTTTTTAATGTACCTAAAATTATTTTGCTATTTTAAACATATTTCGAGATATTTTTAAAAAAACTACATTTTTTGCACTGCCTTTTGCACAACGATATCTCTAAAAATTCAGTGATGACAAACACTTTTCTGGCACCATTGAAAAGCTTAATTTGAATCCTTGTATTTGCATTTCTTCTTTTACTTACAGTGTTACATAAAACTTATTTATTTTTGATAAAACTTCTTTTTAAATATTTTGTAGATCCATTTTCTTAATTCATAAGCTGTCATTACATTACATTATTTTCGTGTCCAATCCAGCTTAGATACCAAATTATGGTCTTAATGGGAGCGATTTGAGCAAAGCAAATCACTGTTCTTCGACCTACAAGGTAATGGCAAAAATAGGTACTTAATTTTAGGCATCCGTAGGTGGGTAGGAAGGGCCAAGAAGGGGCATTTTCCATCCTGCTGGAAAATACACGCTACCAACATATTTTTAATTTTGAAAAAAATCCTGTGGGTCTCTTTATGCGCTCATTAATGGCTTATCGCGCTGTTGATGGTAAATATGTACAAATATTCAGCACCATTTATAACTTAAAAGTGTTCAAAACTATCTCTACCAATTAGTACTTACATACTCCTTGCACAAGTATACAAACGATCCTAGGGAAGCCATTCGTAATGTTAAGGAAAAGTTTTTGGGCTCACATCATGGCCATAATAATTTGGTATCTAAGCTGGGGTAGGGCACAAAAATAATGTAACGTCCCCTGTCTAGTTTTTAGATAATATTTTAATTGTCTATGATTTGGACTAGTTTTCATTTTATTTTCTTGTTAATAAATCAGACAGCATTATGAATTAAGAAAATCGATTACAAAATAATTTAAAAAAAAGTTTTATAAGAAATATGTAAATAAGTTTTATGTAACACTGTTAGTAAAAGAAGAAATGCGAAATCTGTTTATCTTCACACATTTTAAGCACTTTGTTTTGTTAAGTGCATTTTAAAAAAAGTTTTGTTTATTATGTAAGTATTTCTTTGAGCAAGGCCACTAAATATATATTAAATTAAAGGTTTCAAATTAAGCTTTTCAATGGTGCCAGAAAAAGTGTATGTCATCATTGAATTTTTAGAGATATCGTTGTGCAAAAGGCGAAACTATTTTAGGTATATTGAAAAGCCTAGAAATGTAGCTTCCATTTGACACCAATATCATTTTCTTATATTTCCTAGATCGGAAGATATCGACAAAAAGATGAAAAAGCTCAATTTGCAGTTGCCAACTTCAAGCTCAAATATCTCAGATCTCACATGACAGATTTTGAAAATATTTCACTCATACAACAAGCTTAACATAAGCTTTCATTTGATACCAAATTCATTAGTGTTCACTCTGGGCCGTAGCGCCATACAAAAATGAGCAATTCCTTTGGTTTTTATCTACACATGAATATATACTTTAGATTTGCATTCCAAAATTTGTCCTTAAAAATTTTATATAAATAAAAGATTATTTAAAAAAAAAAACCGCCCCAACGATTTTAAACTTTTTTTTCCATACAATCATATTCAATCAAGAATTAAGATGGCATTCTTTTTTTTTGCCTCAAACTGTCAAAGGAGTTGTTTTTGCTAATTTTAACGCCGTATTTCATGTTTCTCTAGATTTTTCTCTCATAGTTTACATGTTCCTACTTATATACAATTTGCTTAAACCTGCAGTGTCTGGAGCACAAGACCAAGAGTACGTGCGACCCAGTTGTGCATTTATTTCAAGGGGTTTGCATGCCCTATACATTTGAATCTGACCTAAGTGTTCCATCATCTTAGTTTTCGAGATACATTGTAATAGATTTTGTATGAGAATTTCATTAGAAAAACTTCAGTTTTTGCTCGCAACAGCTTAGATAACATCTATGAATATGCTCCATTATATTTTTTTTTTCAAACTAAAACTTGGCTCTGGACTTTTGGCACCTCATATGAGGGAAATTTGATTAAAAAAAATGCCATCTTATTGGTCAGAAAAGGTCAATTGGTCCAGAAATTGATCAGCCCTAGATAACTTGTAATAAAGGCATAAACTTTCTCAAGGTCGCTCAAGGTCACACGCGATTTTCGGCACCTCATTTATGGGAAATTTGCAAAAATTGTATACCATCTGAAAGATTTCTAGATAGTGATGAAAGGTCAACTATTTTCAGTAATTGGGCAGCTGAATATTTAATGAATTTTGAAAAAAATTCAAGGTCAAAACGCTTTTTGGCACCTCATTTAAGGGAAATTTACAAAAAATGTGTACCATCTGAAAGGTCTCTAGATCTATATAAAAGGTCAGCTAGTTTCAGTAATTGGTCAGCTTTAGATTCTTTTATACGATTTTTTTTAAGTTTTTTTTTTACAAGGTCATGAACGATTCGTGACCTTGAAAAAAAATACTTTAAAAAATCGTATAAAAGAATCTATAGCTGACCATTTAATGAAACTAGCTGACCTTTTATATAAATCCTAGGGCCTTTCAGGTGGTATTAAATATTTGTAAATTTCCCATTAATGAGTTGCCAAAAATCGCGCGTAACCTTGAACAATAATTTAAAAATTCAGTAAAAAAATCTATGACTGACCAATTACTGAAAATTGCTGACCTTTTACAAGAGGCATTTCAAAATTAATACTTTTTTTTTAATGACCCAAATGAGGTGCCAAAAGTTTTTTTTGTGACCTTGAAACGAACTTCAAAAATTTATAGAAAAAAATCTATGGCTGACTAACTACTGAAAATAGTTGACCTTTTATCACTATCTAGAAATCTTTTGGATGGTATACAATTTTTGCAAATTTCCCATAAATGAGGTGCCAAAAATCACCCGTTATCTTAAGCGACCTTAAGAAAGTTTATGCCTTTATTACAAGTTATCTAGGGCTGACCAATTTATGGGACCACTTGACGTTTTCTGACCAACTACTGACCAATTAGAGTGCATCTTTTTTATCAAATTTCCCTCATATGAGGTGCCAAGGGTCCATAGCCCTAAAACTTGGTGAAGAATTGATAATTTTCGTCACTAAATTCGAATTTGAATTGAATTGAATTGAAATTTCGGCTAACACGATTATCCTCGAAGTTGCATTTATATTTTTTTTTTTTTTGATACACTGTTTCTCGCAAAGGCCCCAGTTGTGGACTGCAAGACTTTGATTTTTTTTAATAGCCTTTAATGAAACTTTCGACGCCTATACTTCTTTTTTTGCTATCGCTCATACCCAAAATCTGCTGTGGGCTCTAGTCTAATAAGAAAAGTTCTAGATCTTGCAATTATCTATATATTTTTCTATTTTGGAAAAAATTAAGTAGGCGATTTTTTTCCAAGAGCACCATGAAATGTCATCTTTGACTTAACTTACTATGGATTTGTCGCAAGTAGGGCTGGCCACGACGATACCAAACCAAACGATACTTTTACAAGTATCGTCTCGGTATCGTCAAAATCGAAAGATTTCAGTATCGTCTCGGTATTGGTATCGTATAACTTAGTCTCGTCTCCGTGTCGTATAACATAGTCTCGTCTCGGTATCGGTATATGGGTCTCGTCTGGTTTCGGTCTAGTCTCAGTCCCAGACAAAAATAAGATGCACGACTTGGTAACATGTTCTTCACCTTGTAGGGGAACTCGCCAAAAAAAGCTGTTTTATCGGTGTAACTGGTTTTAAAAGAATGAGTTTGGAAAAATTGTTACAAAAATCATTGGAGCCTTCTCGGTATCGTTACAGTTTCCGATACTGATATACGATACCGAGACTTAACTGGTATCGTGGCCAGCCGTTGTCGCATGTTAGATAGAAACAAACGATCAGATATGTACCTAATCATAATCGCATGAGAAGTAGGAAGATATAGTTAGATCTTATTAACTTTAAAAGCATAAAGCATTTAACTCTTGCATCGAGCAGATGTTTGCACACATAATTATATTTATTCACAAATACTAATTGAAATGTGAAACATAGGTCGAGTTCTAACATGTAAAGTTTCGACAACACTGCAAAATTCATGTTCCGTACGGTCTACAGTTTTTCTACTGTATACAAAAAACCTATAAGCATTTGCTCTCAACAATGCATCAGTGATGCAGTATATGTTTACATTTTTACGAACTCGGGAATACCTATAGGTACAGTAAATAAATTCAAACTTCAAAGTGTAATTTAATGTTCTTTCCAATAAAAAATGATTCGTCAATACAGCATAAAATTCTTAGTCATAAAGTTAACAAGAACATATTGTTTATATTTCCCTCTGGAACCAAAGTTCATGTAATAAGCTTTTCTCACCAAAAAGAAGTCGAATTTTCTGATATAAAAACAATAAGAAATAGATAAAGTGTCTACATCTTGCAATTAAAAATAAAGTATACTTTTTGCTTTGTCTTAAGCTGAAGGCTGTATGTGCAACCGTTCTATGATAATATGCTAATTTATTCAATTTAATTTACGATCCCTCAACAGCATAGGTAGATATATAATGTACAAGCAAGGATGATATCTTTCGAAAAATACATGCAGATATAATTATGTATAAATTTCACCTCTGCGTCTTTGACCGCAAGAGTAGAGAGGTATCGGTATCGTAATAAAAGCACCCCCAAGGCATCCTATAAACAATACACTTTTTAAATGGAAAAACTAAGTAGAGATATACCTTGTATATTTTATGCGATATCACAACCCTTGGTGCTCTATATACCAAACACTCGCCACACTCCACAATCCACATCCTTCCCTTTCCTGTGACACATTTGCGTATAAGAGGTTCTCCGAAGAAATCACAAAGAAAGGATCAAGTTTAATTTTTCATAAGAAATACCATAACCACTGGAATATACTTTATTTAAATTTAGGGAATTATCTTCTTGAAATATTTAAATGGCTTTTTGGCATTTCAATGCAAATCTCAAAATCTGATAAGAATTTATGCCTACAAAGAAGTGCTTTTTAAAAGCAATAATGCCCCAGACCAGACTATACCTTTATCATATACATTCTTTAGAGAGAATATCCTTTCGCATTGAATGGGAATGACTCCAATTTTACCTTGAAAACTTCTGGTAAAAAGGAGTTCAGTAGAAAGTGAGGTTACAATTATTATTTTGTGTTCTTCCTGAAATATGAACTGAGGCATAATTTAGTACTTCTCGATAAAGTTGAAACAGATGATGTTTTGAGGCATCTTTGTGGGTTTTGACAATTAAGGAAGACAATATTTTAGATATTAAAAATTCATTGACATATTGTAGATAGTTGATGTTTTGAAGTCTAACATTACAATGATGGAGAAGTCTTTCAACTTTTGATCGCAATTTCCCGGGTTGGGGTATTTCAAGCTTTGAAAGGATGGCGAAAATTCTACTGCCTTTGAATTTATGTATTTTCATATTTCATATGTTTGAAAAATTCAGATAATTTCTTATCTAGTGACAAATTGTCCAATTTTCAATTTGTTATTCATTGACGTAATCTTTTTACTTAACTTACCCCGTCAAATAATTCCTCATAATTGATTTCTAGATCTATATTTAAGCCAGTGCTGTCTACTTTGTATGTATGTACATTAGGATGGTCGTTATAATGGGTTTTTTGGACTTTTAATATTTGGATGGGGCTAAATCAGCTCTACATGAAGAAAAAATAAAATGCAGGACTGAGTTGCCCGAACTTGCTCTTATGTTCAAGACACTGCGGGCTTAAGAAAATTGTATATAAAAACATGGAAGTTATGAGAGAAAAATGTAGAGAAGCATGAAATACGACATTTAAATTGGCTTAAACAACTCCTGTGACAGTTTGAGGTGAAAAAAAAGAATGCCATCTTAATTCTTGATTGAATATGATTGTATGAGAAACAAAAATTTAAAATCGTTGGAGCGGTTTTCTTAAAAAAATAATTTTTTTAGATATAAAATTCCCCTGCGGGTAAGGGGCAAGAATATACCCGAGGTAGGCATGCCTGTCGTAAGAGGCGACTAAAATCCAAACTCCGTATACTGAGATTGATGTATACATAACTATGCAATGAGCAAAACAATAAGATATAGTACCCCAGGTGGCAGTCCAGGTTCACTGGAAAATCCACCCTCTTCGGAGGTCGGCTCTATGGATTCTGGGGAGAGCAAATTATTGCATTTAATAAATCCCTTCCTAAAAAGTGCAAGGGTATCTCGATCACCACCATCTAAATCGAGTATAAAACCATCCAAATTCGGGCAAAAGAGTCCACCCGTCACGCCAGCGCGCGCCAAAAAAGACTCAGATAAAACAGAAAATCTTGAAAAAGATAATAACGAACTTCGACGAAGACTTGATGAAGTAATGGAACTTTATCAAGAGCTAAAGAAAGAAGTCGATCTTCTTCGAGAAGAAAATGAGATGTTGAAAGGCAAAAATTCTCAAATAAACTCCAAAGCTAGCTTGCCAGAAGTCAATAATTCTAGATATGAAACAGACGAAGAAGAGCTAACACGTGAAGCGGAAAAGTCCTCAAAGAAAAGATTAAGTAAAAAGCGTAAAGCTGGCTCTTCACCTGAGGCAGGTCTTTTGAAATAATAGTTTCACCAAAACATGCGACAGTAAAAGAAAAACCTGTTAAGGAACGGCCCCCGCCACCGATAAATGTTATCGGTATTGAGGAGTATAACAAGTTGCAAACCATATTAAAGGCATTACTACCATCGGCTTTTAAAGTTATTTCGCTCAATAACAACAAATGGAAAGTATGTGTGAAAGACCCCGAAAGTTATCGCCTTCTGTCGCGAAAACTAAACGAAGAAAAAGTAGAGTGGTATACCTATGAAAATAAGTCGGAAAGACCCTTACGTGTTGTGGCGAGAGGCTTACACGCATCATGTTCAAAAGACGATATCATTAGTGATCTAAAAGAGCGCAAATTCAAAATCTTAGATGCAATTAACATCGTCAAAAGAGAGAAACAGACAAAAGAGGGTGAAACAAAAGTGGTACAGCGTGGTCTTCCACTATTTATACTTTCGTTCGATAAGACTGAAAAACTAGATGAAATTTATAAAATCAAAACAATTCTAAACATCGTAGTTAAGATCGAACCTCTAAGAAAGAGCACAAGGTTAGTCCCTCAGTGTAAACGCTGTCAAGAATTCAATCACACCCAAACTTATTGCAAAAAAGAGCCAAGGTGTGTAAAATGCGCCGGAAAGCATTTAACCGTTGACTGCATCGGAAAAAGTGAAAGTCCACCGACGTGCATTAATTGTAATGGAAATCATCCGGCAAACTATAGAGGCTGCGAAGTAGCTAAAGAATTACAAAAGCGGCGATCGAAATCTGCCAAAACACAAAGAAACCCACAAAGGCAAATAGAAACCGTAATTCCCAAGACTTCCAAATCTAGTAAAGCTCCAAAACCTAGTATCCGTAAGGAAAAGAAAACAGTGTCAATACCTTCGGAGAATATAAAACAAGGAAATGCAGAAACATATGCCCAAATAGCGGCCAAAAATATACCCGCAAACAACGACACTGAAACAGACCCGGTTTCAAAAGTCTTTTCAATAATTCTGTCGAAACTTGAGGAACAATGTGACACAAATAAACTTATCTTTGATAGGTTAAGTAAGCTCGAAAATTGTTTTCGACCCGAATCTCTTTCAAAAAAATTATGATGGAAAAGCTTAAAGTTTTTACGTGGAATGCCAACGGATTATGGCAAAAACTTGGAGAATTAGAGACGTATATGCAGGAAAATGATAAAAGAGTGCATTGAACACTCAATAGGCCTGAAAATAGAGGTAGAATCGATGCAACTGAGTAGTGTTCAAGTTAGAACTAAAAACATTCTTCTCAATGTCTCTTCGATATATTGCCCTCCGCGTTGCAAAATCGATAAGAGTGAATTTACGACATTGATAAAGTCGCTAAGCCCAAACTTAATTGTTGGTGGCGACTTTAATGCAAAGCACACCTTTTGGGCTTCAAGATGCATATCTCAAAAGGGTCGAATGCTCTATGAGGCAGGAATGGAAAATAATTGCGATTTTCATTCGACTGGAAAGCCAACTTACTGGCCAACTGATCCGTCAAAAATACCTGATTTAATCGATTTGTTTATGATAAAAGGAATACCCTCCAACCGTATTGAAATTTCAGAAGGCCATGATCTGTTCTCTGATCATTCTGCAGTCATACTCACTATGAGCGAAAGCCTTGTCAAAATTGAAAAACCACCCAGGTTAACAAACGGTAAAACCAACTGGGAAGGATTTAAGAAAGATATCGAGGACAACGTTGAATTGAGGGTATCATTACAAACGCCTCTTGAGCTTGAAGACGCAGTAGATACCTTTGTTGATATAATACAAAAGGCAGCGTGGAATAACACACCTTATCAAAGGGTTACGCCGCGCTATAAAGATATAAAATATCCGCAGGAAATAAAAGACTTAATAAGAGATAAACGAAAAGCACGTAAGAAATGGCAGCGAACCCGTGCTCCTCAACACAAAGCTCATTTAAATCGCTTGTGTAATATGCTAAAAACAGCGATATCAGATTTCAAAAACCGTGAAGTTGAAAATTACCTTGAAAGCTTGTCAGCTGGGAAAGAATCTAACTACTCACTTTGGAAAGCTATAAAAACAACGAAAAAACCAAAGCTTCCAGTACCCCCGATTAAGAAAAGCCAAAACGAATGGGCTAAAAGTGACAAAGAGAAAGCGGCGGTATTCGCCGATTACCTGGAAGAAACATTTAAACCTTCCGATGGGCAAGCACTCAATGAAAATATTAATATGAGTTTTAGCTCAAGTGAAAATTACAGAACCAGAAATGCTACGCTTGCTGAATTGAACAGAGAAATAAAGAAGCTAAAGTCTAATAAAGCTCCGGGGTATGACTTAATAACAGCGGAAATATTAAAAATGCTTCCTAATAAAGGATTAATTAACCTCCTTTATATAATAAATGCCGCTCTAAGGCTAGAATATGTTCCAAGCCAATGGAAAGTTGCGGAAGTCATAATGGTTTTGAAACCTGGCAAACCATCTCACGAAAAGAATTCTTACAGACCGATTTCGCTTCTTCCAATAATATCGAAAGTTTTTGAAAGAATACTACTCCTGCGCCTGCAGCCTATAATAGAAGAGAAACGATTAATACCTGAACATCAGTTCGGATTTAGAAGCAAGCATTCAACAATTGATCAAGTGCATAGAATAACTGACGTAATTGAGAGAGCTCTTGAAGAAAAGAAAATCTGTTCGACGGTCTTTTTGGATGTGTCGCAAGCGTTTGGCAAGGTGTGGCACGAAGGCCTCAAATTCAAACTACGACAAGTTCTGCCTGAAGGACTTTATAAAATTCTTAACGAATATCTAGAAAACAGACTTTTTCGTGTAAGACACGGAAATGAATATTCTAATTTCAAAGAAATAGTGGCTGGGGTACCACAAGGTAGTGTTTTAGGTCCAGTTCTGTACCTTCTATTTACACGTGATATACCTCAAACAGAAGACACTTTCGTAGCAACGTTTGCTGATGATACTGCAATACTAGCAGTAGGCAAAACGATTAACGAAGCTACGATTAAATTACAAAATGCTCTTAATAATGTTAATGAGTGGACAAAAACATGTCGAATAGCGCTAAATGAACAAAAATCAGTCCACGTGGACTTTTCGTATAAAAAAATAAATAGATTGCCCGTCTTTCTTAATACCGGTCGTGTACCATTTGCGAATGAAGCAAAATATCTGGGAATGACTCTAGACGCGAAATTAAAATGGAAGCCGTACGTAAAAAAGAAATGCGAAGAATTAAAAAGTAAATTAAGAGATATGAACTGGCTACTCGGTAAATATTCCAAGCTTAGTATTGATAATAAGTTGATTTTATACAGGCAGGTACTTAAACCTGTCTGGACTTACGGTATACAACTCTGGGGTTGTACCTGCGATACAAATTTAAATAAATTACAAATGTTTGAAAATAAATTGCTTAGGTCATTTGTAAATGCACCATGGTATATAAGAAACGAAGATCTTCACAGGGATCTCGGGATTCCTACGGTTCGAGACGAAATTAAGAGTTTCGCGCGAAAACATAGAAATCGGCTATTAGATCACGCTAATCCAACGATTATTGACATTCTTGACGAGTCGAATTTAGTACGCCGTCTGCAAAGAACAAAACCTTCCGACTTGGTGCGGTGAACACAAAACCGCTTTAAAATCGCGGAATAAGCAGAAACTTTCACCGGAAAGTTACCTGCAACACGTTACTTAACTTCGTTAAAAATAAATTGCTAGATAAGTTTCAACTTAGTTGCAATCGGGAAGTGGAGGTGGTTTTAGTGTAGTAAGAATCTCACACTTCTATGAGCACGCGTTTTCCGGTCCTCATAGAGCCTGATGCAGGTTTTGCGCCTACCCACGGTCAAAAAAAAAAAAAAAAAAAAAAAAAAAAAAAATTTTTAGGAACAAATTTTGGTAAACAAATCTAAAGCATGCCTTCGGCTTAGAGTGAAAAGCAGCTAACTCCTATTTAGCATTTTTTACAAAAAAATATTTAAATAAAAGTGTTCACATTATTTGAATAAAACCAAAATTACATTTATTATTTTTCAGCATTCGTTTTTGTTAAATTCGCTGAAATTGAAAAGATTTGATAGATTTTTGTATTTTTAACCCATTTAAGACGGTCAGTTGAGTTAGAAACGTGAAATTTCATACACTGTCTATTTTTGGTCTAACTAATAGCCCAGTCAAATTAGTCAAAAAAAGGGCATCAAATCGCATTTTTCGATGGACAAAATTTTTTTTATGAAATCTGTTTGGCTTCGTCTCCTGATCATAAAAACGAGTTTTTGGGATTTTTGAGGTTAGGGAAGACCCGCCATCTTGAAAAAGAGATTGGTTTTGTTTTTATGCAATAACTCGCTTGCATTTTATTTTACAACAAAACATCCGGCCACAATCTTGTAGAAGATAAAATTTCCTATAAAAAAGCTATAAACGACCTCTGTAGGTGGTTTCATTTTTGAGATATAACGGGCCAATGTTGTGGTATGACTTTTCTTGAGTTTTCTAGGTAACCGTTGATTTTTTTGGATGATGCTCTTAGAATCATTTTCAGTTCTTGTATCGACCTATAAAATGAGCCATCGATCGATATCATCGACCACGAATTGTGCAAGTTATCCAATTCATAGGATCACACTTTATGAGTAAGGAGAAAAACATAAATATATTTTTTTCGAAAATGTTTATCTGGTGAATCGTACAAAAAAACAATTACTTAAAATTTTGTCCATAGTAATGATAACAATTAAACATACATGGTACGTGGAGTTGCATCCGCACCACACAGAAGGTTGTAAAGCAGCCGGGAAACTTAAGACACCTACATTTCTTGTTGTTGAAAACTGAGTTATTTTTTTTAAATCCAAATGTAAAAGGTATTGCATGCGGTTTCCTAGGTACTACGAAGAAAAACTTAATTGAATTTCAAATTTATTGATTGGTTTTTATTAACAGATTAATTTGAAAAAAAAATGATAAAAAAAGAGGTAAAGTGTATTTACATTAAGTTTTCTCTGTGAAAGTATTTGAAGGGGAGACAAATAATATTAAGGCGAATATTTTGAGATTTTTGAAGGTCCTGGAAGCATTTCACCATCGCATACATCAGCTTCAAAGATTGTTTCGTTTTTTGTCATTTCATCGTTATGAATCTACAAGAGCAGGGTACTTTCACCTTCGCAATAATCTATAGCAATTGTAATACATTTGTGGATATTGCTGCAAGTTTCACCGCTGCAGTGTGCACAGACGGCGGAACATTTTAAACCCGCTTTGCGACATCCACAAGCCGCTCCACATTTTGATGCGCATAGGAACAAGAAATAACCTTCATTATTTTGGGAGGAGCTGCTTCCTTGGTGGTCATCACAGGAACATACAATTTTTGTATTTTTTTCCAACCCCACTTTTCCGGATCACGGTCGTTTCCTAGCCACGTTTGTACCTGGTGATAAGTCCGAAATATATGCTGTCGTAGCGCATCTTTTGTGGGGGGAAGTGAACAAAAATTGTTTTTCGTTTTTGCCACGGACTTCGTAAATTTTTTATAACAAAGTTCGTCAATTGAAGTTGTCTTTCCTCCACCATAGAGCGCCATGAAAAATGTTTCCCCTGCCACAATAAGTTCACACAACGAATAACACCCATTGCATGAAAAGTTCCACTTCCATCAATCGTGTTAGTGTTGAAGTCGCTGTTATCGAAGACAAACTGTGAAAATCCAGTCGAAGAAATGGATCGCTGCGGACGCAAAATACAAGAAGCCTCAAATTTCAGAATTTCGTTGTATGATGCAGAAAAGCCCAACGATGAAAGAACTTCGATCAAATTTTTTGATCCGAACGAGAGGAGGAGACACAAACGACCTTGGACGAACTTGACTGATGATAGCGTGACAGATGCTTGTACATTTTCGTTCCCAGCTGTAAAAGGATCGTTTCTTATGTTCAGTAATGATACGCGACATGAAAGCTTTCAGATAATGATGAACAGCATTGTCAACATTATTAAGAAAATTGTCTGGTTGCTGGTAGTAATCAACATTATAAAATATCGTTGTAGATAATACCCGTGTTTTGTTGGAAAATCTATCACTAGTATAGTAGGATTTTACACGAATAACAAAAACAATATCCGCAGTATAAATACTACCGATAAAAGTTAAAGTAGAGTCTTACTACGGATGGGTTTTTGACATTTATACGAGTCTCGAATGGATCTTATGTGATTTCGTTCTCAAATGTTGGTACGATTGATATTGCATTTGTATCTCGATGGCTGTGTTCGTTGAGTAGTTCTGCATTTGGAATCATGTGTTTTCCATTGGGGAAAAAAATCAATCTGTTACTGTTGATATTATTTAGTTTTGTTAATGAAAATGGACTAACTGGGCTTATTTTGCAAGAGAAAACAATAAAAAAGATAATTAAGTTTTGATATGTGTCCACTCAGTTTAGATTAAATAAATCTTTTTGGTGTTTCCACCGCACAAGAAGATTTAAAAATGATTAAGTTTGACAGGACTTTCTAAAATGCAAATGGTGTTTCTATGTTACTTATGAAGTGCAAGTCAGATAGTTTGATTCGTGTTATACAATGAAGAACTGAATAGTTCAGCATCATATAAGAATATGCTACCTACTCCATGTGCAATTTTTTTTTTTTTAATTTGATTACAACAAAACTATATTTTTTGTACACAAACATGCAAATAAACAGATCATAATGAATTATCTGTAAAACCAACTCCTCCACACAGGTTTTTCTTCACAAATTTTGACTCGACTCCGATCCCCGACCGGAATCGAGTCGAATCAAGCTCATTTCAACTTGATTCAGGTATACAAAGAATTGAGGCGAGCTTCAAGCTCGCTTCAACACCACATGTTAATGTAGTAATCTGCGGACAAACCCCCTTCTTGAAGTTTTTATTTTATTTCAAATTGTTTGGTTAAAACTTTGAAATCGACCGCCAGATTTCCAGATGTTTTCTTACCATATCTTCTTGAAAATTGTCCATTTTATTAGTTTTAGTTAGTTTTTTTTGCTGAAGTTAATTTTAACTTTTGATTTTCACAAAACTTTCTTCTATTTGTGTTTTTTTTTTATTATTATTCTGACAGGTCTTCTTTCAGTTATACCAATTTTTAAATACAAAAATCTGGCTACTGCCGATGCGTTTTCTTGGGAATTTTCTACTATACTATTTATAGAATGCCAAAAAAACACGGGTAATATCAGCAGCTTCAAAAACTTTTTTCATTTTTGTTTCTACATCTTGCTCAAAGTTTGTATTTTCAAAAGATTTTTCAAAAATTTCGCGACTGCGATCAACAAAACATAAAAACGTTTCGGGCCCTTTCTCGGCAAAAATGAAAAGTTTATTACCATATTTTTTCTGCAACTAATCTGTTATTGTGCGTGAATCTGGAATTTGAAGAGTTTCAATTTTTTTCATATGATCAGAGAGTTTAAACTGGCATTCTTCGTTATGTTGTGATAGATAAGAGTATACGCACAGTACTTTGCATTCATCTATAGTGCGAAAATTTTGTCTGAGCACTGGTGTTTTGATTTTTATAAATGAATCAATCAATAAATTTGAAATCTTGTTGAGTTTTTTTTATTAAGTAACACCTGTGAAATCGCATGCAATACCTTCGGTTTACATTTGGATCGAGAAAAGATAACTCAGTTTTCAACAACAAGAAATGTAGGTGTGTTAAGTTTCCCGGCTGCTTTTACAATTTTCTGTGGGGTGCGGATGCAACTCCACGTACCATGTATGTTAAATTGTTATCATTACTATGGACAACATTTTAAGTAATAGTTTTTTTGTACGATTAACCAGATAAACATTTTCGAAAAAAAATATATTTATGTTTTTTTCCTTACTCATAAAGTGTGATCCTATGAATTGGATAACTCGCACAATTCATGGTCGATGATATCGATCGATGGCTCATTTTAAAGGTCGATACAAGAACTGAAAATGATTCTAAGAGTATCATCCAAAAAAATCAACGGTTAGCTAGAAAACTCAGGAAAAGTCATACCACCCCCAAAACACAACCCATAGGGGAACATTGGCCCGTTATATCTCAAAAATGAAACCACCTACAGAGGTTGTTGATAGCTTTTTATATAGGTAATTTTATCTTCTACAAGATTGTACTAGAACGTTTTGTTGTAAAACAAAATGCAAGCGAGTTATTGCATAAAAACAAAACCAATCTCTTTTTCAAGATGGCGGGTCTTCCCTAACCTCAAAAATCCCAAAAACTCGTTTTTATGATCAGGAGACGTAGCCAAACAGATTCCATAAAAAAATTTTGTCCATCGAAAAATGCGAATTGATTTCCTAATTTGACTGGGCTATAAGGGAAATCCCAAAAAAAAATTTTGGAAAAGCTTATAGTTTCCCGGAAAATTCACGTAGCGTTTTCGCAACGTTCGGCGAAAGGGGTAGCAAAATTAAAATTTTTTTTTTTTTTTTTTTTAAGATGGAACATGAATGAAATTTATTTGAGAATTTTATGAAAAATGTAATAAATAGGTATAAATTAAAAGTTACAATGAAGAAGTTTATAAGAAAGTATACACTATATCAAGATATGCTTATAAAGACTGGGTTTTTGTGTAATATGCGTTGAAGCATTTTGGATGAAGCGGGATATTACATTTCTTGCAGAAAAAAACGATTTGGCTGGAGCACTTGCGACATCGAAGACGCTTTTCTGTTTTGGTGACTGTATGCTTGATGTCATCGAAACGAACCACTTCATTGGGGTTTCCTTCCCTTCGTTGCACATGTATTTTACTCTACATGTTGAACTTTGGACTCTGCAACAAACGTCCTAAATTCTAGTTGTGTCATTGCTGTTTCCTTAGCATTTTTTTTGCAAATACAGTGTAACTTCCATGCATTTACCAATGCTGCATTGAGTGCATTTGATAAAAGTGGCCAGTACCACTTCTTTCCTCGAATTCGTATACGATAGTTGCTTGTAGCGTTGTCGAACAAATCAACTCCTCCCATCGTTATGTTGTAGTCGCGAATTGCATTTGGCATTTGAATGTTTACGTGTTTCCTCTTTTTGCGATCAAACCGTTTTGCTTGTTTGATTGGTTGGTCCATCAAATGATTTGATAAAACTGTTACAATGGAATTGTCGTTCCAACGCACAGCTGCAATTTCATTTTCTTTGTCGAATGCAAAATCAATAGAACCACGACTTTTTTTCTTCATTTGTTTTGGATCCGTCAACATTGCTTTACCACTTCTATTTTCACGAACTGTGCCCGTAAATATTAGAACGGTTGATATTTCACTATAAAAATTAAGAATAAATACAAATTACCAGTTGCGAAGTAATTCAATTTTGAAAGACGATAGATAAGTTTGTGCGACGTAAAAAAGTTGTCGAAAGTAACCGTGTGTTGGCTTGGTATCCCGACTCATTGTTTCTTATACTATATCGCATCGGAATATTGGACTATTAGACCAATACAAATGCAACTGAGGCACTGTATGCACACCAGAAAAATACAATATTCCAATGAATCTACGAATTTCGTTCCAATCAGTTTTGAACGTGGGATTATTTTTATCCACATTAGCATACACATTTGTACTTTCAACAATAAAATTAATTATGTCATTATCAAGAAATAATTCCAATAATTGATTCAAAATAGCTTTTTATGGCCTTTAGTCCTACAAATTGGCGTTTCGTTCGGCTTACTCACTTGAACTCATCAGTGACATAGTGAGGGCTTTGTCATACGCAATTTGTTTTAAGTTCAGTTCAACTTACATGAATTTTTCAACGAAAATCCACTGTAAACTATATCCAACAAGATTAGAATTCTTAATCATTAAGCTGGAAGTTTTTTTGCCCGGGGCCAGGCATAGTTTCTATATAAGAAGGTTTTATAATACAAATTCTATATACTACTGAAATAAATCAGCCAAGTAGAAGACTTAGCATTAAGGATTGGACTTGTTGAATTATTGATTCAAAATAGCTTTTTATGGCTTTTAGTCCTACAAATTGGCGTTTCGTTCGGCTTACTCACTTGAACTCATCAGTGACATAGTGAGGGCTTTGTCATACGCAATTTGTTTTAAGTTCAGTTCAACTTACATGAATTTTTCAACGAAAATCCACAAGATTAGAATTCCTAATCATTAAGCTGGAAGTTTTTTTGCCCGGGGCCAGGCATAGTTTCTATATAAGAAGGTTTTATAATACAAATTCTATATACTACTGAAATAAATCAGCCAAGTAGAAGACTTAGCATTAAGGATTGGACTTGTTGAATTATTGATTCAAAATAGCTTTTTATGGCCTTTAGTCCTACAAATTGGCGTTTCGTTCGGCTTACTCACTTGAACTCATCAGTGACATAGTGAGGGCTTTGTCATACGCAATTTGTTTTAAGTTCAGTTCAACTTACAATAATTGCAGAGGATTCAAATTACCTGAGAGAAGAAAAGAAAGGGTCATCTCTTATACTCTTTCAAGAAAGGATATATTCTGAATAATAGTATATTATAAACTTACCGATTTTTTCATAAATTTTTCGTATTTTTTCACTTGATACGTCTACTGGAGTCTTTGAAAAACCAAATCGATGGCTTTTTGACCACTTTGGCAACTCGTAATGGAAAGATGTTGATGATTTATTGGATGTTGAAGCGATGTTTTGGGATGTTGATGGATTGCTCAAATCATTTGATAAAACATCGACTTCCCGTTCGTGGTATTTTTTTGGAGAATTCAAATCGTCGAATGTACATTCAATCTCAATTTGACCCGCTTATTCATTTGGGAACATGTTTCTATCTTCCAAAAGCTGCACATTATCATCAATCTCCTCATTATCGCTTACAGCATCAATTTTTGGAGGCAAAATTATAACAATTGTTTCAACTGCTGCATCTAAATTCAAATTAAATTCGTCTTCTTCGTCAGAACTCGGGTTCATCAATAACTCTTCGAGTTCTCTAGCTGATAAAAACTTTCTGCGATACATAATTTTGCACTTTTTTTTAACACAGATATATTTTTTAACTACACAACTTGACCGCACAACTCACAGCTTATAAGTAAAAAATAAATCGAATGCAAAAAACTTATATACGTGATGGGGCTTTCCAAAACATTTGCATTTGCACTCCCATCAGTATCGTACCTGAGTACAGTAGAGTTCTCTTATAGGGACCACGCTAATTAGAAAAATTACCTGTGCTTTGAGGTTTCTTAAACGTAGAAGATGTCTAATTACTTCTAAGAATAAGGTTGCGTGGATGGTAAAAAGCGTTTTTCCAATATAGCACTGAATGAATTGTTTTTTTTCTTTTCTCAGGATTAGAATACTCATCCTTTTGTTTGACAGGATGCAACAAAAATTGACACTATTTCAAAAATGCGTGCAATATAATCATAAAAACACAATATTCCGAGAAAAAACCGTTTATTCTGATTTGAAAACGCAACGAAGTGCAAATTTTGTTTTTAGGTTCAAATGCTACTACATTAGACGAACGTTGCGAAAACGCAACGCAGTGCTATCACCTCACCTGTCAAGCAGGCAACTCATATAAATTGCGTCAACTTTATTTTAGAATATAATTTGAACCCTTCTTTACATGCCGTTGACTTTATTTTGAAAAATTATAATTTTGAAGATATTTTTGAGTGGTTCAAAAATGTTAACTAAGACTTTCGAAAATTTCCGATTTTGGAAGTGCAAAAAAACCATGAAAATAAATGTTTAGAAAAAATCCAAAAACAAGTCGATTAGATAATTAAATTAACTTTCAAAATCACTAATCAGCTCATTCAAATTTATCATCAGTAAAGTTCTATACGTCCACACGTACGACGTTGCGTTTTCGCAACGTTAGGCGGAAATGGGTTAAGCAATTTTTGAAGTGGTCTATAATGACAAAAAAAATGTGGAGTTAGCCGCTTTACACTCTAAGCCGACGATGCATTGATATGTATATAAAAACAAAATTTGAAAAAATATTGTCAACCCATTTTTGAGATATCGAATTTTCAAAAAAAAATTTGAAATTTTTTTTAAAAATCCAAAAACTTTTTTTTTTAAAATTTTGATATGCAATATTATTTAATCTTATCTGAAATTTGTATTTAAAAAAATTCATCTAAATCCGATCAGCCGAAAACGAGAAAATTCCTAATAAAAAAATACGTTCATAATACAGGTACTATTAATAATTGCTAAGTGTAAAATTTTATAGTTTTTGGTAGTAGAACGTACTAATATTAGTATAAGAAAAAATTTAATCAAAATCGTAGAAGTCGTTTTTAAGCAAATAATATGTAGGTACCCTTGCGGTTTTTTTACTTTCGTATGGAAGGTACCGTTATTTTTCCATAAATGTAAATTTTTTCTAAAAATATTGTAGAGAGTACTTAAAAACTTTTAAATATCGAGTTTCAAAAAATCGATCATGTCATTTTCGAAATATTTGATTTTCAAAAAGAAATTTTGAATTTTTTTTAAAAATCCAAAAAATATTTGTTCAAAAATTGGCAGCTTCTGTATAAACAAAAATTGAAATCATTCATATGGTTTTGAAGAAAATCAAAAATTTAAAAAATGGTTCTTTGGGAGGTACCATTAATAACCATTTTTGAAAAATGGTTTTCCACCCAAAGGACCCCTTTACTAAAATAAATTTACTAATTTTTTTTTATAAAAGTTGTCAAGGGGTTTTTGAGAAAAATATGATTATGATTGCTAAGAAAAATTGTATGGCAGGTACCGTTAGTTTTGGTTCTAAAAAAAAAGGAAAAAAACGTGTAAGCATAATCACCAAAAACCACTATGTACCATGTTTGAAGCAAATCGATCGTGCCATTTAGGCTGTAGACGAACAGACAGACAGAATTGTGCCACCCACTTTTTTGTTTGTTATCTCAAATTTTTTTTTGCACGAATCCAAAACTTGCCTTATAGTACCTATATCGCAAGTAAAAATTCCCTAATTGAATCAGATTTTTATTTTCATCCCCTATATTCACTAGAGGGGTAAATTAAATGTTCCCTTCCTTTTGGAAATCCGCGTAAAATCTGCTTAAAAATTCAGAGCAAGTAGGTGGAAACTAGACAAGAAAAAAATCCTACTGGAGAGGGGTAATATCTCTCACCGCTTGGTCGGGAGGGGCAATTTAATAAAATAAAAAAAATAAATAATAATAAAATATGAAAAAATTAATTAAAGAACAACGGCAACACTTGCAGTATTGTTTTTTAGCTTTTTGGAAAGCCAGAAGTCCATCTTAATAGTTGATTATAAAATAAAGTTATTTGATAAATAATTTCCGCAAAATCTGTTTTCAATCCTATAATAAAAAATAATTTTTCTTCAAAATTTTGAGTTTGAAACAATTTTTTCTTAAACTATTCATAAAAAAAAACCTATTTTAAAAACAAGCCGTAAGAATGGACTTGTGGCTTTCCAAAAAGCTACAAAACATTACTGTAAGTATTGCCGCTGTTTTTTATAATTTTTTTTTTCTCGTTTATGCAAATATTTTATTAAATTGCCCCTCGCATCCAAGCGGGGAGAGATATTACACCCCTCCGGTTGGATTTTTTCTTGTCTAGTTTCCACCTACATGCTCTGAGTTTTTTTGGTAGATCTTAAGCGAATTTTCTGGTACCTATGCAAAAAAAAGGGGAAATTTAATTTACCCCTACAGCGACTATAGGGGATGAAAATAAAAATCTGAAAAAATTAGGGAATTTTGTTTGCTTGGTAGTGGAGGACCGCAGAGCCGTGGGTACGGTAGGGCATTGTGGGGCAATGCACTACCTTAAAATGTCAATGCGCCTCCTTAAATATACCATCAACTATCGGTACAAATTCCTGATTTTCTTTAATTTACAACAAAAAACGTGCCGAAGGTGTGGGTTCGATTCCCAGCCGTAACACCTAAAAACAGAAATGTTTTATCCGAGGTACTGCCTCTTGCGAGGAACTGACAAATCCTCCAAGAGTAATACTTGTCATGAAAAAGTGCTTGTCATTTAGCCGTTCGGACTCAGCAAAAAACTGTAGGTCCCCTCCATTCCTGCCAAAAACACGCACACATGAATGTTTGAGAGATGTAAGTCACTAGGCCCTGGTTCTCCACGAGCTGTTGCGCTACCTTTTTTATTTAATTTAATTTATTTTACAACAAAAAACGAATTTGAAGAAAATGGCTTATATATGTATGTATGTCAAACAAAAAATCACTAGGCTTAAATTAAGTATAATGTTACGAATAGAATAAACAAAAAATGACGTCCACCTACTGTGTCGAGAGACGATCTTAAATCTATAAAATCTGAAGGTGCAGGGAACTAAGAATGAGAACTAAGTACACATTTTGAAATATGGAGAGGGAACTAACTTCCAACGATAAAAATTACAAAAATTCAAAATTCCGCGAAAACTTTGCATACACCCAACCTCGCACCTACCCCAAATCCTATAGTGAGCCCAAGCAGGGGGGTTGCAGGGGGGCAGCATGCCCCCCCATACATACCTCACTGTTTGTTCGCCGTTATGCTGGGTGCTAGCACTGTATTTTTGTAAGACAAAGCATTACGGCGAATAAACAGTGAGGTATGTATGCAACCCCCCTGCTTGGGCTCATTATAAGATTTGGGGTAGGTGCGAGGCTGGGTGTATATAAAGTTTTTTTGGCATTTAAGGAATCTTTGAATTTATCCTATATAGCCAACAATTGTGAAAAGTATTTCTATTTTATTTATAAGATTGATTTTTTATTTGGAAGTGGGAATTAAATACACATTTAAAGGGAAGTGAAACCACTCAGTTTTTGAGGAATTTTGTTCCCACCTACTATGAGAACCAAGTCCACTTCGCTGAAGTGGACTTAGTTCCCATTAAATGAGAACTAATTCCCTCGGTGGACTTGGTTCCCGGGGACTTAGTTCCCTGCACCAATCTGAAGCAGTCAACCGATTCAGATATAATTTTCAGGATAAAGAATATCATAAGATAAAATTTCTGCCCACATACGCTCCCACTTTTTAAAATAGGTCATCTAATCGATGCAAGTGGGTATATAGTTGAGGAGAGTGTTTCAAAGAAAAGTTGTAATAATTTTTCTAAACAAAACTTTTTCCACGCCCAATTTTGGGGGCGTATCTAATTTTTATGATATAAAACGAAGTGGCAATATAACAGGCTTAGAATAAAGCAACAAAACTTTATGCAAAATATTTGCCCCGCCCACTTTTGGGGGCGTTTAAAAAAAAATTGTATCGTTTCCTATAAAAATAAAATGCACGATTGGATCGCACGAACTTGCTCTTATGTTCAAGTTATGTGGAACTCAAGAACTTTAAAAAATATTCAAGTAATTATAGAAAAACTATAAAAAAGCATTTTAATCGTTCTTTTAATTGTATAAACAGCCTGATAAATAACTTAGAGCTCAAAAAAAAGTATGCCATTTGATTACTTGAAAAAATATGAACATGTACAAAAAAAAATTTAAATCGTTGGAGCCGTTTTCTTAAAAATTATTTTTTATATATCAAATTTTTGTTACATTTTTCAGAAAAAAATTTGGTATGCCAATTTTGAGTATATATTAATACAGTGGACTCTCGCTAACTTGAACACATACGAAACCACGTCTGTTCAAGTTAATGGATTGTTCAAGTTACTGGATTAATCCAACAAATGATTGTTTCTTGCGTTTTTTGTCCAAACTTGACACTTTTTCCTTTAAAATTAGCCTTTGTTTTGCTTCATAAAAGGTAATATTAAATAAATAAATAAGTTCAACATAAAAAGAATTACAAAACTTTCCCTTTCTTAATGTGCTCAATATTTATTCCTGCCCTTAGCTTGAGTTTCAAAATTCTAATTTATTTTACCGTTTATGAACGTAGTGAGTTACAAAAAGGAAATTTAAATAATTCAATTACATTTTTTGTTTGAAATTTCTGTTCAAGTTACAGAGATTGCAATTGTCTTAACGGTTCAACTTATAGAGTCTGTTATGAAAATATTCAAGTTACCGAGCCTTGAAAATTGCCTGTTCAAGTTATAGAATACCTGCAAGGGAAAAATAGCATGTTCAAGTTATTGGATCGTTCAAGTTATCGTATGTTCAAGTTAGCGAGAGTCTACTGTATACATTTAAAACTAAAATTTCAAAACAATTCATCAACCCGTTTTTGAAATATTGAATTTTCAAAAAAAAAAATTTGAATCTTTTTTTAAAAATCCAAAATTTATTTTTTCAAAAATTTTGGCTTGCAGTATTATTTATATTCTAACAAAGCTTTCGTGCAAAAAAATTTTATTGAAATCGGATGAGCGGTTAATGAGAAACCAAAAATCAAAAAACCGTTATATGGCAGATACCGTTAATAAATGCTTTTGGTGATTTTTTTTCTTACTAAAGAGTATATCATATCAATACAAAATAATAATACACTGATTTTTTTATCAAAATCGTTGGAGCGTTTTTGAGATAAATAAGCTTTTCCTTAACGGTTGTATGGCAAGTACCGTTATCTTTTGAGTTAAAAAAAATTTCAATTTCCCTTCTGGAGAGTTACAAAAAAAACCATAAGTTCAAAATTTGAAGAAAATCGCTTCAGTGGTTTAGGCTGTAGGTTGAGGTACGGACAGACAGACAGACAGACAGACAGAATTTTGCCACCCACTTTTTTCGTGTTCTCTATCATCGTAATGTCATGTTTGATTGTTATCTCGAAATTTTTTTTGCACGAATCCAAAACTTGCCTATAGTACCTACATATATCGCAAGTAAAAATCACTAGAATAAAATGTGTAGGAAATGCCTTTTTTGAAAATAAAGTCATTCAAAGTTTTTCACCACGCCCACTCTTTATACAGGTGTATTGTAGAGCAGCGGTTCCCAAAGTGTGTTCCGCGGAACCCTGGGGTTCCGCGGGAGAGTTTTCAGGGTTCCACAAATTTCTTGAAGTATAAAGAGTAAAATACAAACAATAAAAGAAAAAAAAGTAAAAATTTCCACAAACAAAAATTTGAACCAAATTTTTTTTTGGAGCTTATATTTTTCAATCGAAGTGTGAACTTCAAGGTCATAAACTGTTTCATGAGTAAACAAATCATTAATTGGGGAAAATGTATTGATATACGCAGTGGCGGCGGAGCCTCAGCAATGGTCAGAAAAGTTAAAGGGGTTGTTTCAAATACTAAAAACTTTGCTCCTAGAAGTACCAGCAGTCACTGTATTTTCCATCGCTATGCCTTTGTTATGAAAATAATGCCAACTGATTTAAAAAAAATTCTCGGTAAAGCTGTGAAAATAGTAAATTTTGTTAAGAGTCGTCCTTTCCAATCGTGATTGTTTAAATTTGTGTATAAAGATATGGGCAGTCAGTACGAATCGCAACTTCTTCATACTGAAATCCGATGTCTTTCCAGAGGGAAAGCTTTATCCAGGTTATTTCAACTTCGTGATGAGTTAAATGTGTTCAAACTGGAAAAAAATATGTTTTCAACTGCAAACCTCTTTGATGTATTGCATGATGAGCAATGGACTACGAAATTAGCTTATATTGCAGACATTTTCGAGAAGATCAACGAAACTGCTACAGCTCTGCAGGAAAAATCAATTACAGTATTTTTTGTGAGAGACAAACTAGCAGCTTTAAAAAGAACAAATAATTTCTGGTTCTTAGTCCAGTTAATTTGTGCTCAAAAAGGCACTTTGCGAGCAAATTGTGGGGTAGTTTTGATTTTGTCCTTCCTTAATGTTTCCGGGGTGCTGACTCCGAATCTGAGGTTTGCCAACAAAATTTCGTGACGCAACATGGAAACAAAAGCAAAAAATGATGTAAAAATGCATTTCTTGGGAGTTTTTCACGAATGGCTCAAAAACTACCAACTATTCGAAAATGATATCAGAGTACCATTGAAAGTATACACAATTTTCAATAAATCTTTATTCAAGGTTATTTTCTGCGACAGCCCATTTGGACTCAAGCGCTTGTCGAAAATTGACGTGTTTGTACTGTTTTCGAAAATCCACTCGAAAGCGCTAAGAAATTACTTTGTGTCACAAAATTTGAACTTTTGTCTGTAACATGAGCCAAGATATACTTTTCTGATGGTCTTTGATACGTTGAGTTGAATCTGGCCTTGGAATTGCTCTAGCACGTTACGTTTTTAAATATTCGAATCTAAGGATTTAAAAAAAAAGCATTTTTTATGCAAATTTGAAGTTATATTTTTTCTCGAACTAATTTTTTTCGAAAAAATGTTTATCGTCATTCTGAAGTGTGAACATTTAACTTCAAAATTATTTTTGAATTATTCAAATACCTCCATTCTTCTTCGAGAAATCATTGGTTTTCGTCTTACTACCTAATTCGAAAAATCCAGTCAATTTGCGCTCAAAAGGGCAAATTGTGGGATTTTTCGAATTAGGTAGTAAAACGAAAACCAACGATTTCTCGAACACGAATGGAGGTATTTGAAAGATTCAAAAGAATTTTTAAGTAAAATTTTCATACTTCAGAATGACCATAAACATTTTTTCGAAAAAAATTACCTCGAGAAAAAAATCCCCAAATTTGTAAAAAAAATGCATTTATTTTTAATTTTTAGATTTAAATATATTCGAACTCAGCGCGTCAAAGACCATCAGAAAAGTATATATTGGTTCATGTTACAGACAAAAGTTCAAATTTTGTCACACAAAGTAATTTCTTAGCCTTTGTATATAAACTCTATAGTAATACCATGGAGACGTTTTTATTAGTTGGGTGTGTGATCGATGGTGCGCTGGCGTCGCTTAAGTTGCTTCAACATTTTTAAAATTGAATTATCAACATTCGCATGTGTATCTGGTTTTGTTGTTGATTTTTCGGTATGAATTCTCTTTTCTCTTTTTTTTGCTATGAATGAATTTTGAAAGCAATGGTGGTGGTTTTTTTTTCTTAATTTTTTGCTGTATCATCTGTTCTCCGCGCGTTCGTCTGTTTTTTCGTTCTTCTTGAATCCAAAGAATTTTATGCAAGGATTTTGTTTTTGTTTGTTTTTTTGATTTGTTGAGAGATTTCGATTTTTTTCTAATTTGGGTTCTTAGTCGTTGTGTTTTGTTGTTGTATGTGCTTGACGAGGTGCATTAAGAAAAAATAGATTTAATTTTTCTGAATTTACAATTTTGTAGATCAGAATCAAAACGAAGGAAATTTAAGCTGAAAAAGCTGATTTCTGGAAATTTCATTGGGCGCGTTCAATGTTTGAATAGATAGCCTATCTAGGATAGCTTTGTATCCATGTATGTGTTTGAACGCAAGTCAGCTGTTGTTGACATTTCTCATAGGATAGCTTTGTATCCTAAAATTTTTAGGATAGCTTGGGATCTCTTTTCTGCCAACAGCTGTTTCGTCATCAGCTGTGTTTTAACAAGGGATTACAACAACACAAACCTATCCAGATCGCTTTAGTTCGGTGTTTGAACGTGGCCATTGTTTTGATCGAAATTTTCATTAGGTACGATGATCTTACAAATAATTCTCGTTAGATAAGTATGCATATCGTCCGTCAGTCTGCGAGGGTGTGTTTGTGCGATAATTATCTATGGGTAGCAGAAATGTGAAAGAATGCATTAATTTCAGTATTGCAATCAATTGATTAAAAAGACGTATACATATTTTGAAGTATTTTTACTTCACCTCAGTACTTCAACTTCAAATGTAATTCCCAACTCAATAAAATTCGATGTGGTTAATGTTTGAAACAAAATATTGTAGACAAAATATTTTTCAATTAGGGTGGTCCAGATAAAATATTTTAGCAGATTTTGTAATTTTACAATAGGGTGCATTTTAGAACTTTTATCTACCATGTTCTTAAAGGAAATTCTATAAAATTCGGTGTGGTAAATACTCGAAACAAATTCTTGGACAAAAAAAGTACTTTTACAGATTTAGGATGAATTATATTTTAAGTAGGTATACAGAAATCTTGTGAAGCATACCTAATGGTATTTTGAGAAAAAATGTTTGAGTATTTTCATAGAAGGGTGTCCCAAAAAATGCTATCTTTTATGTTTTCCAATGGAGCCTTGTATAAACAGTGAGGTATATATGGGGGCATGCCGCCCCCCTGCAGCCCCCCCCCCCGCGTGGGCACTTTATAAAATTTGGGGAAGGTGCGAGGTTGGGTGTATGCAAAGTTTCTTTTGTATTTAAAGAATCTGGATTTAAAGAAACTTTAGATTTATCCTATGCATCTAATGTCAACATGAGTTTTTTAAATATACATACAGGGTGTCCCGGACTTGAGTGGAAGTATTTAAGGGTGTGGTTCTTGGGGTTATTCTGAGAAAAAAATTTTATGGGGGGAAAGTTGTATCTTCCCTCCCTGAGGCCCAAAGTTGCACATTTGAAATTTTCAGACATGAAAATGTAATGCATTATAAAAATTCACATTACCTAGGTACTACCAACTGTACGATTGCAGCAAATTTATATAATTTCTTAATACGTATGTTTGTGTCTAACATACCTTTGTACATATATAAAGTAGTTGTATTGTTCAAAGTATGCATACCCACTTAAATCATAAAAAAAACGAACAAACATTCGAGTTTTATACCGTAGTAGTTTTAGGTCGGTTCTCTTCATCATTAGTCAACTTGCCGAAAACTCCGGAGTTGGCGAACTCTAGAGTTGATTACAAATCGAGAGTTGGATGGCAAGTTGAAAATTGCTTTTCTTCACTTCTTAAATCCTCAACTCGGGAGTTGAAATTTGAAAGTTGGCCTATTTCAGATTTTCAAAATATCCCTGGGATATAGTCTATTTCAATGGCAGATTTGAATAAATTGCGTCTATTCAATTTGAAATTAATGTTTCAGAATTATTTTTGTTGTCAAAACTTAAAAAAAATAATTAATTGCGGAAAAAAACAAAACAAACTACCAAAAGTTGGCTTTAAAAAAAGGTATAATACTTAATTGTAAGTATAACCATTATTTTTTAATATTTGTTTTACATTTTTAGTACTTTTTTTTTATAAAATTGCCCTTCCCGCCCGAAAGGGGGGAGATAGAACCCCTCCCATTGTAAAAAATGCTTGTATTAAACTGTTCTACAAAAAAACCGTTATAATTTCTTGGCGCCTAAGTAATCGTATGCTTCCCAACTTATATATAACAGAAGAAATAAAATCTAATAAAATAATAATTTTTCTTAAAATATAGCTTAAGTGCTTAACTGCCAGATATCCAAAGGATATTTTACCCAAAAAAAGAACAAATCGCGCTAGAAAAAACGTTAAGCAAGAAAAAACTTTAAAAAACTAATTGAACCTAGCACAACGTACATACAGGGTGTCCTGTAAATAATGGATAACCTTGCAACTGGTTGTAGCAGGCCTTATGACCTTTCCAGAAAAAATATAAAAAAAATATTTTCACAATGGTTACTATGTTATGATGTTTCTTCCAAAAGTTGTTAACAAGTACTACTTTCCTCAAATACGTGAACGCTACGACCATGGATGAACAATTTTTACTATTTTTCTATTTTTGTAATATTCTAGAATAACTGTTGTAATAGATGGGTGATAAAATTTAATAGTAGTTATTGCATTTTTTTTATTATAATTTTTTAAAATATAAAATTTATGTTAATGCACTTTTTACCCTTAAGTTATAAATAAAAAAGCTATAATCAAAATTTAAACATTGAAAAAATTCATATGTTTTTGAAACATTGAAACAATATCTGAAACGTACCGTAATCCTTAGAGGCATTTTTGGGATATCAAAATGAAAAAAGGGGGCGTGGCAGTGGGCGGATTTGAACAAAAAATATGTTTAAATTTTTTCTAGCTCATGTAAATCAACTCTGAAAATTTCATCTAGATCAATGGGGCCTTTCCCGAGATATAGAGACATGATGAAAGTGGTTGTGGTTGTAGGTGGGTATACAAAAATCACCTCCATATTTTTCTTACCCATACAAACAAATTCTAATACCTCAAATAATCATTAGAGCTGTTTTTGAGCTATTTATAAAGATATAAAAGTAGAAGTGGCGGTGGGCAGATTGGAACAAGAAATATTTATGAATATGATTCATGCGAATCAGCTCTGAAAATTTCATGCAGATCGTATGAGCCGTTGCGAGGATATAGAGACATGACAAAGATTCTTTTTTGTTACCCACCCAACTGATCAACTAAATCAAATGACAACCGCCGCCTGCCTATGCAACGTACTGACCATATCGAAATCCAACAATATTTTTTTTCTCGAATAACTGAAAAACCTACCTACAACAATAAAAACAACAAAAAACAAATACAAAAACACCCACCCCACGATGCCCAACTGACCAACATTAAGAACCAACCCAATATCTATCAACCCACCAACACCAAAGGCAACCACTTTAAATACGTACCTACATACAATCTCAATAAAATATTTCGATCGCCCGCCGAGCAGAAGCAGCAGCAGCCGAGTATAACAACAAAAACACACAAAAATAACAAAACACGAAAGTAAAAAAACCACAAAAAATATACATGCCTAACTAAATGACAACATAATCAGGGTTGCCACTTTTCTGCAATTGCAATAGATCCACTGCATTTTTTTCTCAAAATAAATCTACTGCCTTAAAATAAAATCTACTGCACTTGATTTTACGAACAAAATTACCCTCCACGCCTTAATAATAATATATGTTTAATTTATGGCTATTTTGTTTGTTTTTTATGTTTTGAAGAAAAACAAATGTTATATTTTATTTATTTTTCAGTTTTGTTCGAATGACATAATTAGTTTTTTGAAAAAAAAAAAAATAAAAAAAGATATCTACTGCACTATTTTTGCAAATCTACTGCGAAAAAATTTCTGAGGTGTGGCAACCCTGAACATCATTCTTACCTACCAACCAGGGTTCCCATATTGAGGAGAAAAGCACCACTTTTGCTGATTTTATAATGAAAAAGGGGACATCGAGGGACAAGCTTAAAAAAGGGGAAAATTTTATGAAGGACAAGCTTATTAAATGAAGCATTTTAAATACATTTTTCATAAAAATTAAATATTCAAACGTATTCTCATTATAAAATATTTTCAAACTTCATTCAAAAAGAAAAAGTTCAATCTAAATATTCTCTTTTAATCTCGCAAGTTAATAACCCATCTAATGTCCCATTTACAAGTTTTGAGTTTCTGAAGGTTTTCCTTGTACAAAATGTACAAATATTACTAATGTTTCTATGTTACTTTAAGGTTATTACTAAAATTAAAACTGTTAAGAAATACATAATTTTCATTTTTGTTCTTATACATATTCATGAAAATTTTGTTTAGGGGAAAAAAAGGGGAATTTTTTTGGAGATTAGGGGAACAAAATTGGGTTTGCTGATAAATACAGGGGAAAAAGGTTATGAAAGTCTGGGGACACTGCTACCAACCTACAAACAATCTACAATCATACAAACACATAAAACACGAACAAATGCATTTTTTTCTTTTTGCTTATTAAGGGAAGAGCGCCGAAAACCAACGACAACCTTCCCCCAGCAAAGCATCTTCACAACTAAAAAGTAAAAATGAAAATGACAACTAAAAATATACAAAGATGCAAGCATGGTGTTTCAACATGTGTCAAGCAACATTCATGGGTGTGTCAACATGGGTGTGTCAACATCAGACGGTGTGTCAACATTTATCTTCATGATATTACTATAAAGTTCATATACAAAGTCTTAGCGCTTTCGAGTGGATTTTCGAAAGCAGTACAAATACGTCAATTTTCGACTAGCGCTTGAGTCCAAATGGGTTGTCGCAGAAAAAAACCTTGAGTAGAGATTTATTGGAAATTGTGTATAATTTCAATGGTACTTTGATGCCATTTTCGAATATTTGGTAATTTTTGTGCCATTTTCGAATATTTGGTAATTTTTGTGCCATTCGTGAAAAACTCCCAAAAAAATGCATTTTTGCATAATTTTTTGCATTTTTCCATGTTGCGTCACGAAATTTTGTGGGCAATCCTCAGATTTGGATTCAGCACCCTCGAAAACATAAAGGCGCGAACAAATCAAAACTACCCCATAATTTGCATGGTAAAAATACAATATGACTGGACTATCTCATGTGTACAAAAGAACAATTTTGAGTGTTTTCCAGTTTTACATGAATTCTTGCAAGAAAACATGCTTGAACTCAGAGCAGATATTAGCAATGTTATTGCTCTTCATTTGGTTAGATAGTCTCGAAAGACCCATGCTTGATTACTTTCCAGATACAAATACTGACATTGAGTGGGTACAAAATCCATTCCTAATGAAAACCATCAAGCCCTGAGTATACAGGAATACGAATCCCTAATAGATCTGCAGAGCTCCTCTTCATCAAAATTGGTATTTGATTCTGTATCATTAAACGAATTTTGGATTGGTATTAAGAATGAATTCCCTGAGCTTGCCAAGAAAGCTTTATTGAATTTGCTACCTTTTGTTACAGTATACCGCTGTGGAGTAGGCTTTTCAGCGTTTACTTATACAAAAACTAAATAAAGATCGAGGCTGGACGCTGCCCCAGATATTCGAATACAACTTTCGGACATAGAAGTTAATTTAAAAACAATTATAAATCAAACATTGAAACAGATTCATTCTTCACACTAAATACAAAATTGATTTTGAAATGTGTTGTTTTTCATTTTTTGCTATTGTCAGGATGGGGTTCCGAAATATATTTGGGCATTGTTTAGGGTTCCACAGCTTAAAAAGTTTGGGAACCGCTGTTGTAGAGAAGTAGTACCGACTAGAAATAACAAAATTAAAAACTCTATTTCGTAAGCGATGGTGAAGGGTGTTAAGGAAGTCATAAATTGAATATTTTTTAGCCCCTAAAAAATTTTTTTACGAAGAAAAACTGAAAATGGTACTAATGCAAAGATCCAGCTCCACAAGTAACATTCGTATTGGTTTTTCCATAATTTATTGCAAGGAATTTAAAGACATAAGCTCGGTGTTTTTGAATGTTTGCAGATATTAGCAGCATATTTTGTTTGTATTGGATTCAGATGATGGAAAAATAACAAAATAGTAAACAAAATCAGATAATTAAAAATAATAATTATTTCACGAGAGCCACCTCGATCATCAGACTCCTTTAGTGGTGCTTAGTCTGGTTATGCTCGTATTAATTGAAAAACTCTTTGCCGTCATATGGGAGCGAACCATGAACCTTGCAGCATGCACTGCACTTGTGTGTGAATTTCCATTTACACACAAGACCCAACTTAAATTGTAAATTAATTCTTGACCAGTGTCAACACTTTCAACTCATCCCCCCCCCCCTTGTCCAACGAATTGTTGGCATACGAATCGGTGCATGGGGAAAAAAGGAAAAAAGAAAGAAACCGACTGAACAATAACAAGCTTGTGTGTGTTAATAAAAAATGCTAGACGCTGTTGCAATTTATAAACAACGAAACCTGCATTGGGATAGAGCTACCCATGTGGCTTCAGTGGCGCGGTGTGTAGTGCATCGGCCTCTGAATCGCAAGGTTAATTAATACGAGCATAACCAGACTAAGCACCACTAAAGGAGTCTGATGATCGAGGTGGCTCTCGTGAAATAGCTATAACTCGAGCCTATAAACTTGGTGGTAACACACACAAGTTGTTATTGTTCATTCAAAATTATTCAATATAAATTGACGTATAATGCGCAGCATGCACTGCACTTGTGTGCGAATTTCCATTTACACACAAGACCCAACTTAAATAATAATTGTTAAAATATGCTCATTTTTATCTTCAAAGTCACTGAAACTACATTTTTGTCTGGAATTTTATGTTTAGAAACTGATTTGAACAAAATTGATTGTAATGCTTTAACTATTAGGTACTTGATGAAACTGCAATGTCAAAAATCAAAATATTAAACAGTCGATACAATTTTTGTCCGCACCTGAATTAGGCTAGTCGCGCACATGCAACTTTCAGTTTCGCAACTGTTTGGTTGCAAAAATGAATCCTATTGACTCATATGGGACAGCGCGCACATGCAGAAACTATTCAGTCGTCGATTCGAGCAACTTTTCAGTTTGTGTTTTGCCACAAACTGAAAGATTGCCTGAAATCGGTTTTTCAATTTGTGTCATAAAGAATAATATGTAACTGCGCGCACATTCAACCAAATAGTTGCAGATATTTTACCACATCTTTGAATTTTGTTCTTTCCAAAGTGACTTATGGTCTCTGTGCGAAAGAGAACAAATTTATCTTTTCTTTTATTTGCTGAGCAAAAGAATAGGACAAAGGCGATAATATTTTTCTTTGTATGTATGGGGTAGAAAATTTTAATAAACATTGTCGGTGTGTTGGTTAGGTTCGTTGCGAATGGCCACGTTCAAACACCGAACTAAAGCGATCTGGATAGGTTTGTGTTGTTGTAATCCCTTGTTAAAACACAGCTGATGACGAAACAGCTGTTGGCAGAAAAAAGATCCCAAGCTATCCTAAAAATTTTAGGATACAAAGCTATCCTATGAGAAATGTCAACAACAGCTGACTTGCGTTCAAACACATACATGGATACAAAGCTATCCTAGATAGGCTATCTATTCAAACATTGAACGCGCCCATTGCTTGTGGAGTTGCTCATGTGCGCGCTCATCGGTCAACTTGTGACTAAGGCCTGGTTCACACGAGATTGTACCGCACGTTTTTTATCGCATTCGGTTTTTACCGAACAAATATCGGGTGTTCACACGATATTTATATTTATTCGTTTAAAACTCGAATAGCTACAGTATAATGAAAATGATTGGAAAAGTTTGAATTTGTAAAGTATTTTATTTTTATCTTTTTAAGGGAAAGGGCTAGAAAGCTGAAATTTGGACGGATGATAGAAAATATTGATTTAAATATGAATTAAAAAAATAAGAGTCCTAGAATACCGTTGGACGGAGATAACGGCATTATTTGAGCGCTTTCACATATGAACTCATATCTGTTTAGTGCATTGATGGATTTTCTTGTTGTTTTAAATATAACATATAAATAAAATTATGGTTATTTTGATACCTCATTCATTATCCTACGTGATATTTAAGCGACACAATCTTGATTTTAAATTGATCGAAAAATCAAAACAATTGCATTGAAATTACCTGCATGGACCATTGTCCACGACCATCCACCAGCGAGAAAATCCCGTTATCTACATGGAATTTTTTTATTAAAATTTTATATGGATGGCTTTAAAAAATTATAGCTCCCGTTTTACTGATTGGATCTTCAAGGTTAAGGTCTTTAAAGAAAGCTGACATAACGGGCTATATTGTGTAAAAAAATCATTGAGGAGGAGCAAAAATGTTCATACTATAGGGGTGAATAAAGCCCAATTCAATTCCATTTATTTTATTCTAAATTAAAATGTTTATGAACATTTTTATAATTTCGAAAAACTAAAAACGCATATTTGTTTCCTCATTCCTCTTCTTTATTTAAAGACCTTAACCTTCAAGATCCAATCAGTATCACCGGAGTTATAATTTTTTTAAATCAAACCTATCGGTCGATTAATTTTTTTTGTATACATGGGCTTTTCTCTCCACTGAAGCTCATTCGATGCCAACGAACAAATACCCAACGTGGATTTAAACCGTGTGAACGAGACTATATAAAACTATACGCCACTGGAAGACGATACGTCGCAATTCATTCGTTTTTTTTTATAAGTCCGTTGAGCTTTCGATAAACGTACTTAGCTGAGTACGTTTTCTTGCCGTACAAACGTCGTGTGAAAGGCTCTATGTAAAATATATACGCCACTGCTCATCCGCACGGATTTATACTGCAAAAAATCGTGCGGTACAATCTCGTGTGAACCAGGCCTAAACTGTTTTGTTGCAGTAGCAGTTGCATGTGCGCGACTAGCCTTACAGTTCACCGGTCTTTGCGTCTATACGTATGTGTGTACGTCTGTGAACCTTTGCGTCCACTATACATCGAGCTAGACGCTAGATCCTTATGGAGTTTATCAATTCACTTGAAACTGTTACAGAGCATTTCTATGTCGTTCCCAAGAGGAGAAATTCAAATCTTTGTTGTAGCTCCTCTTGAACGAGAAGCAACCGTACAACAGTTTTATTTTTTTTTTCAAATTTTCTCAAAAAGCTTTTGAGAAAATTTTCTTATTTTTGGTTTATTTCTATAAAGTATTTTTTAATTGCTCGAACAATTGTCTTCTAATTTTGACACACTTGTACCAACTTTTTGAAAATACTATTCCATTCCGAAATTTTTCAAACTCATTTTTTTTTGTTATAAAACTACCTATGTATGTTACAATTCTCAAAAAAAATTTCATCAAATCGCAATGAGACAGTTCCATGCAAAAGAAAACACAAATGTCAAACTAAAATTTTTTCTCCAAAAGAATTTCAGTGACTGTCAAAGAAAAAAAAAAAAATTTTCTTAGTTCTTTTTTTAAACTAATTCGTTCACAATTTTAATTAGTTATTGATATAAAATCTTTATTTCAACCATCTTCAATGCCTAGCCACCTTAAAGCCTTGAATCACAAAAGCAATTTCCATCCAGTCATAAGTCAACATTTTTGCCAGACTACATCCATTAAAATTTTTAATCCAGCCCTCCCTGATTTCAACGCCCTACCTGAAATTTTACTCTAGATACGGCCCTCCGGGGAGCACTAGCATTTTATTTCGGAACTATCCGATTTAGATGATTTTATTTTTTGAAATGAAGGAAATTGAACCTAGAAAATAAGTTTACGATTCAAAAATCGAGGCTCTCAACAGATAAAATTTTAAAAATTGAAAAACCAATTTTTTTCAACAAAAAATAATTTTATTAATTTTTCGTGTTTTCAGGCGGTAGTTGCCTTGATACTAAACGACTTTTTTGATCTTGGGCGATTGTGACTATAAATAGGTCTTAGCTATAAGGCCCAATTTAGTAATATTCGAGAAGGTAATGGCAATGGTACCCAAACCTTATTTAAAATTTTTTAATTGTAACTTTTTTCTGATTTCGATTTCCTATACATTACAAAAAAAAATTACCACAATTGTTGCGAATATCAGCAAGCGGGTCTAAGCCCCTATTTTTTAATTTTTAGCTCATAATTTGAGAGGATTTTTTAGATCCCCAAGCTGCTTTACTGTCAGGGTATCAAGAAGCAAGTACCTACATTAAATTTGACCCACAAAATTTTACTCCACGAAAAAATGGTTCTGGTTGGAATTTTGAAAGGGTTAAAATTCTTTTTCAAAATTCTGCGAATGCTTTTAAACAATTCTTTACATTTAATATAAAGTCCGGTTTTTTGCTTCGGAAAATATGGCGCAAAGCTGAATTTTGGTAAATGGCTTCCTCATGGCACTCAAAGGAAACTGTTAAAAGTCCTTATCGATATGAGCGTCTCTAACAATTTTACGGGGGTCAAGGGTCCCCCCAAACGGTTTTGGGGATTATCTCCCGAACGGTAACTCTTACAGAAAAAATGTCAAGGACAGGGAAATTTTTTCATACATTTTTTTCATAAGAAAAACCTTTTTCGACATAATTCAATCGGCAGAAATACGGATGTTATGTAGCCTTTTAAAACGCCTTTGAGGTTGAGTACAAGGTGAGTTTTTCTTACGTGGTACCTAGCAGAATACTGAAAGCTGTATACCTATGTTACAATAATAAAAATAACTTATAAATTAGGAACATAAATTCATAGAATTGGGTTATTCATTTTTGATGAAATAAAAGTAAGTAGGTTAGGTATAGACAGCCTACCTCAACATTAAACGAGCTGACTCTGAGAAATCATACTGATAATATTATAATGTAAGTGCAGTGTAATAAACTATAATAAGCTTTATAAACGCTTATTGTTTATTTTTTAGTTCAAACACAACTATGTATGCAATATGTAAATACACAAAACATTAATATTTTAATCTTCATAAACCAAACTAAACATTGTAACAATCTTCTCAAATATGATAAGATTTTATCTTGTTTAAATGTTCACGATGTTTGACAAATTATTTGATATAAGATTTTTTTTTAAATAATTTTTTGGTATATAAACACTCTCTTGTTAAAATTGAAATTAATTCAGTTCTAGCAGTTAATCGAATTAAAATGGTGTCTACAAAATTATTAGTTATTTGTCTTATTGGACTTTTGGTTGTGCAATCATCGGACGGGTTCCTCCTTCATATTTTCAAGAAGCCTTTTCTTTTTGAAAAACTCTGTGCAATGGGTATGATGGATATGATGGGACGTAAGTTTTGTATGCATCATGAACAATATACAACCAGTTCAACTTCAACAACCGAACCAACAACAACATCCACATCAACGTCAACATCAACTTCCACATCAACTTCAACATCGACATCAACAACTGAAGCTGCTAGAAGAAGAGTTAAAAATTTTGACAATGAGGAAGCAGGAGAATGGCTTGAGGAATTAATGTAGATAGAATGAAGCAGGACAATAGCTCGAGAAATAAATTGAAACGAATATTAAATCAAATATTAAAAAGAATGTTTTATTTTGAATTTTTCTTCAATAACAAAATTCAAAATTGTAGTTATAGAAGGAAATTGAGAATTATTTCAAAACAAATCTCTTACAATATTATAGTGTCACGCATATTCTATCGCACTTTGATTAATTTCAAACTTGCAGCAATCGATTTCATATAAATATTTTAAGAGAAGTTGTTCTTACAACAACATACGTCTCTAATTCACTTTACTACAGGAAAGTACATTAGTCAAAAACAGTTGTTTTTGGAACGCAATATTAGGGCAGCTGGATTTTTGATACCACAAAGAGGGCTTTGGGAAAAGCTGAAGTCCAGATTTTCGATGGTCTCCTAACCTTTCCTTGCATGAAGTTCATGATTAGAGATAAGGTTAGGCCAGAAAATCCTCAAGAAATTCGCAGGCATTTCATTTATTCACGAACGTTTGCAGCTTTCTTGTTACAGCGGGTTTTACTTTTCAAGTGCTGCACCCATAAAGAAGCACAGATTCAACAATGGAGCCGGAGCGGAACAGTCGTTGCTTGATTTTAAGGCTTATAGAGTTATTTTTTTTTATATTTTTGACAGCATTCCAAACGCAGCCTCTGCTTTTCCGATTCGGCTGATTAAATCTAGTTCGGTCTTCGGTCCTGCCATATCAGTAGACACAATACTCCCAAGATATTGGAATCCCTCTACCATCTCCACTTGTTGTCCAAAAATGTCTATTTGAGAAGGCTGATCCTTTTTGATTTTGCCGTATTGATCTTGAGCCCAACGATTTCGGCTGCTCTCTCCACCCTTGGTGTCTTCCGATGGAGATCCCATGATCCTATATGAGAGTGAGCATACTTCGTCCACGTAGTTCAGGTCTTTGAGGTGTGATTGCAAACATGGTCTTTCCTATTAAAAGGCGGTTGGCGTTACAAAAATAGACAAAATAGTCGCCATTGTCGTTGCGGTCACCAACACCATGCCATAACATGTCTGAGCCGAGTATTGTCATTGCCAACCTTGGCATTCATGTCTTCTATTACCATTATGAAGTCTCCACGTGGTGTACTACCATAAGCAGTACTCATCCGGTTATAAGAGCCTGCCTTCTCCTCGACAGAATAGAGCTCCGTTGAGGCGTAGCACTATTTGATGGTTACGTTACGTTCGGAACCTAGCTTTCATGATTCTGTCATCTAAGGGCTCCCAGGAAATAAAGCTCTTTAGAGCTATATATGTATGTTTAAAAAAGCAGCAATCCAATGCTGCAACGCAACACGATTACCTCCAGGTGCCTTTCCAGATAAGAGTAGTACAGTATTAGAGACTTATACTTTCCCGAGTACCCAACCATCTAACTTCACTAATCCCTAAAGTGTCCATCTTATATCGCATGAATTCTTTCTCTAATTGGAGGAATCTGGCATTTTGAGGACCTTCACTTCCGTTGTCAAGAGCGTCTTCACATTCCTGAAACCAATCTTTGTCCGGTTACAATAGCCAAAAGTCGTCAAAATGTTTTCATTGCGTGTACGAGGCATAATGTTAGTTTCATTATCGGAATTGAGTTCAGTTATGAAGAATGTAAACGTCCATAACCTATCCTAGAAAGCTAGGCCTTTCGTACCTGTAATTTTAGCCTATTTACGTAGGGATACGCAGATAGTTGCCCGGGGATCACCACGATTGTTGCGCTACTGACCCAGACCAAGTTCTGAGCAATCAATAGTTTCCCGATGAGGCACGATGCAGGTAGGTCACCCTGCAAACTACAGATAGTTTGACCTATGTCAACAATTGTTGCAAATTGTAATCTAAATATTTCTTGTATATATATATATATATGGAATAAACCGATGTAAATTATTTACGTCATATTTTACACTTGTTGGAAACGTATCTTGATAGGCAGACAAACAGTTATTGGTTCAACACCTCAAAGGCTATTATTGATATGACTTACAACCTTACGCAAATGACTTCGATATCTAAAATATTCAAAAACAAAAACACAAAAAGATAAATATTTGTTTTGAAGTTCAATTTTTATTTCTCAAAAGCCATTGTCCTGCTTCATTCTATCTACATTAATTCCTCAAGCCATTCTCCTGATTCCTCATTGTCATAATTTTTTACTCTTCTTCTAGCAGCTTCAGTTGTTGATGTCGATGTTGAAGTTGATGTGGAAGTTGATGTTGACGTTGATGTGGATGTTGTTGTTGGTTCGGTTGTTGAAGTTGAACTGGTTGTATATCTTTCATGATGCATACAAAACTTACGTTCCATATCCATCATACCCATTGCACAAAGTTTTTCGAAAAGAAAAGGCTTCTTGAAAATATGAAGGAGGAACCCATCCGATGATTGCACAACCAAAAGTCCAATGAGACAAATAACTAATAATTTTGTAGACACCATTTTAATTCGATGTTAGAACTGAATTAATTTTAACTAAAACTAGAACCTGCTTATATACCAAGAAATGAGAATACCAATTTTTAAATTAATTTTGTAGGATACATAATATTGTAAAACTTAAACAAGATAAAGCCTTATCTTATGTTTTAACACTATTTTGTAAATATCTTGTTTGCCTATTACACATCTTTGAGGTGTTTGAATAAAAAACAATAGATCTCAGCTTATGGTTATGGTTTATTGCAACTCATAAATTGTCAGTGATTTCTCTGACTCAACTAATTTACTGTTGAGGTAGGCAATTTGTACCTTTTCCTTATCTCTGATTTCATCAAAAGAAGAATAACCCAATTTTATGAATATGTATTACGTTGGTAATCACTAGCAGTTTATTTATTTAAAATCACTAAGCTATTGTCTTATTCTTTTCTAGATTGTTTCGATTATTATTTTGGTTAAAATTTTCTTTTGTGAAAAGGCCAATTTTTGATGTGCGTAAAGTTAGCACCGCCATTTTTGAATTTTCGAAAAAAAGTTTTGCTGTATTGTGCTCAACTTGTGCTGGCTTGTGCCGTAAATATTTTTGAAAAATTTTGCAAATGTTACGAATGAAATTTTTGCGAAATTTCAAAATTTCCTAAATAAAAGCTGTGCTGTTTTGTACTCAGAAAGTGCTACTAAGTACCAAATAGAAAAACAATCGCATAATTGCAACTTTTGTGGCAAAAACAAAACTTTGCTGTGAAGGGCTGTACCGTGAAGTTAGCACCACCATTTTCGATTTTCAAAACGAAAAAAGTTGTGTTAGGTTAGGTTAGGTGAAATAAGGTGGTGATACGAGAAGGTCGCATCACCTCACTCGGATCTCAATGGATCCATTGTGCTCCCCTGGGTGTAGGCAAGGTAGGTATAAGGAGGGGGAAGGAAATTGATTATTGGAAGCTTAGATATGGGGGGCCTCCCTGAACCATCCTGAGTTCTGAGTGAATTTAAGGATGTTTCTTAGTGGCAAACACGAGACGTCGCCCAATTCGTCGAAAAAGTACTCTCCGAGGGCTGCCTTTCTAGTTCTGGCTAGGCTGGGGCATTCACAGAGGAAGTAAACTGAGCACTCTTCATCCTGACATCCTCTACATAAGTCAGATGAGCCGATGCCCATTCTACTTAAGTGGGTTCCCATTGTGTTGTGACCCGTTAGGATTCAAACCAATAGGGAGAGTTGAGGCCTGCTTGGCTTGAGTAAATATTCAGTTTTTTTCTTTGAAATATCCGGCCATAAGTTCCTCGAAATACGACAGATATCAATTCTTGACCATCTGTCGCTTGCAACTTTGAGAAAACTCTGGCAAATTCTTCTTTTTTCTTGCTCTAGTGGCATAAGAACAGAGCAGTCGGTTTGGCTCGGACCAAGAGATGATCCGTTTTTGGCCAATTCATCTGCCATTTTGTTGTGTTGCATTCTGCTTAGCTTGTACCGCCTTGTGCCGTACCTATAAACATTTAAAAAATTCGCAAATTTGTAAATTTTACGAATTAAAAATCTAAAACTTTGCAGTTTTGTAAACATTTGAAGATGTGCTGTTTGTGCTCAACTTGTGCTGCCATATTCCCGCATTAAGTTAGGCACAATGCAGAAAAACTTTTTTTGAAAATCGAAATCGAAAAGTTTTGGTTTGCCATAAGTTGCAAAAATGCTATTTTTTTTATCTTTTTGGTTCTTAGTAGCATTTTCAGAGGAGAAAGCAGCACAACTTTCTTTTTTAAGAAATTTTGAAATTTCGCAAAAATTTAATGTTTAATATTGACGGCACAAGGTGGCACAAGTTTGGCACAATGCTACACTATTATTTTTTTTTTTTTGAAAATTGAAAATGGCGTTGCTAACTTTACGATACAGCCCTTGTAGTCAGGTCAAATGGTAGTTTGAAGTGGAAAGTTCTGGTGTAATTATTTTAAGTGGCTCCCTTTATGTTTTTGAGGTCGCTGAACACGAATCTGAAGTTGTCCAACAAAATTTTTCACGGCAAATATGAGAATTCGTCAAAAAACGTCAAAAATTTCGACATTTTTTGTCTTTTTTCCTTATTTCTCAAAAATTATTTTTCTTTTGCAAAAAGCGCTTATGCAAAAATAAAGACAATGAGATTACCTACAATCTATGCTTATATCTTTTTTTTTTTAGACTTATGGTTTCTGCGGAAACAGTCGTTGAAAAACAGCCAAAAATCCGTAATTTTTAAAAAATTACATAAACGATTTTTTTTGTATTGTTTTCTTTATTACATGAAAAGTAGGCCATGAGTTATTATGTTATTCACATTTTTTAATTGTAGTTGTCTCAAAGTATTATATTGCAGTGGTTAAGTGTCTAAGTTTCAGTATTCCAAACAGTCAAAATGTCCATTCACAGTCACTGCTGAGTCCAAGTGAGTAAGCCGGACGAAACGTCAATTTGTAGGACTAAAGGCCATAAAAAGCTATTTTGAATCAAAACTGTATCTTTAATTTCAATTTTTGTCACCTGATGTACCAAATTACGTTCACCTGGAGATAAACATTGTTGCGAACTCGATCCTCGAGTAATCATCAGGAATACGTACCCACTGACAAAACAAGGTGTTCTGAATGAAAACTCTTCAGTGGAGCATGAATTTGAACATGATCGCAATTTTAGCGGAGTGCTTCATGGTTTACCAGCTTTCTTCAGGTGAGCAGATATCATTCTATCATTTATATAGCTTTTTTGGCAGGTTGTATACACTTCCACTGATTTCTTACCTGCCAAAGAAGCTCCCTTTCCGTCTTTTCTCTTCTTACTGGCTTGGAGGAGCGTTTCAATTGCTTTTTCATTCACCACTTTCACTGCACCATAGGTAGGTAGAAATGGTGGCAAGAGCGTAACACACGCTCTTTGCCCAAATAGCACTAGATTGCGCCGTTTTGATACCATAACTCGTTTGACCTGTGTATGAAAACAGATTAAAGTGAGGATTTGCGGGTTTATTCTCTGCGGGGCTTATTCCTCAGGTGTCCCATTCCCTGGGTTGGATGTGAGATTTCCTCCAGTGCGGGTTGGAGATCATCTTTCCCAAGAAACCAGAAAAGCGTTCCTTGCTTTGAAATAGGACGGCTGTGAAGTATGGTTGAGGTACCTTGTGAGTCATTACAAAAGACAATAGAACACGCAACCGATTTTCGTCTCAGATCCATTTCGTGGCGTTTTGAAAAGAGATCAAGTCTTTGATCTTCATTTCGGAAAGTGAGTTTAGGTCGTCAAAAAAAACCATTCCAAACGATTGTGCTCTCAATCTGGCTAGAGCTGGACATTTTCAGAGAAAATGAAGGACTGTTTCCTTTTCTTGCTGGTCTCAACAGCTGACAGTGAGTATTGTAAGGAATACCCAGCCTCGCCGCATGTTCTCCAATTGACCAGTGTCCAGTGCAGGTTGCTACGACCCTGGCTATGTCCCGCTTGGGTCTACATATGAGATCAATTGTTCGGGATTTATTAAAGGCGGGCCAGATCGTTCTGGATATTTTGCAGTTGGTTAAACTGCTCCACCTACGATTGGATATATTATATATTGCCCTTCACAACTCCAAGGGGAATATTGACTCTTTCCGCAAGTGAGATATCCTTCAATGCCACTGTGACCAGGAGCCCAGATAAGAGTGACCTTGAGGTTAATATTTAGACTTGCGAGCTCATCTCGGCATTGTTGGACCAATTTAGAGGATGATGTAGCCGAATCAATGGCTTTCACAGCCACCTGACTGTCTGTAAGAATGGCTGTATTACGATTTTGGTTTGGATCTGCTTTAAGTATCTTGTATGCCTCCCTAATTTCCAGTATTTCAGCCTGAAATAGATACCACTTGCAAAATTCGGTAGCCGAAATGACATAGAGATGTTGAGAGACTCAGAGAAGACTCCTGAGCCAACACCGCACTCCATCTTTGAGCCATCAGTATAGATAGTTGCGTCGAAGTCTCTCGTCACGGCGTCATCATCCCCGTCCCCTCTGGGAATCAAATTTGTGATATTGCTGGGACCATAAGGTTTAGCAACCCAAGAATTTGATTCTTTAAGTCTTAAGGCACTGCAAGATACTAGATATTTTATGTGTAGATCAAGTGGTAGAAGGTGCAGAAAAAAGCTTAAGGCATCCGTTGGGCAAGATCGAAGATCCCCTGTGGTACCAAAACTAGCTGTTCTTTGAACCTTTTTGAGTGTGTCGATGTTATAAGCCTTTTCAAATGCGGGCCACCAGACAATCGAACCACATGTTAGAATCGGCCGTACCACTGCAGTATACGTCCATAAGATCATCTTCACTGCACCATACTCCATATCTTTGTCACAAATAAAACACTTTTGAATTGATATTTTGACTGTTTGGAGTACTGAAACTTAGACACTTAACCACTGCAATATAATAATTTTAGACAACTACAATTAGAAAATGTGAATAACATAATAACTCATGGCCTACTTTTCATGTAATGAAGAAAACAATACAAAAAAAATCGCTTATGCAATTTTTAAAAATGACGGATTTTTGGCTGTTTTTCAACGACTGTTTCCGCAGAAACCATAAGTCTAACAAAAAAATAATATAAGCATAGATTGTAGGTAATCTCATTGTCTTTATTTTTGCATAAGCGCTTTTTGCTAAAGAAAAATAATTTTTGAGAAATAAGGAAAAAAGACAAAAAATGTCGAAATTTTTGACGAATTCTCATATTTGCCATGAAAAATTATGTTGGACAACTTCAGATTCGTGTTCAGCGACCCCAAAAACATAACGGGAGCCACTAAAAATAATTCCCCCCGATCTTTCCACTTCAGGTCCCTTTTGAACACCATTTGACTAGACTATTGGCAAAGTTTTGTTTTGGCCATCATAGTTGCAATTATGCAATTTTTTGTTCTTTTTGGTTCTTAGTTTCATTTTATGAGCACAAAGCAGCGCAACCTTTTTTTTTTTAATTTCGCTAAAAATTCATTCGTAAAATTTGCGAATTTTTCTAAAATGTTCACGGCACTAACCAGCACAAAACAGTACTTTTTTCGAAAATCCAAAATGGCGGTGCTAACTTCACGCATGCCTCCCATAAATGTCACAGTTTGGTGTGGATTTTGGTCTAGCGGGATCATTTTGCAAAAATGAAACTCGAATCCCTAAAAACCCTCAACGCCAAGCGCTTTAAATCGATAATAAGAAAGTTTTTGATATAACTAAACTGGAGGATATAGATACCTACTAGAGCTCTTGAAACCCGGGTACCCGAAGACCCACCCAGGTACCCGAACACCCGGGTATTACCCGAGTACGCGAAAATAAAAAACTACACACTTTATTACCGCACAAATTCACTTTCTTTGGTCTAGGTTGATTTTATTTTTGTGCTACAGTCGAAATTATACATTTTAAATGCAGAAAATCAGCTTTTATAGTCCAGTGCTGCCAGAGAGCATAAGGACTCCTCATGCACTTAGGAGTGCCAACGATTTTATGAGACGAATCTTTTTTCGCCCTCGTGCAGTTGCAAAAGTTCTAAAAGATCTCGATTTACACAAATCCGCTGGCCCTGATAGTATCCCTGCCATTGTTCTGATAAGGTTGTTCTTCAACGCTGGCAAAACCACTTCGTAATCTATTCCATCTGCCCTACTCTACTGGTCTCCTTCCAAGTGGATGGAAAACAACATTTGTCCAGCCTGTGTCCCTAAAAAAGGCAAATTTCCTCCTCCCTCTAACTATCGTCCAATTACACTTGGCGCCAAGATCTCTTATCGAAAATGCCTGCATTTAGTAATTTAGTATCGATGAATCTCTCCTTCTGTGGATTAGAAACTTCCTTTCGGACCGATCAATAAAAGTCGCGTTGAACGGTTTCAAGTCTAAAATCTATAAAATAATTGCTGGTGTGCCCCAGGGCTCCGCTTTGTCTCCGACTCTCTTCCTTATATTCATTAATTACCTTTTGTTTGAAAGTTCTAATCCATTAAACTGATTTGCTGATGACAGTACCCTCAGCTTTTCATATTCGTTTCTAGATTCACATCCTTATGCTTCAGATGTGGTGTGTGGAACTTCAATGGCGCATTAAATTCTGACCCCTCCTGACCTCTTGAGTCTTTTGGATAGGATTCAAAAGAGAGCTTTAAAACTGATAAGCGATATAACTATGTATTGTGATATATTCCAATGAGCATCGGTATCTCCTTTTAAATCCTCTCCAAATTTCCTAACGCTCGCACTGTGTCTAACACTTTGAGGGTAGTCATAGGCATAGCCCTTTGAGCGCGCGTAAAGCAGCAAATTCAGACAGATTTATGCCACAAAGTCTTGGAAAATTCGATCTTCCAACTAAGTGCCCACAAGCAAAGGCTAAGCGGTTATATGAATGGCGTTGTCATACTGCAAAAATAAAACATACAATTTTCTTTAAAAAAAAAAAAAATTGTAGGGAAAATTTAAAAATTCGAGCATCCGAATTGGTACAAGAAGTTTTCCGAGAAGAAATCAATGCAACTTCCTGTCAATGTATTATATCGTAATACGTCTTTGGTTTCAATTTTAATTTAAATTTTATTTGCAAATCGAATATTCGTAAACGGCATTTAAGTTTGAAAAATTTCAATTTATGTCTCTAAAGTTCAATTTGTTTCGTTAGTAAATTTATGCTGGTGCTGGCGTTGGGCTTGTGCTAGAACTTGATGAAGTTGTAGTTGAAGCTGTCGTCGATGTAGATGTTGTTGTTGGTTCCGTGGTTGATGTGGTGCTAGTTGTTGATGTAGATCTGCATAGCGGCGATCCCCAAAAGCAGAGTCTCTGTTGAAAAAAAGACTTCTGCAATATATTAAAGAATAAGCTCTCCGACGATTGAACAAACAAAAGCCCAATAAGACAAATTATGAACACTTTTGAAGAAACCATTCTGATGAAAATTAATTTAAGAATTGAATTACTTTTCCAAGATGTAGTGAACTTTTATAGGGACACAAAATTCAACAAAAATTCTATATTTTCTGCCTTTGCTGTGGCTAACAAAAAGCCCAATTAAATAAGAAGGTTAGAAAACTAATTAGGGTTTTTCAAATGTTCGTTATTGAATAAATTAATTGTTATTATTTTACAACCTTTTATGTGTGTTCAATAAATCCTATTGAAATGTGATGCAAGGTCTAACAATTCTAAGCTTAGGTATATAAATAAAGAATGCTTTACAGGTTATAAAATGTATATTATCATAGAATAGAATAAGTCTGTTTGTTTGTAAGGCACTCGCCATCAGAAGAAACATTTAAATTAAATACACGCAACGATGTAAAATCTGTCAGCATGACAGAAAGTCAAACATTTAGAGAGTCAGTGTTTAACATAAATATACAGGGTCACTCCCAAGAGCTTCGGAGGTCATTTTATGTCAAAAAACTTAAGAGGACATTTTCTCATTTTCATTTTGTCTTGAAGTTATAAAATTTTTTATGATTTTGGGACCCGTCACCCGTTTCTTGCGATTGTTTATACATAATATTTGCCAATCTATGATGTCGATTTCAATAATTTTTATTTGTATTGAATATCTACCTACAGTTTTTACTTGCGATTATATTAGGTACTATAAGGCAAGTTTCGGATTCGTGCAGAAAAACAAAATTGAGATAACAATCAAACATGATATTACGATGATAGAGAACACCAAAAAAGTGGGTGGCACAATTCTGTCTGTCTGTCTGTCTGTTTGTTCATTTACAGCCTAAACGGCTTGATCGATTTTCTTGAAACTTGGTACATAGTGGTTTTTGATAATTATGCCTACACGTTTTATGACATTTTTTTAGAACCAAAAATAACGGTACCTGCCATACGATTTTTCTTTGCAATTTTACATGATTGTATTTTTCTCAAAAAAGGCTTGACAACTTTTCTTAAAAAAAATTCAGTAAATTTATTTTAGTAAAGGCTTCCTTTGGGTGGAAAACCATTTTTCAAAAATAGTTATTAATGGTACCTCCCAAAGAACCATTTTTTTAATTTTTGATTTTTTTTATACAGAAGCTTCCAAAAAATATAAACAATTTTGCGTACCAAAATTTTTGAAAAATATTTTTTGGGTTTTTAAAAAATGTTTCAAATTTTTTTTTTGAAAATCAAATATTTCGAAAACGACATGATCGATTTTTTTGAAACTCGATATTTAAGAGTTTTTAAGTATTCTATACAATATCTTTAGAAAAAAATTTACATTTATGAAAAAATAACGGTACATTCCATACAAAAGTTAAAAAACCACAAAGGAAAATATTTGTTTGCTTAAAAACGACTCCTACGATTTTGATTAAACTTTTTTAATATACTAAAAATAGTACGATCTACTACCAAAATTATAAAATTTCGCACTTAGCAATTATTGATAATACCTGTCATGGAACGTATTTTTTTATTTTGAATTTTCTCGTTTTTGGCTAAGCGGATTAAAATGATTTTTTTTATATACAAATTTGAGATAAGATTTAATAATATTGCATTTCAAAATTTTCAAAAAAAAAAGTTTTTGGATTTTTAAAAAATGTTTCAATTTTTTTTTTGAAAACTCGATATCTCAAAAACGGGTTGACAATTTTTTTTCAAATTTTGTTTTTATATACGCATAAATGTATACTTTAGATTTGCATACCAAAATTTGTTCTTAAAAATGTTATAAGAATTTGATATATAAAAATTAATTTTTTAAGAAACCGCTCCAACGATTTCAAATTTTTTTTTTCTATACAATCATATTTAATCAAGAATTAAGATGGCATTCTTTTTTTCCACCTCAAACTGTCATAAGAGTTGTTTTAGCCAATTTCAATGTCGTATTTCATGCTTCTCTTCACTTTTCTCTCATAGTTTCCATGTTTTTATATACAATTTTCTTAAACCCGCAGTGTCTTGAACATAAGAGCAAGTACGTGCGACCCAGTCGTGCATTTTATTTTTTTATATTTTCGTACAATGCGCTACTATGTTTTTGGCCCAAGAACTATAGAAACACTCAGTCCCCTGGCCTCAGTCCCCTTGCACTTTAATGACTGATTTTCTATCTGGAGGCCTCAGAAATGTTCATTAAATGCTGCTTTTCTTATAAAATAATTTTAAAATTAAAAGCATGACTCGGTCGTACGAACTTACTCTAATTTTCAAGTTGCTTGGAAATTTAATGGTAAGCTATACAGTGTCTTTTGCATAAAATCGCTACAGGGCACAGTTTAGATCGAAACAAGAAAAAAATTGTGTGGGAGGGGGGTGTAGTCTCTCCGTTTAGACGAGGGGGAGGATTTTCTAAAAAAAATTACCTTAAATAGGAAAATATTTATAAAAATGTTTAGTTCCCAGAAACACCTGTTTTCAAAAAATTGCCATAAAATCGTTTATTTTTATTTTTTTACTAACCGCTTTCAATTATGTGAAAGAACGTTTCAAAGAAGTTAGTTTTTATGTTTATTTGCTTCCAAAAATGTTTTGCCGAAATTATCATCATTTTCTTCGACTTTTTGTAGAATCACCCATATGTATGATTTTCGGATATATTGTTGATAAAAAACAGACAACAAAATCGCTTGGACAGCTCGAAAATGACATGCAGCTTGCACTTAATTGAATCAAGAATTCAGTATCACCCAACATCAATGCTTACTAAAAAATCTTCATTTTTAAATTTAACAAAATTAAAAGGTACCTACAACTTTTTTTTTACTAGGAAATATTTGGGGCCCACGGCCATTTTGAAATTCCTTTTAGGGGCCCGCTAGCCAATCTGAGTTGGTAGCCACTGGACTAGACTATTTGTTTGACCATAAAACACAAAAATTTATTATAAATGATTTCTGATAACAGTAAAATATGTTCCTTGATTATTGCATAATGAGAAGCTAAATATAAATCTCTTTATAGAATTATCGCTAAAGTCTTGAAATTTTATTAAAACTTCAAAAAGAACACATTTTTGGAAGAAATTCGGTTGGATATTAGATTGGCTGAAAATCCAAATGGAGCCGATCAACTCCACATACACGACCAATTTTGGATCGGCCGGCGCGGGGCCATTTGGCTCTTTGGCTCTGTCGTGTATGGCCAGCCTAAGTATTTAATACAAAAAAGTAAGGGTCTGATTTATGAATATATTTTTATTTCTTAAATTTAATTCTTATTGTATATCTACTCGTACATAACTTATGAAATTAGTTTGCTTGCCTCAAAAAGGCATGAAATTTAGTGCTCTTTGCCCTGCTTCAGTTGTCGAAGTAGAAGTTGATGTTGATGTTGAAGTTGATGTCGATGTTGATGTTGAGGTTGATGTGGAAGTCGTGTCATCAGCAGGTGTTGTAGTTGTCATACAAAACATACATATTTTTTCTAGAATATGAGGTTTCATCATCATGTGTCCAAAGTGTCCTTCCGATGGAGGTGTGTGGAGCACTAGAATAAGTCCAATAATGCAAAATATTAAAACTCTGGTTGAAATCATTTTGAAGTGTTGAAGTGTTTATGTTGTACTGACATAAAAACTCTAAGGAATGCTTCTTTTATATGCATTTGAAGCTTCATAAGTTGAATGGGGAAAATTTAAGCAAGCAAAGATTAAATACAGCTTTGAAATGCTAACGCTGCTGGTTGTAACCTAGTTTCTTTTCAAATATGTATTGTTATTGTTTTTATTGCTGCAATCTATTGCAGCTGAGTTGATTGAAATGTACCAATTCAAGTGAAACTATTTGAGAACACATTGACAAATATCTATATAAAGATCAATAGATAACTATGTCAATAGCAGACCTTATTTTCAAGAACATGAACTTGAAGGCCAACATTTAGTATTTTTTGTTTAGCCTTGACATGGACTAGTTCTTGACAAATAAACTGCAGTATGTATGTTGAAGGTTACTGCTTAACTGTGGAAAATTTGACTCAATGCGGCTTATTCATAGATGATGTTGTTTAAGCTGTTGCTATACAAAACTGGAGTTTACCTGATGGAGTTTCAATATGATAAACTCCAGATTTGCGTAGCAACAGCTTAGGTATACAAAATCTATGAATATGCCCCAATTAGTTATTTTTTAAAACAGCCAAATTATTGCAATTAAGCAACCGATATCATTTCCCCTCTGATGACTACTCGAGCCAACTCTCAAGGTTGAATCTACCCAGCATACTTTTTTATGTTTATATGAAGCCACCCTACTCTGTTGAATTTAACAAAGTACTCGGTTGAAATAAGTCAAGTTACTCTGTTTAAAAAATTGAATCAAATAACATACTCAGCTAAAATTAGCCAACCAAATCTGTTGAATTTTTTCAATCTGGCTGTAACTAGCCAACTAAAGCTCTGTTGAAAACAGTCAATCTACTTGGGAAATAATAGCCAAGCTACTTTTTGCTAGGCTACTGTGCAAAATTTACCCAACCTAATCGGTTAAATTTAGCCAACTTACTCAGTTAAAATCAGTCAACGTAGTTGGTGGAATTGAGCCAACTTACTCCGTTAAATTTAGCCAGTCTACTCGGTAAAATTTAGCCAACCTACTCGGTTTAAAGCAGTTAACCTACTTGGTTGAATTCAGCCAACTTACTCGGTTAAATTAAGCCATCCTACTCGGGTAAAATCAGTCGATTTACTTGGTTGAATTCAGCTAACTTACTCCATTGATTTAAGCCCACCTGCTGTATTCAAAAGTTAAAAGTCTCTTGATGATATTTTAATACTCCTACATGGCCAAGTGTGCCTTAAAAAGTGTCCGCCCTCAACCGAAGATGACAGAACTTTTCAAAAAAAAACCTTGAAAAATATGTGTGGGCATTTTTTGAAAGGTAGTCTCCAAAACTTCAGGAGATTTTGGCGCATAGATATTGTTCGACAATTGTTGTGTGAGTTGATGTGAGCTTTTTGTGGAAATAAAAAAATAAACTACCTCTACCTACTTATTTTTAAATATTTTTGTTTTTGAAAGGCAATTTGACACGTGCAAAAGACAAGCAGCTAGATTCATGATCATCATTTACCTACCACCGTGAAATTTTGGCAGCTGAATTTAAATGTGACCGTATTAGCTTGGGAAACGATGAAAATAAGGAACGAAATTTGCAATAAAAAAAAGCGTTTCTTCCGGCTAATTCACTTGGACTCATGAGTTTACAGTGGTTTTTGGTCAAAAAATCCATGTATCTAAGTTAAACTGAACTTAATACAAATTGCATAAATGACAAATGCCCTCACTATGTAATTGATGAGTCCAAGTGAGTAAGCCGGAAGAAAAGACAATTTTTTGGACTGAAAAAGCTATTTTGAATCAATAAATCAACAAGTCAATTGGACTTGTGGTAAATCTTCTCAACAACATCATCATGTCCTGTAACCACAGATGAGACATAGGGCGCCAACAAATCGTTTATATCATTCAAGGTCTGCAGAAAGGTATTTTAACTGTGGCCACGTCTTTCTCTGGGATTCTACTTGTGCTTAGATAGTTGATTTCAATGTTGTTACTGGTCTTCCAACCCGCCGTGCATCCTGAAGATTCCATTCAAAGGACTGCTTTTCTATGTTGACGTCCAGCCGCTCTGACTTGTCCTACGGCATAATTCCACGTTTGATTAAATTTGTGGTTAGTGAATCTTAAGAATGAGGCGAAGACAACGATGAACTAAAGCCTCTTCTTTGAACATTCAGATCAGTACCACCATTTGCTGAAACAATACTAGGCCCTCACATCCCGTCCAGCCCACTGATGTTTTTTTTCTAGGAGACATAAATATATCAGAGAGCAACGTCACCAGACGCAACAACATTGACATGGCCGGCTTCAAAACCTTTTGAAATACAAGGATGAGGGCCGTAGAGGGATGGCAGTCTACGTGAAGAAGAAGATTTCCCCCGACACCACTGAAACCATCATCTCAGGTCTCACAACCAGCAAAGCCACTGACGTCACCATTGAACTTGGAAGAGATGAAACCCTCACCATCATCAGTGTTTATTTCAATTGCAAATCCAGCATGAGAAATATTCATAATGACCTCAAAATGTTATGTGGCGTCCTGGAGAGAAGCACGCCAGGCATCACCTGTGGCAATATACAACGATCTCACCCGAGTGCAAGGCGATTACTGACTGGCTGGACGCCAAAGACCAAAGTCCAACACTCCTTAGTAGTCGTTTCAAAAAAAATACAACCTATCCCAAAACACCATCGACACTTGATGTTTTTATTTCTACTGCTAATTTTTCTTGTATACTTTTAGAACTCAGTTCTACAATACCCGGGGACCTGGACCATGAAACTAGAAAGCTAAACATCAAACTCCAGTATCCCATCTTCCTGACGAGAGAACCAGCTGAGCACATCATCAACTATAGGAGACTGGATGTGGATAGATTCCAATGAGACATGGAAGACACCATAACACGGCCACCCCAAAACAGGAACCTACAGAACACAAAAATTGACGCAGCCATCAACTGTTCCTAGTGCACTGGATATCCAAAAACAGCCCAAGACATCAAAAGACAGATACCAGCACCTTCTTGAGCATATCCAGAATCTCTACACTCATCGACAACAGTTAAGGCATAGTCGTCCTTCCACCACCGTGGACTGAACACAACGAACAGAAACTACCAGACAGTATGGAGCGAATTAAAGTGTGTCAACATTATGTTGCGGAGCTCTATACAACATCGTAACAATAACCAATTCAACAAGAGACTGCAAGCCATCAAACCCTGACGCCTTCAAGAACATCAACAAACTGATTGGGAAAAGACCATCGATGCCTGAGACCATTATCACCAACGATATGGAGAAATCACAACGACACAGGAAAAAGCAGAGGCCATTTGCTGAATATTTTGAAGGAAGCTTCACCTCCAACCCATCCACAGATCCAGTCTTCCTTGATGAAGGGAAGGTTTACATCCAACTAACCTTGGCTCCTTACACGGACAGAGCAATATTCAGTGACACCAATCCAGCGAGTGACCCAGTTGACAGCCCAAACCTGAGCACCCGAGCAGAAATAGAAAAGAAGTCAACAGGACCAGATAGAATATCCAACTTCATCATAAAGAGGATGCCAGAGGACAGTTTAGATCCTTCTTGCAATCACCCTGAACAATATTTTTCCTCAAAATTGGAAAACAGCGATGATCGTGACGATCCCGAAGAAAGGTGTCAGGAACATGATCTCTAACAACAGGCCATTATCCCGCCTCAGCAACCTGAGCAAGCTCTCGGAAGATTTAATACTTAAGAAACTGAAGAAGTTTTGCAGTGACAACAACGTAATTCCCGACATGCAATTTGTCTTTAAGGATCCACTCCAGAAGTTCCAGCATGACATCACCACAGCCGTCAACAGTCATCGTGTCACCATCAGATGCTTCCTGGATGCCGAGAAATCATTCGATAGCGTCTTGATAGATTTCCTTATAGACAAACCAGCCTACAACCGTGGCTAAAAGCCAATCCTTTCCACCAAACCACACCCTTTTACAACAAAATTTTGGATATTTGGTACAATCCTTGGATATCTCCTCTTCTTGCAGCGTTTTCAGCATTATATCAGAGACCGTCTGACCTAGCCTTTCTATCACGTCTCACACAGCGGTAGACCATCTTATTTTGCAATCCGATTCTCATTCCGCAATTTAGTCTTTCGTTGAACATCTGTTTCGGCATTTATTTGCATCTTCATCAATTTGCAAAGCTCGATTTCATCCCAGGTGTCTTGGGATATCAAAGATTCTGTAACTCTCATCCACTTGAGTACAGTTCCAGGTCGAGCCTCCATAAAAACTACTTTCTATTTCACCCAATATCTCATCAATTGCTGATTGTTGAATTCTGTTTAATGACGAAGGCTTGTCGTTAAAGATGGTGACAAAGGTATACTTAGTTATTACACACATATTTTGTTGGGAGTATTTAAAGCATTCGTATTGAACTTCGAACTCCTTGCTGCATGCTGTGATTGCCGTTAAACAGCTGCAGTTGGTGGCTTGAGACTCATGAGAACCAAATGATGGTCGTCAGTTCTTAATAAATAAAAATCTCTAGTGTCCGATTAAAAATCATATTGGACATACAATTCATTCAGCTTCTAATTAATATTTGAAAAGATATCCCAAGCCCGACACAACTTCTCATATCTACTTGCATATGACCTCTGTTATTTCCACAAAATGTGTGGTAATAGATATGCACAAACCTGAATAAATATCAACAGCTTCATAGTAATGCAAAAATTACTCTTACCTTAAATTTTCAAATAAAACCTTATCTTCAACACCAGAAACACAAATTATTATTAACGTATAGCTGTTCTATAAAATGTACACCAACAAATAAACTAAGAAAAAAAACCTCTGCTAACACCTGTCCTTAAAGCAAAAAAGGTCAAAAGAAAACTAAAGTTTTAAGTGACAAACTAATCTTGTAGAAATGTTGAATGCAATTACGCCTTCATGACACAAAGGATCACAAAAAAAAACCTTCTGACATTTACACCAGAGTACCTACCACCATCTTCCCAACCTTACAGAACCTATACTCACACCTATTATTTCTGAATAAAACCCCTGATCCTTTGCAACCTATAACTTCAGAAACTCAAACCAAAAATACTTTCTCTATATAAAGTGTCCAGATGACACGTTCCTTTTCATACTCTTCGGACACCGGCTTTCAATTTGTGAAAAAGTTTTATTCTTATCCACGAACCCGCAGCACACACAGCATGTCTTTCCATATAGATATCTACCTATACATACCTATATTTCCGACCAAAAGTGTTGGTGACAACAAATTGAATATTTCAACTAAATTTGGCTTACCTCTCTCTGACCAGTCTCTTTGGTTTTCTTTTCTTTTAAAGTGAATCAAGCAAAGAAATTGACGAAATGGAAACATTTTCCTTCAGCAACCCACCCACGCCCCATCGCCGTTCGTCGTCATCGCACTCTGCCTTTCGTTCCCACCATCAGATATCCATCGCCACCCATCACAGCCATTTTGTAATTTTTCACCAGATTGTTCTGTTTTGTGTGACAGGCAAAACAACAATTACATGCTTCCACTAACTCTTGTTGCTTGAAGCAGCTTCTTTGGCTCCAACTTCTCAAACTCATGTGCCATTAATAATTTCATTTTTGGAAGTTTCCTCTGTAACTTGGCGGCTTCTCTCTTTATCCTTCGGACACTATATATACTCAGACTCACACCCACAACCTGTCGTTCATCTTCTGATTGCCTGGCATTTCTTGTCTTTACCATTTTCATCGTTGTCGTCGTCTTCCTTCAAGGCGAGACTTACTAAAGGCGACGAAGCGAATGAAATAATATAAATTTCAATTCAATAAGTTTTTCGCCTCCTTTGCCACGACACACATCACGCGTCCTGTACAAGTCGATGCTTCCTTTACAATGGGTGGTGTATCTACTTTTCACCCCACAAAGCTCACAAACAAACCAACAAGAAAAAAAGAGCGACTTTCGCCCAAGAACAATTCCTTGGAGCTTCGAATGCGAAAAAAATCTTAACTAAATGAGAGGAGACATATTCCTTTCATATGAAGGCGAAAGGACACGAAATTTTATTTTTTTTTTCTTGCTGGACAATTTATTTTCGTCGTTCAAATTTGTACTGGTGAATTTCTTAAGAGTTGTTTTTATTCAATGAAATATTTTTAAACCACTTACATTTTTTACGATACCATTTAACAAAAATGTCCTTTGGATTTCCTAAAAACAATACTTCATAAGTTCAGTTCTTCAAATTAAGGTTGTCTGAGTTTTTATTTTAAAGCTAGTTGTAGTTGAAAATTACATGGAATTCCAATGCACTTAATATTTGGTTTGATTTATTTCACTTAAAAAGATTGTTGACTACTCCAAATACTTCTGTCTACGGCACAGGATCATACCAGCAAACAACGGAACTATTCCAGTATTTTGAAGATCGCATAATCAGAATCAAAGAATCAAGGTCAACAGTGTTGTTGTTTGCTCTTCCGTGTTCCCTTGCTTTCTTATGTCTGATTTGAACTAGATCTTCAAATTCCGTTTTTGAATTGATGAATATAGTTCGATGATTGGGTTCGTCAATTTGGGAAAGTTCTAAAGATTTCTTCTTTCTATATTAACCTTCGATTGGAAACTATTATTTTAATTGGGCTGATTTGTCAAATCCGAAATATCAACATATTTTCACGTTTCGGAATTCGAGATACAGGGTTCTTACGGTCAAAATCTTCTATTTTTAGGAATTTTTTTGTGTGTGTTAGTAATGTTTGTGATACCTTTATTCGTTCACCATAAATCGAGAACGAATAATAGTCTAGTCTAGTAGCCGTAAAATCAGAAAAATTACAGAAAAAAAGGCGGAAAGTTGGATTTTAGTACATAGGCATCGCCATAGCATTCTTAGGAAACTGTAAGAAAGTCCTCATCAACATGAGCGCCACTAACAATTTATTGGGAGGTCAAAGGTCCCCAAACGCTTTGTAAGGAATATCTCCTGAACGATTACTCTTACAGTAAAAATGTCAAAAACTAGGTTGTAGCTTGGTAAATTTCCAACAAAAAATGTTAAAAAACTTTTTTTCATTGGAGTAACCGATTTCGAAATAGTTTAATTGACATAGTAACTGATTTTACATATGTTTCTATAAAAAATTTATACTCTTTTTCTTCGAGGTAACCCCAGCAAAACTAGAAAAAAATCCTAAGAAGTTCTCCATTGATCCGGGCTCCACTACATTAATCATACGGGGTTGAAGGTCACGAAACATGGTATTTCGTTTATACCTATAGGGTGATTCGCATATAATGTGTATGTGTACGGGAGGGGGTTCTTTTCTCCCCCGTTTTGCTGGGAGGGACAATTTAAAAAAAAAATAGCTTAAAATAGAAAAAAAACTTAAAAATTAAAAAAGGACGGTAACCCTTACACAGCCCCGGACCTACGATTTTTCTGAGCCGGTGCAAAAGCTTGATTTTGGCGCCCCTGCCGTTTTTGATAAAAATGAAAACAAAACCACATATCTACTTGGTTGCATTTTTTGGTCACTGGGAGAATAAAACTTTTAATGGATGTGCAGTCCATACCTATTCAGCAACTTTTCATTATAGATAAGAAAATTGACAATGCCTAAACAAAGACGATACACAGCTAAGATTTCGTTGAAAGATAACATATGCTTCGTTTCCTCGTGAAAAATTCAAAGGAGAATTTTATTTTTGAATCGATCGCGAATCTTATTTTTTGATTCCTAATAAAATTCGTGTTCACTCGAATCAAATCTGCAAGGATCTCTAAAATATGGTTCGTTCCCCAATTTATATTGGGAGAACTATTGAAGATATATGCACGAACCATTCAAATAAGGAATAAAAATGTAATTTTTCGAAAGGACAAAATTTCAAAAAGCCAAAGTTACGCAAGATAAAGTGTCGAAGTAAGAAGTTCCGAAAAATTTTTTGAGATTCCCGGGACTTCGTTGTTCCTTGAGCGATTTCAATGAAATTGACATAAATGATAGCTGGGACAGAGTTATATCGGAAAACAAATACATATTTCCAATGATTCAAAATTGTAACAGAGCAAATAATTTCAAAACAGGATGTTTCAAAAAATGTCAACATCTTATAATTTCATTCTCTCTTAAACGATTTCAATGAAATTAACACAAACAATTTGCGTGAGGGCAGTCTCTGGCTGGTGGGAAATATTGTGCTTTCCGCCATTTTGAAAAGGGGCGTTGAAAAAGGTAAATGGAGTTTTCTTTGCTCCTATAAAACTAAGAGTGATATTTCTATTTGATTCTGTAGGCTTAAATATTTCAATTTTTTTTGTTTTTCGACATCATGAAAAATTGTTGTCGAAAAACTGTAAAAATGGTTTTATCGTTTATCTCACTTTTTGAAATCTAGTTTTGTTTGTATTTAGATTTTTTGTGAGCTAAAATACTGTTATGTACTACGGCAATACTTGTACGGCACGCTTGATATTCCACTGTCGCATCTCAATTCATCTAATTTCATTAAGCGTCGAAATTCTCAATCTTTTCAGTCACATGGATTTGGCGCCCTTGTAAGCTGCCGCCCGGGGCACAGGCCCCGGTTTGCCCCCCATATATAGATAACGGGTTTTTGTAGAGGGGTCAAAAACAAGCTTTTTTACTACCGGAGAAGGGGGTCTATCTCACCTTGTTTAGGAGGTAGGGGCAATTTAAAAACAAAAACGACCTTAAATAAGAAAAAGTATTAAAAACCAACGGCAACCATTAAAAATGAAGTGCTATAACTTTTTTGAAAGCCAACAATCTGATATTTAAACCTTAATTTAAATTTAATTATTTGTGTCAACAGTTTTCGAAAAATTTGCATGCAAACTCAAAATTTTGATGTAACAAAAATTAAAGAAAAAAGCTTAGACAAAAAAAAAAACGAACAAACATTAATATTTTGTACCGTTATTTATTTGTATGCCAATGTGGTACAGATTATTGTTTACGATGGTCATTCAGTATTCAATCATCAGTATTCATTCATTTGTTGGAGTAAAGTGTTTTTTTTTGTAAATAAAGAATTGCGGCTTAGCATTTACTGCTTCATCCTAAGCTAAATAACTTTTCAGTATTTTATTCGCTTGGGGATTTGGTGTCAACAAACGGAAAAAGCATTTTTTTTTTAAGAAGAAATTTGTCTAATTCCCACTAAAACGTTAACTTCCCCACTGTGTTGCAATTTACCGATGAAAGTGCAAAGAAATAAATATAAAAAGTTCAGTTGGATGTGGCGATGCTCAAAAATCAGCTCATCAATCCTCAAAGTGAGATACCAAATAATAATAATCTCAAAAACAGTAGTTTTAGTAATTTTCAATGTTCTCAAAAACTAGAACACATAAAACCATTCGGTTTCAGAATTGATATTAGCATTGATTACAAAGAACTAATTCAGCATTTAATTTTACAATTTAAAAAAAAAATGGTTTAAACATTTTTTTTTATTAAAATTTTGAGTTTGCATGCGAATTTTTCGAAAACTGTTGACATAAGAAATTTAATTTAAATTTAGAATAAAAGAACAGATTATTGGCTTTCAAAAAACGTATAAAAATTTGTTGTAAGTGTTGTCGTTATTTTTAATACTTTTTTTTTCATTTAACTGGAGTTTTCCAGTTAAAGCACATTCAACTAATCACGAAGTTGAATTAACCTAATGGATAAAGCTTTCCCTCTGGAAAGCCATCGGATTTCAGTATGAAGAAGAAGCGATTCGTATTTACTAACTGCCCATATCCTTACACACTTATTTAAACATTTGCGATGGAGAGGACGACTCCTTACAAAATTTACTATTTTCACAGCTTCACCGAAAACTTTTTTTAAATCAATTGGCATTCTTTTCATAACATGTGAATAACGATGGAAAATACAATGACTGCTTTTGTGGAAATTTTCAATTTTGTTTCTTTTATCGTTGTTTTTAACTGTTTATATTATTTAAAGAGTGGAACCCTGAAAACACACTTTGGAAATCGCTAGCCTAGAGGACGTGATTCATTGCATTTATTTTAAAAATTTTGAGTTTTCGTTGACTATGGAATAATGGTGTAGGTATAACTTTTTAATTATTTAGTTTTGCAAAAATCGTATCCAACAAATTCCTTGCAAAAAGAGCTGAAATTATTCTGTCATATTTAGATCTAGAATCCGTTCAGAGAAATAGTTCTCCTTAAGCTTTTGCTTGAAACTGCGTCTATCCCTATATTTAGTCCATATATACTGCTTCCTAGAGACCATCATCTTTTATAATTTATCCCAAATGTTCATTGAATATTCATTTGTTAAGATAATTTCAATTATCGATGAACTAAGTGATGCCATCAAGCAAGTTAATAGCTTTTGCATGTTATTTCAAAAATTCGTTGTATTTCTTCTTTCCTTCAGTTGAAAATATTGGTGTGAGTAGATGAAATTTTCCAGTAACGAATTTCTTGAAATCATTAACCGGGAAAGCATATCCTTCCACCAACCGCTAGGAAATATTCTCAATATTTATCGAACTGGTGAAATTCTTTTTCAACATTCATACACCTACATCTACAGACTTTTAACTTCATTCAGATTAACTAACTAAAAACAATATTTTACATTGAATATTTTTAAACAAATTGGGTAAACACAGACAAAAAGGCAACTACTCGACTAGAAATTTATTAGAAAATGACCTTTCAAGAGGATATAATAAAATAAGGTAAAAGCATAATTAAGCCATTTCAAATAATACTTTTTATGAATTTTAAAAAGGCCGAGGTCAGTACTAAAAATAATGTTTTTTAAAAACTATTTACATATATTGAAGTAATATTCTAAGTACCTACATTATTGCATGACAGTTCAAAATAAAATTATCAAATAATTTGAACTAATTATTGACTGTACAGGTACCTATTTTGTATTTATTATTTTTTCTGAGATTTTACATTAATGTGTTTGCTCTCTGTGATAATTAAGTTAAAGTATTTAAAATACTTTTTACTTAACTTTATGTACGACAATTTTTCTGTAGAAATTAATTATGCTTCAAGCTTTCAAAGATTCAAAAAAGCAACAGGAAAATGTCGTAGTATATAATGTTACCGTTAAATTGCGAAATACGTTAGTGTTAATTCGACAATTAACTGGTTTTACCCGTTAAAGTGCGAAATTTTACTTCAATGAGCAAGTTTTCGCACTTAAACTAGTTTAAATGTTTCGTTTTCGAAATGTTTGATTTTCCAAGAAAAAAATTTGAAACATTTTTTAGAAATCCAAAAAAAAATATTTTTTTTTTTCAAAAATTTTGGTACACAAAACTATTTATATTTTTTGGAAAATTCTGTATAAAAAAATAATTGAAATCGGTCATACCGTTTTGAAGAAAATCAAATATTGAAAAAATGGTTCTTTGGAAGGTACCATTAATAACCATTTTTGAAAAATGGTTTTCCACCCAAAGGAAGCCTTTACTAAAATAAATGTATTCAATTTTTTCTAAGAAAAGTTGTCTAGCCGTTTTTGAGAAAAATACGATTATGTAAAATTCCTAAAAAAAAATTGTATGGCAGGTACCGTTATTTTTGGTTCTAAAAAAAATGAAAAAAACGTGCAGGCATAATCAGAGAGACTTGATCACCCTCTGGGGGAGACTTGAACATATCCAAATTGAACGAGTAAACAATACAAAAAATGGGACCGTCTATGATTTTTATAAAACTCAATTGTTGCTATATTTAACGTATTATTTGCTAAGAAACATGTTTTAAAATTGTATACACGAAAATATTGAGACAAAACTAAAAACCGTAACAAACGAAAATAAATACATAACTTAAAAAAACCACTCCTTGGGAAATACAGTTAGAAGATTGTAAGATTTCTTATACACTAGTCAACAATATTAAAGGAACAAATTTTTTTCAATTTTTGTTAGCGTTTTTTGAAGAGCTGTATCTTTGTGACGAGTTGAAATAAAAAGCATTTTACAGCTTTATGTTTTTTGTTTCGAGATTTGTTTGCAAACAAATTTTTTTGAAGTACCGTTATTGCGTTATTGCAAAAAATGAGACGAGACAACAAAATTATTTTGTTTTTATTTTTTTGAAGGTCCTCATTTCTATGGATAAATTTTTTTGAGTCAATTAAATGTCATGATCAGATACCTTGTTTATTCAGCTTTAATTTAGTTATTTTGTTGTTTTCGTACGATTTTTTTTGATATGGTTTATCTGACTTTGAATGAAAAAAAAAAACAATGCGAAGTTGTCATCAAAATGACAAGAAAACCGCAATTCCAGTGGATTTTTTTCACAGTTTTGCATTAGTAAGATACTTTTTTGAATTGAAATGAAATAAAAAGTACATTAAACAAAAAATAAAAAAAAAAATAATTTAAAAAAAATTTTCAAACAAAAAAACTTGATTTTTTAATTTTTTTTTTTTTAGAAAAATGTAATTTTTTTATTTCCATTCAAAAAAGTATCTAATGCAAAACTGTGAAAAAAATCCACTGGAATTGCGGTTTTTTTGTCATTTTGATGACAACTTCGCATTGTTTAGGAACAACACAATTTGTTCCTTTACCTGGTTTGTAAGACTTTGAAGTTTTGGTGAGGAAAAACGGTTCGATGAATCAATTTGAAAAATTACAAGAATGATTTAAAAGTCTATAAATTTGCATACCAAAGCAAGCCATGCAATCAATATTTGCAACGAAAAAAAAAGATTTACGAAAAGACCACAAAACGTCGGTTTTTAGTACTTTTTTTAAACTAACGGTGAACGGTAAAAAAAAATAATTTCTACAAAATCATAAAAAAATCTTGTAAAACGCTTTTTCAAATTTCCAAAACTGTCTTTGAATTTTCTATAACGTCATTATTTGCTGAGATATTGGTAATCAAGGCTAAAAGTATCTTTTTTCATTCAAAGTCAGATAAACCATATCAAAAAAAATCGTACGAAAACAACAAAATAACTGAATTAAAGCTGAATAAACAAGGTATCTGATCATGACATTTAATTGACTCAAAAAAATTTATCCATAGAAATGAGGACCTTCAAAAAAAATAAAAACAAAATAATTTTGTTGTCTCGTCTCATTTTTTGCAATAACGCAATAACGGTACTTCAAAAAAATTTGTTTGCAAACAAATCTCGAAACAAAAAACATAAAGCTATAAAATGCTTTTTATTTCAACTCAATACGACCACTCGTCACAAAGATACAGCTCTTCAAAAAACGCTAACAAAAATTGAAAAAAAATTTGTTCCTTTAATATTGTTGACTAGTGTACATATCTAATTTTAACATTTAGTATAAGAGCCCACAGCAGATTTTGGGTGTGAACGATAGCAAAAAAAGAAGTATAGGCGACGAAAGCTCCATTAAAAACTATTAAAAAAATCAAAGTCTTGCAGTCCACAACTGGGGCCTTTGCGAGTAACAGTGCATCGAAAAAAAAATATGAATGCAACTTCGAGGATAATCCTGTTAGCCGAAATTGGTTTTCACTCCTTCCTTGACAAGCTCCTCGGATCACATATCATGGAATCTGAGACCATTTGAGTGTATAGTTCGCTCTACCGGACCGTTTAAAAAAGTTAAAATTCTAAGTGAAAACGGTTTTCTTAAACAGTCTGGCAGGGCGAATTAAACACGCAAATGATCTCAAATTCCGTGATATGGGATCCGCGGAGCTTATCTAGGGAGGGGTGAAAACCAATTTCGGCTAACACGATTTTCCTCGAAGTTGCATTCATATTTTTTTTTCGATGCACTGTTTCTCGCAAAGGCCCCAGTTGTGGACTGCAAGACTTTGATTTTTGTAATAGTCTTTAATGAAGCTTTTGACGCCTATACTTTGTTTTTTGCTATCGTTTTTTTGCTTGTATATTTCCCCTTCTGCGGCAGTTTTTTTTTATGGTTTGCTCCACATTTTCCTATGATCAAGTCTCCCTATAGTAAGTGGTTCAAGTCTCCCGTTCACGCTTTTTGAGACAAATGAGTAACGTAATGTTGAATTATTTTGCACGGGTATTAACAAAAACAATTATTCAAGGAATAAGATTACCTATACTAAATTATTTAATTTGCTACGAGCCAAACAAAAGTTATGCAATAAAAAGAAAAAAAATGGTTTGACTTTTCATAGCCAAAAATGCATTTACTCGTCCAGGAACCCAAATCAAATGTTGATCCTGAAATCTTTTTGTTAGCAAATAGATCATTTTCTGCTTCGGATATTAACACTCTTCTAGAATTTAAGGGTAGTCTGAGTGAAATATTGCGAGTGGCTCATGTCTCCCGTATGGTCAAGCCTCCCGTTTTCCCCCTACCTATATCGCAAGAAAAAGCATTTTTCCAATAAGGCTGTTTGATTTTCTAATATATGGGATATCTAGCATTACCACCTACATATATCAAAATTATCGGTACTGTGCCGAAATTTAACGCTGTGTACCTACCGTGTACCGAAAAAAAGCCTCAGTACATACAAATGTACCGAAATCAAATTCGTGTACCTATCGAAATTTATTGGCAGAAGTTTCAATAGACCGGGAAAAAAGCACAAATCGTATAGGGAACCTTGAAAAAATTTATTCATGAAATATTAAAATTGGTGAATTTAGTTTTTTCGTTAATTATTGCGGCTCCGAAACTTATTGTCCCTGGGCGCCAAATCCTTAAATACGCCACTGGATATTGAAAAGGTTTGAACTGAATTTGAAAAATACGATTAGTACCTATGTCCTGTCAAGAATCTTAGTTTTGTTGGAAAACAAAGCCTCGCCATCAGGTTAGTTAACCTACAAATTAGGAATAAATCGTTCTTATGACTTTTCAATTCGTAACGGGATAGTATAGATGGCGGAAACGGATGAAGGATTTGAATTCACACTAAAAATAATGTATTGAATCTCGAATATTTTTTCTTCCTCTCGGGCTGTTTGATCTTAGATGAACATATTTATTTAATAATACATATTGGTATACCGCACCTATCACTCCCAACGTTAACTGTCTGCAATAAGACTTAGATATATTTTATTAAAGCGCCTCTACACTATCCCACAAAGTTTAATACAAAATGTCAGAATAAAGTGGGAAGAAAATAATTTTCAAATTTTTCTTCCACACTTGCATCCAAACAAACAGTTTCACCATAACCTCAAACACCCAAGTGGGATAGAATGTGTGATGGTCTTAAAACGAATTCTTAATATTTTCATGTAACTATAAACGCATATCAAATCTTGTGGATGCGCTGTCAAGTTATGAGTGATGAAATTTCATATTATGTTTCCACACTTTAATACATGATTTTCTTCACACTTTTTTGATATGTTAATACTCTATAGGACAGTGTGGAAGGGCTATTAATTTGCTTGCATCAAATTTGAAATGGTTCAAAAAGCCTCCAATATAATGTGTCGATGTGATTTCGAAGCTTTAGTTATTGTTTTCAAGAATTTGCGTGTTTTTTTTGGGTATTGAAAATAATGCTCTACGATTGCAGTATGCTCTTAAATTCAATTATTAAATATTGCACAAATTTTCAAGCCTCATTTTGCCATTCCCCTGAGTTAATATGATATGCCTTCACCAATTATGAAAAGTATTAAGAGTGTGTGTTATAAAAAAAGTATATATACATTGCCATTACCTCATCACTGATGCGTTGTGCGGTGTGATGGCTATAGATGGCAGCACAGAAGCACATCTCAAATAAATAATTTTACAGTTGAAATGAGAATGAAATTAATGTCAGCCATAAAACATGGTGACATAGTGTAATCAATTTTACTCTTCGCGTTCTGCAGTGAATTCGAGAATCGAGAAGTTCATATAGCAATCTGGCCACGTGTGGGGTTGAGAATTGGTATATTCATACATACCTACACTGGTTTGGAGTTTATTATATTTTGAGATCCCACTTCTGACGTGATTATTGATTACCCTCTTCGGATTCTATTTTGCTACACATCAATCCAACCCCATAGTTTAGTTTGTGTGCAGCTGCGGCTCCACTTAAAGAGTGCTTCCAAATTCCCGAATTCACTTTGCAGCAAACAACATTGTGCGAAAAGTTTCTGTCGATCAGAGAATTCAGTTCCGTGGAGGGGGTATGCAAGAGGAAAAGTGGGTAAACAAAAAATGAGTTTGATATGAATTCTCGTCCTTGTCACTGTACTCGCTCCTCCCTCTACACCTACACACATACATACACAAACACATAATGTGTTTTGGGGAAAATGCGGATGGCAAGTGGCATTGCTTTACTGGGGTTGGCTGAATAAAGTAGTTTCCTTAGTTAAACTCGCAATGAGGGAAAGGAACACATAATTAATAGTTTGCACTGACACTTTGATGAACGAGCACTAGCTACAGCTACAGTAGTTAGATAGATTAAATCGAGCAAACATCGATATGGTGAAAGTTCACGAGTATTCAGAATTTTGTTATTTCGATCTTTTATTATATTCTTCGTTATTTCTTCGAATGCCACTGAGCACTGACAAATTGGCATACAAAATATTTGACATGAGTGAGTAGTTTTCAAGCTCAATTGTGGCAAGTGTGGTATGTATAAGGGATGATATCTAACGCTAGAGGCGTTTCCATTAGAATTCAATATTTACATATCAGAAAAAGTCTACAATCCCTCAAAGTCACAGCCTAGGTATATTTATTAGATATTTAATTGGAAGAATTTATTGCAAGTAAGAGAGTAGGTATGTTCAACATTATTGTAGATGTGTAGGTCATCCGGCAAGAGGGATATATTTATATCTATCATTTATAGCGGGTATATCTCATATGACGGCGCTATAGCTATTTTGATTGAACTTCCTGACTGTATTATTTAAAGAGTTCATCAGAAAAAGTTTTTTTAGTTTTGCTGAAAATTCACAAAACGGATGTATGGCGTTAGTGGTTTGCATTTGATGGTATCCAAACATCTTAAAGTCCACCCGTCTATTTTTAATAATTTTTGATGAGTATCATGCCTTACGTTATGCAAACTTTAACGTAACTTTTTATGGCTTTTGCTGTCTATACCAACTTGGTTTTTGGGTTACTGAGAGACGCACTTGCGATTTTCTGTCATACGATTATTCAAAATACAAAAAAGAAGATCACATGACTTGTAATGTGAATGTACGCATATAACACCAAAAACTCCAACTAAGCTGCGTTCATTGACATCGCAAGTGCGATCTCAACCTTAAATCCTGGTCCTTGGTATCGGGGAATCTGGTCTCTAATTATTCGGCTTTTGAAACTGGTCAAATTGTTCTGGCGTCAGGCTTAGGACGGAATGTCGAGAGTGGTGGGTCCTACGCCCCTGCTCTCAGAGAGAAAAGCAGGTTACGTGAAGTTAGCATAACAATTTTGAGCTAGACCAATGGGACCATAACAGGAATTTTCAGTTTTTTTTGCATTTTGTATGCATTTCTATTCCGGATTTTGAAGTTCACCATAGTAGGTGTAACCGAAAAGTACTGCTAACTTCACTGTGAAGTTAGCAGTACCTACATATCCTTTTCTCAGCAACGGAGCTAGTAAGAAAAATGCTGTTAAGGTCCAAATTTGCAGTTTTTCATCTACTTCAAGAAAAATTTCAGTTGAAATTTTAAAGTCCAAATTTGACAAAAAATGTGAAAAACTCATTTTGCACTGTTAACGTCACTGTAAAGTTAGCAGTACCTACATATCCTTTTCTCAGCAACGGAGCTAGTTAGAAAATTGCCAGTTAGGGTCTAAATTTGCAGTTTTTCATGTACTTCAAGAAAAAGCTCAGTTAAAATTTTGAGGTCCAAATTTGACAAAAAAAAAATCAAAAAATTAATTTTGCACTGTTAACTTCACAGTGAAGTTAGCAGTACAGTCGGTTACACCCACTATTTGGTGAACTGCAAAATCCGGAATAGAAATGTATACAAAATGCAAAAAACTGCCATGTTCCCATTGGCCTAGCTCAAAATTGTTATGCTAACTTCACACACGAGGTATAATAAACCAATTTCTGGTTAGTTATACCTGATTTTTTGGTTATTATTTTTCAACACGGTGGATCAGGTTAACTTTTTAACCACTAACCAGATACCTGACTTTAATGACGTTTGAATTCAACGTAGGTTACAGCTTACAGGTAAAATCTACATTTCATCTTGTTTATTTAACACTGTTTTAAAATAGTAAAACTGTCATTTCAACCCTGTATCCTGAATACATGGAGGGCTCAGAGCTGTACCGAACCAAGTCATGTTTTGTTTGTTTTTTATTTTGCAGATTTTTGTGGATACTTTTCAACTCAAGTTTTTAATTTTTAAATAAGAGAATTATAATAATAATTTAATTAAGAGAATAAACTTAAGACTTTTCCTTTTTACGAGTAAAATATTTATTAATTTATGGCAGTTTATTTAATAAACCTCTTAATATCTTTGAATTTTCTTTTTCTGACTTGGTTCGGTACAGCTGTGAGCCCTCCATATTATATCTTGAATCTATTAGCATTATTCTGAAAGTATAGACATTTTAAATGTTTTTATTTTATTTTAAAAAACAATGCGATACTTACATGTACTTAGTTTTGAACTGGGAACCTCTCTCATATGGAGAAAGCACGCATTTCCTGGGCAACTATGCTGCAAAAAAAAACTGATGCCAACTATTAATAAGTTGAAACTGATTTTGCTTGGATTGCTTGTGTGTGTGTTTCAACACTGGTAGAGCTCTACTTTAACAGTTGGCCAGGTTAAATTCAAATCATTTTATTTGGATGGCTTGTGCGTTTTAACACTGGTGTCACATTGAAGTTAACTGGCAGAGTTTTTCTTTAACATAAGACCAGGTTAAACTCAACGAGTACAAATTGTAAAAATAACCATATAAAACGTTAATACAACCCGATTTTTGGTAAAATAGAAATTCATATCATACAGTGTTGAAAAAACACCAACTCGGCTAAAGTTAACACTATGTTATTTACAAAAATTAAGTGAATAACACGTCACTTCTTAAATTAACTTGAATTTGGTATGAAAGGCCAGCAGGTTGATTTAACACTGAATATAAGGTTATTAAAATCAAGTAAATTTCTAAAATGTCCGTAACTTTATATGGGATTGTTCATCTTGTGAGTTTAACAAGGCTCAGGTTAATTACTTACCTGACGTTTTTCTCTGAGTGTGATGGCACTCATAACAGCAGGCTCGGATGCCTTAGCAGGTTCTATACGCTGCGATGGCTGTTAGTGGCACTCAAAATCTCCTGCCTTACTTTGTCTTTAAACGAAACCTTTTACCACTGGAAGGGGGGAAGCGGGAAGCTCAGAGCATCGAGCGCATCGTAACAATTTAGCATCTATTAGGGAACAAAACAATTCTAGCAGAAGCAGACTCCCAGAAAAAGACGTGGTCATAATTAAAATATTTAGCTGCAGACCGTGAAGGATGGAAACGATTTGTTGGCGCCCTATGTCCCAAAATATAATCTACCTTTTTACGCTGGAAAATCTAAATCTGTGGTGTTTTTTTTTTTCAAAATATGATAGCTCCATTTTATATTTTGCGTCATTATGACCACTTTATTTTGAGTTATGCTATAAACTATAAACAGGAAACACAACATTCTTCAAGTTTGAAACTTAATTTATTTAAAAACTTGTTTATTATTTCATGCAAGTTTACTCAAAAGCTTACATGAACGGCCTTGTTATTAATTTATTTCGTTAAATGCTGTGTAATTGAATCAGCTGTTCGTCAAACGCCAAATCGTGGCGGATTAGACGTTTTCAGATTTCAAAGTTATTTTTAACCTCTCCCGAACCAACGCGAAATCAAAGTGTTGGTATGATAACAAAACGTAAGGGTACAATAGTCGGACGCTGTCGGAAGCTATAATGTACACAAAATAACAAAAAGTAGCTTTCCAAACAGTCAAGAGGAGGAGTGAGCTATACATATGTATTTCACATAAGTTAAATGAATCATCTCTCTCTTTTTTCGTTCCTATAATTCACTAAATAAAATGGCCTTTTCGATTGGCGATCCAGAAGCGTTCGGAATGCGTGTAAACCCTTCTGAAACTGTTCAATTGGCATTCAGAATGACAGCTCTTCTCCTGAAAAGAACAGAAAACGATTCTGGATTTGATTTCAGAATTGAAACCAGAACTACTCACACATTCAAACACATAATTGTCAAAGAGTTGTCAAATATTGGAAAAAGTAAATTTTTAGCTAAAAATAAGTAAATTTCACATATTTTACTGTTTCTAAGAACATTTATTTTCTGTTTAGAATATTATTTTCCCATTTTCTTTATTGAAAATTATCGTACTCGTTCATATTTGTGTCCGCCAAGTTTCTAATCGCCTTTTCGATTGGGGACAGAATGACAGTTCTTGTTCTGAAAAGAAGAGAAAATTGTTCTGGATTTGATTTCAGAATCGAAATGAGAAGCGTTCACACGTATCGAATCGGTGTTCCGGATTGCCAATCGAAAAGGCCATAAATGTGAAGAACTATTTCGGCATCCGAAGTTGCACAAATACAGGGATACGAAAACTTCAGAATCAAACTTCATGTGCCTGTCTGTTTTATTGATGTTCTGGATTGGAGAGTTCTTCCGAATTGCCAATCGAAAAGGCCATAAGTTTCACTTCCGTGGGTGCGCTCAGGATCACCCTTCTCTTCCGAAAGCAAAAGACAAAAGTTAACAAAAATGGTCATATAGCTTTCATGGAATCGCTCATTTTCATCCGACCACTTCTGTGAGCTATCGAATATTATAATCGCTTTTTAAGCGTTAGTCGCGTTTTAAGTTAGAACTTTAATAGTCACAAAGCTCACGGCAGTGGTTGTTGTTTAAACTAACGTTTTTCGGAAGTGAAGAATGCTTCCAAGTTCCGAGTGCACCTCATGGAAAGTGAAACTGAAATTTGTTGAGGAAGGAACGAACAAAAGAGGAAGAGTGAATTATAACTCAGCTCTGATTTTGCACGTTTTTCTCAAAATCTGTTGCTCCTACGAAGAAAATGTCACAATCTTTCTTGTGAAAAATTATATTCATTTTCATATTATCAATTAATGAAATTTTAATAATTTTTTTGACAAAATTTGCTCCACCATGAAGTTCTTGCACGATTTTCTTTAATTCTTTTGATTGTGTGAAAAAACGTATGTTAATCCTTTTTGTGTAGAATCACATAATCTACAATTTGTACTTTCAATTTAAAAAAAAAAAAAACGAATTTTACCCCACTAAAAAATTTTTAAGAAATTTTAAAGACGTGAAAACAAAGCTCTCCACCAAAATTCAGTTTTGTTGGAATTTAATCGAAGTATTTCCATTTTCTTGTCTAATTTTCTTGAGCTATAACAGAGTTCAGCCAATTTGTGCTCAACAAGGTCCTTATTAGCGAACAAACTGTGGGGTAGTTTTGATTTTTCTGAGGTATGCGACTAAAATTTCGTGACGCAACATGCAAACATTCGCAAGAAGTGGTACAAAAATGCATTTTTTGTAGTTTTTTGGTAATGACTCGAAAGCCGTTGGTTTTCAGCAATAGTATGAAGGTGCAATAAACAAATTCCTTCTTATTTTAGTTCACTTTTTTTTCTGCAACAATCCATTTCTATTTTACTCTACGAAATCCTCATTTGAAATCTGAAATGTATGAATTTGGCATATTTTAAAATTAGGCAATGTAAGGCAAAGGGTATTAATGAATTCTCAGAGATGAATATGGGCAGTTAAAAGATTCAAACAGTGCCTCTAAAAATAATGTAACGCCAAAATAGCATCAAAAACGCATTTTTCTTCAAAACTTTAAATTTGAAAAATCTCAAAAACGCAGCGTACGTGCTGCAGCAATTCTGAGGTCAGATTCAAATTGAACATAACAAAACCCGTCAGAAAAGTAAATCCTGGTTAATGTAAAAAATTATAATTCCGTCAAACAATGTAATTAATTAGTGTTTTCGAGTGGATTTTTACAGTAAAAAAACGTCAATTTTCAACTGAAGCTTGAGTCAAAATAGATTAACGAAGACAAAAAAACACTAAACAGAGATTTGTTGGAAATTTTGTATACTTGCAGTTGAACTTTGATGTGTATTTAATGAGTACCTTATTGATAGTTGTCGAGCCATAAGTGATAAACTGAAAAAAAAAACATTTTTGAATAATTTTTTGCATTTTAGTCCATATTGCATCAAATAAATTGTAGTCGCAAACCTCAGATTCAGATTCAACAACCCCAAAACTTTAAGCAGGGAAAAAAACAAAACTACCCTACAATTTGCGTGGCAAAAACACAATATGACTGGTGTAATAGTTGAGTTTAGACGTATAATAATTTTTTTTTATGAACAACGGTTTTAATCACATTTTTATAGCAACTTATCACAATTCGATGGTTACAGAACAAGGTCAGAGTTTTTTTTAGTTCTCGGAAATATTATATGAATCATATTTCTGAACGCGCCTAATTTTTAAAGTCACATATTAGGACGTTTTGACACGTTTAACCAAATAAATTTGATTTTCCGCAGAAAAGTCCTTGTATAATTTTAACTAAATTGTGTAAACCTTTTCCCATACAAAATTTGACAGTTCATTGACCAAATAATAAACTTAATCAAATTGTATACCTTAGCTTATCTTGTGCTTTACGACATAGCATGAATACCTTTAGTATTTCATATTTGAAGAAAAACGGTTAACCGGATTTTTGGCGCTAGCTCTACGTAAATAGGTCATAAATGTTTCTATTTCTACCAAATACCACAGAAATATCTAAATCGCAAAATAGTAGATTTGTTTAAGTTACAATCATCATTAATCACAGTGATGATTTAGGTTATTTAATGGACCATAAAATGAGGCGTATAAAAGGGCGCTTACATGCAAAGTATTTTATTATTAAATATGTTCATGCTTAAAACCAAAAATGACATTAAATTCACCCATGTGTTTTTGAGAAATGGTCACACTGGCCACTTTTCAATATGTTTGGTATTACTTGGAAACCAAGCCTAATTTAATATGTATTTAAATTTTGAGAAAATAAATATTACTAAGCGAAAACAAAAAGTGTTATAAATATTTTTATTTATGCATCGCACCCTTTACCATCCTGTAGGTACATATTTGTAGAGGTTTCATTAAAAAATCCAATTTAAATAATAGATAAACCATGTACCCACCTACGTACAAGCACACATACTACATGGACAACTCATACAAAATATCTTCCACTCTTCCACATGATCCTGCGTACATAAAATAATACAACAGAAAAAAAAACAATAAAAACTTCTCATGAAATAAAGCCGATAAAATATACACTCATGACTCATCCTAGTCCTAGACCTTGTTAAAATTGGCCAAGCTATTCGTCCTTGATTCTTTGGTATTTTGAAAGTTCAAAGTGCGTGTAGTCTAATTCCCTATACTCTCTCTTTCTTACCATCTAATCCTGTGTTACGGTATACTTTGAGCCATCAACAACTAAGGAACGACCTCAAATATATGCCAATCTGGTATTTATAGTTAAGTGGTGAGCCATACAAAATGATTGGGATAGATGAACCTAGCAAAAAGGAAGAATTTGTGCTGTTGTCAGTTGATCTCGGTGGGGCAATAAATCTCACCGCATGTGTTTGAGAACATTTCTTCAGATAAACTTCTATTTTCATCATAATATGTGTGCTGTGCACCGTGGCTTCCCAAACAGAAATGTTTTCTTTCCTCCCCTACTGGCGCTATGGCGTTGTTTTTTTTTTGGAATTCCCGATCCTGAATGACAATAACATGCGATTTAGAAACAAATTTGAAGAAACATTTTGGTCGTTGGTACACTTAGAGTTGAGTTTTAGTGCGCCAGGGAACATATTAAGAGAATTGCAGATTTTATTTAAATTTGTTTTTCCTTGAGTTTAATATGCTGATGGTACTCGAGAGAATTTTTTTATTACTGACAAAATATGTAGGGTATTTGTATTACTTTGTTCTACCTATAGTATATGCGAGGACGAAGAAGGAAATGGCAATTCTTGGTTTTTTTTTAGATCCGGAATATTGTGGCATTTCCTTGGCGATGTTGAATTTTTGAAATACGAGTAGGTATAAGTGCAAAAAGCTGTCGAAGAGGTATAAAAATGTTATCATGAAAATGATAGCAAAGGCAGATTGGTTCATTAATCATTAGGTAAGTCGATGCTTGTCTTGTCACATAATTTTTGCTGGAATGTAGGTATAATTTCTGTTATTGATTTTATTTTATAAAATCTTTTTAGCATATTTAACTTATATTTTGAATTAGTACGCGTAGATTTCAACTTTAGATAGGTTTTTTAGCACTTTCATAATTTCAAGCTCTGGGTATACAATTTTTGAAATGAGTACATAGGTATAGCTCAAAATTATAAAAATTGTGCGACAATAGTTTAGCTTTCTTGAGCTCTACATTCAATTACTTATCCATTCCATTCTCCCTTCTTGCCCAACCCTCGTTGTCATGAAACAGGACTAGCAGTGTAAGGGTTTTGTATAGAACGTGCATTTTGTCTCCACTAAGGAATCGTTTTCGCGAATTATGCTTACTCCAAGGAAGTTGACCTCCTAACCAACTTCAAAGTTGTTGCTATAGATTGAGTAAGAATAAAAACATAAATAATTGAAAATTAATTATTTTTGTGGACTTCTTGAATATAAATTCAATTTTTAAAGTTTTTGTGACCTTAAGTCCATATGCGTTTCGCCCAGATACAACAATTGGGCTCATCAACCAATTGTTGTACCTGGGCGAAACGCATATAGACTTAAGGCCACAAGAACTTTAAAAATTGAATTTATATTCAAGAAGTCCACAAAAACAAAAACAAAAATAATTAATTTTCAATTATTTACGTTTTTATTCTTATTCTAACACCAGCCAGACCACGAGCTTTACAATCATCTATTTCTAGTCGTCTGAGTTTAACCAAATTCCACTAGAACTTATTATAATTTACAGTGCTTTTGTGCTGTTTATTTAATACACGTCGGTATACATCGACTAAAAATCATGCGTCTTAGAAGGGTACAACAACATCTAACTGATGAGCCCAATTGTTGTGCTATAGATTGAGATTGACGCTTTGTCCTAACCCGAGAATAGGTCCTTTATTGTATTTTGATAGCATGGACTTGGTCTTGTTCTCGTTTACCTCCAGGGAAACAGGTTGCACCTTTTTTCGTTCGCCATTAAAGGCTCTATTATCATCGTGTCCTGTAACCCCGGCTGGGGCATAGGGCGTCAACAAAACGTCTCCATCCTTCACGGTCTGCTGCAAGGTACTTTAGCTGTGGCCACGTCTTTCTCTGGGATTCTGCTTCCGCTAAGACAGTTGATTTCCATGTTGTTCTTGGTCTTCCAACCCGCCATGCACCCTGAGGATTCCATTCAAAGGACTGCTTTGCAATTTCATTGTATGGTTTCCTCAGTGTGTGACCAATCCAAGGCCATTTACGCTTTCTTATGTCGACGTCCAGCCGCTCTTGTCTTGTCCTGCGCCACAATTCCTCATTTGATATTATTTGTGGCCAGCGAATCTTTAGGAAGTGGCGAAGACAGCGATTCACAAAAGCCTGCATTTTCTTCGAAATAGTAGACGTGACTTTCCAGGTTTCACAAGCATATAACAGCACCGATTTGACATTGGATTCGAAGAATCTCAACTTAGTGCGTAAGGAGATTTGACTGGATTTCCAAATTGGGGACAGGGTACCGAAGGCAGCACGAGCTTTATTCATTCTACTTTTAACGTCCAGATCCGTACCACCGTTTGCAGAAACAATACTGCCAAGGTAGTTGAACTGTTCCACTACTTCAACTGGCGTCTCCTGTAGAATAATACGCTGCTATGTGGAGCGGCCTGTGAGCATTATTTTTGTCTTTTTGCTGTTTATTCTTAGACCACTCGACTCTCCCTTCACTTGCAGCGTTTGGCACATCCCGTTCAGCCCACTGATGTTATTTGCCAGTAGACATATGTCATCGGCATAGTCTAAACTCTAAATGACTGAGCCTTTCGAACGTTCTCCATTGAATGCCCTGTCGCTCAGCTGTACCAACACTGGCCGTCAATACGTCGTCCATCGCCAGCAGGAAGAGAATTGGCGATAGAAAATCCCCTTGTCTCACACCCGGTTGCAGTACGAAGGAGTCGGATAGCTGCCCATTATGCAAAACAAAACACCTTGCGTTGTTGTAGGACTCTTTAATAATGGCAACAATTTTTGGTGGAATTCCTCTACCAAGCAACGATCTCCATATACATTCTCGGTTAACTCGATCAAAGGCTTTCTCAAAATCCACGAACATGAGGGAAAGCGGTGATTGAAATTCCATCGACTGCTCGAGGACGATACGCAGGGTGTTGATATGGTCGACACACGATCGACCACTGTGGAAGCCAGCTTGATGCCTCTTGGGTTTAGACTCGATTCTATCCTTTATTCGCTCGAGAATGATGGTTGCCATTAGTTTTGGGAAAACTAATGGTCCTCCCATAAAACTAATGGTCCTCCCATATACGAAGCTGATCCTCAATTTATACCAAAAGTGTGCCATCCACATCCATTACAGGATCATTCGTGTTGCTTTTTTTCCCGATCACGTCTTTGGCTATTTGGTACAATTCCCGGATATCTCCTCTTCTGGCAGCGATTTCTGCATTATCTGCGAGTCCATCTAACCTCACCCTCTTGTCACGTCTGGTCTCAAACAACGATAGACCATCTTATGTGCAATGCGGTACTCCCTTCGCAAGTCAGCCTTTCGTTGAACATCTGCTTCGGCATTTATTTGGATTTTCAACGATTTGCGAAGTTCGATCTTTTCCCAGGTGTCTTGGGATATCCAAGAGTCTCTACGTCTCGTTCGCTTGGGTACAGTTTCGGATCCAGCCTCCATAAAAACACTTTTAATTTTACCCCACATCTCATTAATTGTTGAATGCTTGATTCCGTTAAGCTCTGTCGTTAAGGGAGGTGACATAGTTTCGACATATGTTGGGGTCATTTAAAGCATTAGTAATGAATTTTGAGCTCCTTGCTGCATCCTGCGCTGGTTTTTGTACGGCAGCGGTTCGTAGTTTGAGACTCATCACAACCAAATGGTGGTCGCTTCCCACATCGGCATTTCTTATACTCCGGACATCACACATAGACTTCCTCCATCGCTGCTGAATCATGATATGATCAATTTGGTTTTCGGTTTGACCATCTGGATGCACCCAGGTAATTTGTTGCACGTCTTATGCTTAAATACAGTCCCACCTATCACAAGACGATTCGCGTTACAAAAATCGACAAGCAAGTCACCATTTTCATTCCGTAACCCCAAGCCATTTCTTCCCATCACGCGTTCCAGTCCGTAATTGTCTGAACCGACTTGGGCATTAAGGTCTCCCATAACGACTATGATGTCGGCTCTCGGAACACTACTGTAAACCAAGTTGAGATGAGTTTAGAACGCGGTTTTGTCTTCCTCTGTCGCTTCATTTGTGGGGGCGTAGCACTGAATAATTGTGACGTTACGAATTTTTGAACGAAACCTTGCAGTCATTAATCTCGCAGAAATGGGCGCCCAGGAGATCAAACTACGCCTCGCTTCTTCGTTCAACATAATTCCGACACCATGCGGAATACAGCATTCTAGTCTGTCCATTGTCTGATCTGTATTCAGCTGACTACCTCTCAACTTAGTTTCGGTTATGCCCAGGATACTGATCTTTAGGCGAAGCATTTCTAGCTCAACTTGTTCGTATCTACCATCGCTATACAAGGATCAAACGTTCCATGCTCCGATTGTCGTACGTATGCGGTAGCCAAAAGTAACATTTGCGCTTGAAAGATTTCTTCTATTTGTCAACGATTCATTTATTATTATGGCGTCTTGATTGACGCTCGTACATGAAAGATGCCGCACCCCCAAATCCGATGTGCGGTTTACTGCAACCGAAGCTGCATATGGATTTTCCATAAAAAGATTACCTCTTGGGGACTCATTTCCAATTGTTGTCATAGTTCATGTATTTGCATATATCCTTGCACTATGGTGTTTTCCGAGATATGATTAATAACATACATAAGCTCAGATTTGACAGGCACACCCGCCTTTTGTATGGTCAAACACATAACTGCTCGAGGCCGCCCACTATGGGAAAACAGACGCCTTTTGTAGCCGCCCAATATGGGTTACAGACGCTACCTGCTGCTGCCGTTGGCCTTTTAACAAAAAAAAAAACGCTCCTCCGCCACCAGACTATCATGCCGTTGACCGCCACCTACAGTTCATCCGTCTTAAGGGGGCTTTTAACCATCCCAAGGACAAGTTTGTGCCCTGACCAGCAAAGCTGGGTTGTCTGCTTATCCCGGCATCCATTCGGTCCCCCTGAACGTTAGCGTTACCCGCCCTCTACCACGCGGAGGTGTGCATAGGGATTTTCCTATAATTGAGCCTAGGGCCATATGGCGTCCTAGCACTCTCAAGTACTTTTAGAGGGCAAAAGTACTCTCCTACAATATTAGAAAATTGTGTAAATGTCTACTCATTGTACAATATATAGGTAGATACAACTTAAAGAATCTAATTCTTACTGTACTCCCCATGTTTTGTATTCAATAAAATTAAATGAAAATGAAAAATGAATATGACTTACATTTTAATTGTATTAAAATTTAATGTTTAAAATGAATCTCATTATTTCATCACATAGGTATTTAGCACCCTAACATTATGTAGAGTTAATATGATTTTAAATTATCTCTTTAATATCTCAATGTCTTTTAAGCTAATGCTTTTCTGGTATACATATAAAGTAGTCACGTTACTCGAATGAATTCCAGGTCAAACCAGCAGTTACAGGCTGTTATATTGAAAAAAAAAATCAAACTTCATTAAATGATGGTCACGTTTTCAAAATTATAAAATGAGCATAATTATAAAGCCTTTAAGTATGGTAAAGCTAAGAAATCCCTTCAAACAATCTACATTACAATAAGCCTTTACTTTCCGAAAAGAGTGATTATCATTTTTATACACAACAGCATAAATAAAAGATACGAGTGCATTAGGATGGCTCATCTATTCCTGTTTTTTTTTTTATTATTCACTCTTAAACAGTGAGGGATGAAGTAATATATTTTTCAACGCGAAAAAGTACACAACTATATGAGGGATATAGTTTCAAAACTCTTCTTTTCCACTTTTGAGAATTTTGAGTGAAATGAAAAAAACTGTTAAAAGCTATGAAAATAATAAAAGCGATTACTTTTAACGCTAAAATATAAGTTAAGGATAACCTTTATCCATTTCTTAGGGTTTTGAGCATATTTGGTGAACCTGCTAATTATAAAAAATCAGTTTAATTTGGAAAAGAATAGTTTTGAAAGTTACGATTGGGTTGATTTGATTTGTATGGGAATAGAAGACTTTAGATTCAGAAGAGTTTTGAAAATATAAAAACCTTTAGGAAAAAGAAGATTTTTGCTGCAGAATTTTACTTGTAAGGGAATAGATGAGAAACAAATATTTTGCTTGCCTACGTGTGGCAAAAAGAATAGCAACATCGGCTGCCAAAATAGCTTATCAACGAGCAAATAGCGAATATAAAAGGAAATGCAATGAAAAACAAAGACAATGTTGGCAAAATCTTACACTGGAAATAACTGAAGTTAGGGACAGCCGTGATTTCTGGAAATTAGCTAGAAGATTAAACAACAAAGATATCGTTAAATGCTCTCAAATACAAGTCAATGCAGATGTTTTAGCGGACTATTTTAAAAAATTGTTAAACCCCACTCCCATCTCAAATCAACACTTGTCCGCTTTTCCCTATATAGAAAATACGGAGCTAGATGAAATGATCACATGATCAAATGATCTTGAGGTAACAAATGTAGTTTACGCTTGTAAGCTAAACAAGGCACCAGGAGTAGACCGTATACCCTACGAGTTCTATAAATATTCCACAGAGAAATTTTTGAAACGCCGAATTTTTGACGATGGATCGGGGCATAAGAACTTCAGGAAAAGCATTATCTTTCCAATCTTTAAGAAAGGAAATGCTGAAGTCGCCAGCAACTTCCGGGGAATATCTTTTTTAAACACTGTAATGAAAATTTTCTCTGCAATACTCCTCAATCGCTTAACGAAGTGGGTTACAGATAACAGGCTCCTTAGTGAATTCCATGCAGGCTTTCGCAAAGAGTATTCGACCGTGGATAACATTTTCACACTAACAACCATAGCAAAGTCATATCTAGACAATGGAAAGAAATTATACGCTTTTTTCGTGGATTTTGAGGCTGCTTTCGACTCCATCGATAGAAATGCTATTTTCCTCAAACTTAGCAATTTAGGAGTGTCAACTAAGGTTTTGAAGGTAATACAAAGTATGTTTGAAGAAAACCAAGCTGCAGTTTGGGATGGAAAAGAAATATCTCACTGGTTCGATACCGAAATGGGCGTCAAGCAAGGATGCTTACTGAGTCCTTTACTCTTTTCACTATTCCTGGATGACATCACTTCCTTTATCCCAGGAGGAATGATTTTTAATGGGCTTAATATCAAGTGCTTAATGTATGCCGACGACATCGTGCTACTGGCAGAAACACAGAACATGATGCAACTCATGTCTAATAAATTACAGCAATACTGCTGCAAATGGAGTTTAAAGGTTAACACTAATAAATCCAAAATAATGATCTTCAGAAACGGCTCCGGCCAATACGCTAGGGAGGAGAAATGGATGTGGAAAGGCGAAGAACTAGAAAAGGTAAAAGAATATAAGTATCTAGGAGTAATTTTGACTCCCAAACTTTTCCTCGAAAAACACTTCCGTGCGAAACTCCAGGATGCTAAAATGGCAATCATCTGCATCTGGAAGGGACTCCTTGGCAAAAAGAATGTCGCAACAAGCGTGAAGTACAAATTGTTTGAAGCAGTGGTAAAAACCATAATGTGTTATGCAGCTCAGGTCTGGGGAGTTTTCCAGCATGATGATGTAGATAAACTGCTTAGATATTTCTTGAAGAAAATTTTTCGTCTGCCAGAAAACACGCCAACGTAAATGCTTCACCTTGAAACTGGACTTCCTCCTCTCTACTTTTACACTCTAAAGCTACATTTCAGCTATATCAGAAAGGTCATGGAGTACAACCCTCAAAGATTGTGGCCTCACATATCATACAACGTAAGTCTCAATTCTTTGGAGAGTGGTCAGATTGAGCATGGAACACAACGTGCAACTCAGCAGCGAAAATCCCGAAACATGGAGAAAATTGCTAGATTCCCTATGGAATACAATAAAGGAAGCGAAATTCGAGCTTTTTCATGAACGAGCAAGGCAAAGTGAATCGAGGAACCTTTATCGATCGCTGGATCACAATCTAACAAACAACTATTTCAGCGTCAATAACAGTATAGATACAATTTCCATTATCTTCAAAGCGAGAGGAGAGCTCCTGCACCTCAACTATATGCCCCACCGAAGTGACCAGGTTACTGAATGCTCGCTGTGCAACTTGCATGCAACTGAGGATGTGATACATTTCATTGGAACCTGTCCCATTCTTAATGCGATGCCATTAGACGCGCCCACTGGGGTAAAACCCATCTTTCTACTGAAGACCTACAAATAATTTTAAATGGCAACAGCTGGCCAACTCTAGAAAGCTACGTAAAAACTGCCTTGAAGTACCGTACCCAAATAATTAACGAAAGCTTCTGATTAACACTTAGATTCATATTCTTAGTATCATGTAGTACAACACAATCCAAAAAAAAAAACTATTAATTTATGTTTTCGATATTCGATATTATATTTTTTCTCTGTTTCGGCTGACGGCTAACGCCATGCTCTTATTAGGCGTTTTTCTTTTTTAATTCAGAAAAGAGCTCTGAACAGAGTCCGAGCATGTCGAGCATGTTCTGAACATCATCTGAGCAAGTTTGTTCTGACCACCCTGAACTATTTTTGAAATTCACCTGAACACTAGCTGTCAAATACTATGCGCTCTGAACAAACTCTGAACACACTCAGAACGAAAAAAGAAATACAAATTTTTAGCTCTGAACGCTCAGAGCTAAAAAAGAAACACAACTTTTTGTTTGACAGTTCAGGCTCTGCTCTGAATTAAAAAAGAAAAACCCCTATTGTGAATTTATGTAAACAAAAATCTAAATATTGAATAAAGACAACTAACTAACTGGATGAGTTTTGAACTGAACGACTGAGTGGAATAGTACAGTTTTGAAAAATCAACACTTTTCAAGTACAAACAAGTTTAGAAAATAATAAGTTTTAATAAATTTTACCGAATTACGTAGATGAAGGGCCTTCTAAAGAACATTTCCTCATACTTAACTCATTTTTGAAAAAAACTGGAATAGAAGAGTTTTGAAACTATACCCCTCATATAATCGATCCTAAGTACATATAATTTTAAGAGTCTTAAAATCTGCAACTATTTTTACAATTTCATGAGGCCAACTGTAGAAAACAAAATAGAATTAACGGACCACCCTATAGAATGCAACGTTTTTTCAGTTTAAGCAATGACTTTAAAAATAATTTTTCTGACTATTAAGAACGAATAAAGAAATATTATGATATTTTCTCTTTTTTCTTTGTTATATTCAATGTCAGTAGAAGCAGTAAGGAAGCGCAGAAAATCATCCATTAAATTCCTCAACAATTTTTTTTCATTTACAGCATAACTCAATTTATACCTTAGGCCATCTAAACATTATAATATGTGTCTGTGGACTATAGGTTTGTGTTATTGTATCCAAAATTCCAAATAATAGAAATTTAGCACCATCACAGAGAATATATAGAATCAAAAAAAAATAAGATCATTATGATAACATTCGACCTTTCAACTGTGTTTGACTGTGTAAGAAATTATAACTCCATGACACGTATATGTTTAAAGAAATTGAAAAGAAAACTTCCTTCGATTCCTTTTAAAACCAACAAAAGGAGCATTTTCCGATTTTCATTGAACGTTGTGAAGTTCATTATTATTATTTTCAAGCTGCGCCCCGTTCCTATCCATTCCATTTTGGCTTAACTTTATCAAGCTATGCTGTGGTGAGTAAGTGCCCTGTCTATGGATAATAATAGATAATACAGATATACTGGTCGATACCTACCTACATGGACCACGGAATCTGTGTCCTGTGGACCATCATCCGGCTATTTATACAGTAAAAAGGAAGAAGCTATATATTTCCTAAGACAACATTCGGTTCGGTGAGGTTCTTCTTTGGTGTTATTTTCTTTTCAAACACGTTCTTCCTTTTGCCATCATTGAACTGATTTCGTATATAAAGGAGAACGAATTATAAAGGATAATTTGTAACTCTAACAAAAGAGCCAAATGCAGCCGGATGTGTGTTCAAAGTTCGGTAACGATGATTTTTATTTTGCTTGTGGTTAATACAAATCACTGAATTCAGTTTTTGAACATTTGAAGTTTTATTTGCGCCTTAGATTGTATGCTCATTTTAAATTCTAAGCAAATTATGCAATGAAAATGATTACTGGAGAACTGTACAAAATTTAAAAACTCGGGTTTAAGTGACTCTGCCCTAGCCACAGCAACTAAGTTTGAATTTTTTGTTGTTTATTATCCTTTTAATTTATAATTTTGAATTTTTCTTGTTTATTTTTCCTGGGATTTTGACGCATTTTAACTTCATTTTAAGATCTTTACCTTGAATATACGACAGTTAATACTCAAGTTATAGGCTGCGTAGTGCCCATCGATTGACAACGAATAAAGACCCATTTTATTCCTGATTAGTTTGCTATTTGAAAGCATTTACCTACAGTTAGATTTGGGAAGCTTTGTGTAGAATTTACAGTTTCTTGTGATACATACATATCGTCGCATATTAATAAAACCGGCACAACTCAGAAAACACGATTTTTGAGTTAATGATGCCAATTGACTGAAAATAAAATAAACGACTGGGTCGCACGTACTTGCTCTTATGTTCAATCAAGGCACTGCGGCTTTAAGAAAATTGTATATAAAAACATGGAAATTATGAGAAAAAAATGTAGAGAAGCATGATATACGATATTTAAATTAGCTAAAACAACTCACAACTGCTTTCACAGTTTGAGGTGAAAAAAAAGAATGATATCTTAATTCTTGATTGAATATGAATGTATATGGAAAAAAAATTTAAAATCGTTGGAGCGGTTTCATTTTAAACTAATTTTGTATATATAAAATTCTTAAAACATCCTTAAGGACAAATTTTGGAATACAAATGACAAAAAAAAATTTTAAAAAAATTGTTAAGCCGTTTTTGAGATATCGAATTTTCAAACAAATTCAAAAACTTTTTTTTAAAAAATTTGAGATGCAATATTATTTAGTTTTATCTAAAATTTTAACATAAGAAATTTTTTTAAATTCGTGTAGCCAATAATTAGAAAATTCAAAATACAAAAAAAACGTTCTATGACAGGTACTATTAATAATAACAGAATATGAAGAAAATTTGAAAAGAAATTCTAAAATTTATAATTTTTGGTAGTAGATCGTACTAATTTTAGTATATGGAAAAAGTTTTATCAAGATCGTAGGAGCTGTTTTTGAGAAAAAAAAAATATTTTCTTTAACGGTTTCTTAACTTTAGTAGTTAGTTAGTTAGTAAGTTAGTTGACTTTATTTCTCCATTTTAATTACATGATGATAATATGATATAATATAATATATACATACTGTCATACATGTTTCAAAGTCTAATTGGTTTGGCCTATGGCCGTCAACCAATGACATTTTTTTTTTAATTATATGTACATATTTAGCAGCAAAAAGAATTATTATTCTACATTTTTTCTTAGCACTAAAAATCTCCTTCCATTATGCATTTTCTATAACGTAGTGCAGCAGCAACAAAATTACCAACTGAATCCCAACCTCTCTCTCCATTTAGTTGCCTCCCCCTGACAAATCAAAATATCTTTCACATATTTTTTGCTGATGAATAACAAACCCTTAATACTAGAAAATTATTCGAGATGTTGAACTTTTATTTTATCAGTGTCTTTTTCTCAACAAAATATCTACATACATATACATATTAGAAACTGAATTCCTAGCAATTTTTTTTTCTAAGAAAGTAAAATGCTTTATTTGGCACCTTAAAATTGGATTTCTGTTCTAATACCGCAGTGCTTAGAAGAAAAAATGTATCTACATTTTTGGCTGCATTGAGTCGGGCCAGTTTTGACAAATTATTTACCTATTATTTTATTAATACAAAATAATAAGTTAAAAATGCTTGAGAAAAATGTCGCTTGTAAAAAACTTTGCTTTTTTAAGAAAAATGCACGTATCTGCTTTTTTTTAAGAAAAAAGGTGTTACCACTATACCTACTAGCACTTGAAGATCTGGCAAATTATCTTAGAAAGTAAATTATTTGCTAGTACATACATATAAATGTATATGTCTCCAAATGCCAGAAATGTATGTAGATTAGGGTAGTCGTTTAAAAAAAGTTATCTCAGATGGACCTAAATTGGCTCTAAATGAAAAAAATCCCTAATTTTTTCAGATTTGTATATCCCTTATAGTCGCTGTAGGGGTAAATTAAATAACCGTCCCTTTTTTTTGCATACTAGGAAGTTCACGTAAAATCTGCCAAAAATTCAGAGCATGTTGGTGGGGCAATTTAATAAAATACAGTAGACGCTCGATATGTGAAGTAATAAAAACCAGGCCTGTTTACTGTTTCGAGATTGTTCACTTTTTCGAGCGGGAGTTTTCTAAAGCTTTATAAAGGCGAATTTGGTCCAAAATGCACATTTCGTTCGGTGTGAATGTTTTTAATTTGAACTAAGCATTAAACAAGGCTTTCTCTCAGGTTTAAACAAAAAACAGAAACAATTCCACAGAGCTCTCAAACTATGTAAAATGCTTGCGCGAAATTTGTATACAAAATACGTTCAGCGGATAGTTCACTATTTCGAGATCCACTAAATCGAGCGTTTACTCTAATTGCATGAAATAGAAAAAAAATTACTTAATTAAATTAATAAAACCAACGGCTACACTAACAGTAATGTTTTGTAGCATTTTGGAAAGCTGATTTAGGCCCATCCAAATATAAAAACTCAAAAAAAACCCATATAACGACCATCATCATGTAGATACGTTTTCTTCTTAGCACGGCAATATCAGAATAGAAAATCTAGTTTTTTATATTTTGAATAAGTCTGCCCCCCCCCCCCCCCCTGATCAAAATCCTGCGTAAGCACTTGGACACATACCTGTCGTAAAGAACTTTCCCATATTTCTCCAGTATGGAATCGAAATTTCTTCTCACTGTAACCGGATTCCCATTTTGGACTTCAATTATATTTGTACCGCATAACTGGGCCAAGTTCTCCCACTCAGTTACCATCGAACATCTTGCTTTTGAATCGCACTATTTAAAACAATTTTCGGTATTCTTTCATTTCTCATTTCAATAACTTAAACAGTGTTATTAAAATGCATGATAAGAGTATCCATTATCATAGGCGCTGATCCTGTTTCCAACTTGCGATAACTTCTTGGACTTCCTGTAGCGAGAACGGAACGTCTAAGCACTCATCCAGGATTAGCGGAGCAGAGTATTTGACCAGAGGTGAGCATATGGATGCATTGAAGTGGTTCTTAAGGCTTGATGCACTTAGGCCTAAGGCGATGATGTTCTTCCTGCCATTTAAGCGCTTAACAGCTTTCCAGAAATCAGCAGAACACCTAGTACTATTTATGACCTCTATGTTTCTCTGGTCAAACGCTGCCTTTTTTATGTAGCAAATTCTTTTATAATCTCTTTTAGCTTCTGAGTACAACGTTTTGAACGCATGAGAGTTGCGAGACCGAAAAAGCTTTAGATATTTAAGCGATAGATTCCTAGCTCTTAAGCAATCGCTATCAAACCACTCTTGTTTATAAAACGTTTTTCTTGTTTGTAATGTATTTTGAGGATTGGCCTTTTTGATTATTTGTGTCAGAGAAGCAATATCTACTTGAACATCCGATTGTGTAAGCTCTCCAAGTTCTCTATTCAAATTTTCTCGGTAACTGATCATATTTCTTTCTCTCCAGCATAATTTTGGGACGAGTCTAAGTTGCATTGTCCCCCCCGAGGTTTCACCTTGTCGCGGTGGGGGGGCTTACGTTTGACCCTTCAGCAATCCAGCTGCAGTGTCATGCAACCAAGCAAACCAAACAACAAAACAGAGATGTTAGTCAATGAAAATATGGATAAAAGTCAGATAATAGAAAATAAAACTCGAGTGGGGATATACGCTCAAGAGTCGGCAGTAGTCACGGCTGTCGGCGATGGCTTGGCCTCGAAAGAGGATAAGTCGCCAGTGACAAACACTATCCAACACCAACAACAACAAAATGCTAAAGACGGCAATCCTGCCTCTAGCAGTGGTACCAATGAAGTTGATGATGTCCTTTCCGAGGATCTCATGGACTTCCTTGACTCTGAAGTTGGGGCTGTGGGGGCTGACGTGGGAGTGATGGCGTCAGACGAGGAGAATACACTCCTCGAAGATGACTATCAATCATTCGCCAGCTCAGACAGCTCGAACGCAGACGTCACGGTGGCTGAGAACCCTGCTATTGGACAGCGTAAAAAACCTTGTGAAGGCGAATCTTTGGCCAAAACCCTGACATTGTCGGGTGCCAATATTACCTCGACTCCCAAAGGTTCCGGCTACAGCGTACCAACCGAAGTCTGCGCGGATGGCGCAGGGTGCTCCAGCACCTTGCTGCATACCACCTCCGAAGGTCGAAGCCCGCATGGGCCAAACCCGATCAACTGGAAACTGGATCCGGAATACAAAAGGATCGAGAACGCCAGGAGAGCCGTACGAAGATATGGCCAATGCGACCCAAAGAAGCTAAATCTGCGAGATTGGAGAAGATTGAGCTGGGCCCAAAAGCTTCTAGCTTTTTTGTCGACGTTCAAAGGGTTTAAGATTCTCACGTGCCGTGATGAATATACTCTAAACTGGCTGAGAACAAAGATTGATGACATGAAAGAGTTGCTGGAAGGGACAACCCTGAAAGTAGCTTTTAAAAATGACCTCCCCACCAGACCCAAAGTCCGAATAAATATCCCGGGCCCACGCATGACGAAGGAAAGGTTATTGAACTTCCTACGGAGACTCAATCCTGACCTTCCGAGTGCCGATTGGCAGATCATGGAGATGGAAGAGCCTACCAAAACAGGCCAGGAAGCTATTATCATGCTCAACCATGAAACGATGGCTCTGCTTCCATCTAGAGGGTATAAGCTATGTATCGGCATTAATGAGGTAAAGGTGAGACCGGTAACGGTTGTCAACTTACAAACTAAAGACAAAAATGATGAAAGTGCTACAACTAAATCTACAGCACAGTAAGTTGGCCTCTGCCACCTTAACCTCTTATCTAATGAAAGAAAACATTGACATTGCCCTGATACAGGAGCCATGGATAAACAGTGGCCAAATATGCGGACTTAGGTCCAAAGAGTATATCCTGTACTTCAAAAAAGGGCCTCTAGAAGGTAACTATCGCACCTGCATAATAGCGAAAAAGAATTTAAATCTCTTTCTCTTATCTCCCCATTGTAGTAGAGACATTACAGCAGTGAAGTGCGAAAGGGAGGGGGCACCGCCCCTGATCTTAGCCTCCACTTACATGCCAGGCGACGAACCGACGCCACCGCCATCACATGCCTTCGAAGACCTCGCTGCATTAACAGGTAGGAACGGCTGGGACCTGATAGCATGCTGCGACGCGAATGCCCATCATCTACAGTGGGGTAGTTCTGATACCAATGCAAGAGGTGAGTCACTTTTTGAATTTATAATTAAGAACAATTTTTTGATATTAAATAGAGGTAATGAACCAACATTCATTACTAGAAGTAGAAAAGAAGTGCCCGACGTGACACTTTCCACTAACTCTGATTCCATTGCAATCAGTAACTGGAAAGTCTCAAGTAATGTCACATTCTCAGACCATAGAATGATAACATTCCAATTAGAACACAACCTAGAAAAGCCAAAGCCCTATAGAAACCCCAGGAAAACAAACTGGGAAGCCTTCAATACAAGAATGGCCTTATCTTTGGGCCCCTATGAAAGTCGACCTATGCTAAGCAGCTCAGATATTGAAAAAAATGTAAATGAACTAACGTCAGCAATTCACACTGCTTACGAAAGTTCTTGCCCCATAACCAAAGGAAAGGGAAAGCTCAACCCCGTATGGTGGTCTAAGGAACTATCAATCCTTCGGAAAAACTCAAGGAGGCTTTTCAATAGAGCTAAATATAGTAACGCACCTACTGACTGGGACTTGTTCAAGATCAGTAAAAGAAAATATAAAAACCGAACAACTTATGCAAAAAGAGCAGCCTGGCAAAAATTTTGTACAGACATAGAGTCTACAAATGATGCTGCTAGGCTTAGGAAAGTTATGTCTAAAGTTCATGCTCCTCCGGGCTTTCTCAGAAGACCGGATAATACCTGGACAGACTCCTGCTCTGAGACCTTAGAATCACTTATGAGCACTCACTTCCCAGGGTGTGTCGTCGATACTCTTCCTGTGGACAGAGGCCCTAACATTTGTGAAATCTCTAATAACATTGGTAATCAAATAGTAGATAGTAAGAAGGTGGCCTGGGCCATTGACTCCTTCTCAGCATACAAGTCTGCAGGGCCTGATGGAATTCTTCCAGTTATGCTCCAAAGCTCTAAAGACACAATTGTTCCGATTCTAGTGGAAATATTTAGGGGTTGTCTTAACATCACCTATATTCCCTCTAGTTGGAGAGAAGTCAATGTCATATTCATTCCCAAAGCTGGCAAGCCCACCCACACTGAACCAAAAGATTTCAGGCCAATAAGCCTATCCTCTTTTCTTCTTAAAACCTTAGAAAGATTTATAGAAATTCACATACGCTTAAAGCTTAACGACAGTGTTCTCTCGCAGGCCCAACATGCTTACATGAAGGGCAAATCTGTTGAGACAGCACTTCACGAGGTGGTTAGCACAATTGAGAAATCAATAGAATTCAAGGAATTTACATTGGGAGCATTCCTTGACATAGAAGGGGCCTTCAATAATGTTGAAAACATTGCAATTCGACAAGCCCTAGACTCGATGGGTATCGATCCAAGGCTCTCAAATTGGATTGACTCCATGCTTCAGACGAGACTTGTAAATGCACAAATGGGTCAAAGCAAGCTTAAAGTAAGGACGTGTAGGGGCACTCCACAGGGGGGGGTTTTATCTCCCTTGCTCTGGCTTCTGGTCGTTAATCAGATCCTTGTTAATCTCAATCTCAGCGGGGTCAAAGTCGTGGCATATGCTGATGATATTGTAATTATGGCCTCAGGGAAATTTGTCCCCATACTGTGTGAGCTCCTACAAACATCCCTTAACAAGCTCAATCACTGGGCCAAAAGCTGTGGACTTAATGTCAACCCACTCAAGACAGAACTAGTTTTGTTTACAAGAAAACGCAACATTCCAAATATAAACCCCCCCACTATAAATGGGACACCGCTCCATATAACTGGTACGGCAAAATATCTTGGTCTGATTATTATTGATCGTAAACTCAACTGGAAAGAAAACATAAAAGAAAGAGAAAAGAAAGCATCAATAGCATTCTATACTTGCAGTAGAATCTTCGGTAAAAGATGGGGTCCAAGCCCTAAAACCATTCAGTGGATGTACACAGCCATGATAAGGCCAATCCTGACATACGCATGTTTGGTTTGGTGGCCAGCCTTGGATAAGGCAACCAATCTTAGAACCATGACTAAAATTCAAAGACTAGCATGTATCGGCACAACCAGTGCCATGAGAACTACACCAACTGCAGCCCTAGAAACATTCCTCTCACTAGCCCCACTCGATCTTTTTACGAAAGAGATGGCGGCCAAAAGTGCTCTGCGACTTCAACAATGCAATAATTGGAGAAAGGGCCTTTACGGTCATAGAACTATCATGAGATATACCGACATAAACATTCAGACAGACTACACATTACCGCACATTGATTTTAATCCGGTAGCCCTAACAGATAATCCCACAAGGACACTCTGGACGGAAAACCGGGTCATAAACAATAATCATGTTTCGGTCTTCACGGACGGCTCCAAAACAAACGAAGGGGTAGGGTCAGGCATCTTTTCAGATAACCCACCCTTAGACAGAAAAATAAAGCTTCCAGATTTCTGCAGTGTCTTCCAAGCGGAAGTGCTCGCAGTTTGTGAGGCTGCAAAGAGCCTTTACACGTGTGAGCTGGTTAATAAAAATATTGACATTTTTATTGATAGCCAGGCGGCAATCAAAGCCATTACCTCAGCTGTGACAAAGTCAAAACTGGTTGCTCGTTGTCGTGATGAGTTGAAATTACTTAGCGAATCAAATACAGTCACCCTTCGATGGGTCCCAGGACATCGTGACATATACGGGAACGAAATGGCAGATGAATTGGCCAAAACCGGGTCATCTCTTGATCCGAGCCAAACTGACTGCTCTGTTCTTATGCCACTAGAGCAAGAAAAAAGAAGAATTTGGCAGAATTTCCTCAAAGTTGCCAACGACAGATGATCAACAATTGATACCTGTCGTATTTCGAGGAACTTATGGCCGGATATTTCAAAGAAAAAAACTGAGTATTTACTCAAGCTAAGCAGGCCTCAACTATCCCTATTGGTTGGAATCCTAACAGGTCACAACACAATGGGAACCCACTTAAGCAGAATGGGCATCGGCTCATCTGACTTATGTAGAGGGTGTCAGGATGAAGAGGCAGAGGAGGGCTCAATTCACTTCCTCTGTGAATGCCCCAGCCTAGCCAGAACTAGAAAGGCAGCCCTCGGAGAATACTTTTTCGACGAACTGGGCGACGTCTCGTTTTTGCCACTAAAAAACATCCTTAAATTCGCTCAGAACTCAGGATGGTTCAGGGAGGCCCCCCATACCTAAACTTCCAATAATCCATTTCCTTCCCCCTCCTTATACCTACCTTGACCTACACTCAGGGGAGCGCAATGGATCCATTGAGATCCGAGTGAGGTGATGCGAATTTCTCGTATCATCACCCCATTTAACCTAACCTAACCTAAGTTGCATTGTGCTATCAGGAATTTCTGTTACAGTTGTTGTAAAGGTAACTTCAAGTGGCATGTGGTCTGAAAATGTCTTGACTCCAACCCTAAAATAATTCAAAATGTGGTTCCACAATCCAGAAACGAAGCAATAGTCTATTACAGAGCCAGCTGTGCATCTAATAAAAGTTAACTCCCCCTCCAAGTCTCCTGCACAGCTACCATTCAAAACATGACAGTCAAAAGCATCGGCCAGTTCCAAGATTTTTGTTCCTTTATTATCACAGAGAGCGTCTTTAGAATTTCGGTTTAAATTTAATGAAGTAAAATGTTCACTGACAATATTGTTTTGCGAAAAACCAATCCTGCCATTGAAATCTCCTATAGGCATCATATTTGTCACATTAATCTCCTGCAAAGTTTCGCTTAATTTTTCAAAATCCTGTTGCCAATGACTGCAATTTAAATAAACAGGTACTATACACATTGTATTTCTGCCAATTTTAACATCCAATAAGTATGATTCACCCGCTCTTATCCAGTTAAGATTTACTCCCAAAAGATCTTTGCGATACCCAAAAAGTTTACCACCACTGCCACTCCCAAAGTTTGCTCTTCTTACTGCTTGGTTCCATCTTAATTCATAATAATTAAAAAATATTTTCTTAAAACTAATTTCTTCATTTTCTAATAAGTGTGTTTCAAAAAGCATAAAAATGTGGAAATTTTGAATATAATTAGAAAAGTTAACATAAAATGATTTATTTTTTAAGTCAGATACGTTGTAGCCTAAAATTCTAATGTTTCTTAAATTATTGATTACATTCAGGTAGACTGCAAAATCTCATGCATCGTGTAAACGTGCCCCACTTGTGCTTGCACCCAAATTTTCTGATGTGCCTGACGTTGTCACCCTATAAGCTAAGCTGCCATTTTGGTTGACAGAATTGATGACAGTAGTTGATGACATATTATACACATTGTTTTGTTTTAGAAATTCATTCACTAAATTATTTATAGTACCAATGTCTCCAAAAATTGATTTTAATGTGATAAGTCCATCATTTTCACCACTCTTCAATCCCTGTGCAGAATCCCAGGTAAAGACTTTCCCTTCGACGAGTAGTTTGTCATCGCGCACAACTATTTTCTTCTGGGGGTCATTGTCACGGAGCACCTTTCTTAGGCGCAAGAGTTTGGCTCGCTTTTGGCGCACATTAAGTGGGAGATCCTTCTGGATACTGATATTTTTCCCTTTCAGAGGGGCTATTCCGGTTCTATGATAAACGCGATGAAAAAACTTTTCATCGATAAATATGATTTTGCGATTCTGGTATCGTGTAAACATGAAAACTTCTGTCAAAAATTTATCAGATGAAAAATTATTTATCATCGGATGATTTTCAATGATAAATGCTTTCACAACTTTTCAAAACCCTTAAACAAAATGGAAAATACAAAAATTAGCCGTGGCAGAAGAGCCACTGATGAGCAAAAAACATATTTGATTGATTTCTTGGAAAATCATTTGGATTTAGCCCACGATAGGTAAATATTTCAAATTCCTTTTGAACTTCTGTTTCACACTAGCCAGCTCGTTATTAGATGGAAATTGGATGTATTGATCAGCGATTGCATTAAGTGCTTCTGCAACTTCATTTACACAACGACTAACAGAAGTTTGTGAAAGTGTTAAAAGTAAATCCTGACCAACAAATCGCTGATAACTGCCGCTAGCGAAGAATGTTAAACTGCAAATATTTTTATGTGTAGGGGCAAGCCATGTATTCGCCTTGGACTCGTTAATAATGGAGATATTTTGTCGATTAATTCCCTGCAAAGATGCTTAGGAAAACGATAAAGATCAATAAAACCTTCTTCTGAAAGAATTTCGAATGGATTTTGGGTGTCTCTCAAATTTCTTCGCAAGATTCTCATTCGAAATCTGAAATTAAAAGACCAAAATAGTTATGTACTAACATTGCCTACATATTTTATTTACTTCTACAAACCTTTCAGAATTTCTGCGCTCTTCATCCAATAAAATGTGTATTACAATGGAACTCATTATAAAATTCAATCCTTTAGTATTTTTTTCTATTTTATTATTATTTTAATTAAAATTAATTTTGTTCTTTTATATTTCCAATGAAATTGTAGACAAATAATCACAAGATTTCTTCTGTCAAATTATATGTTTTTCATTCAGCACACATTCAGCACACATTGAGCACAAAATCAGCTGATTTTACCATGGGTGGAAACAGAATCAACTCTTATGATAAAATGAAATGATAAAATGAAAAAGTCGGATGAAAACTCTCGTGATAAAATTTTTATCATTTCATTTTATCATAGAACCGGAATAGGGGCCCAGGACACCAGAATTTCTTAACACGCCCCAGGCTCTTTCACGGGATCTCATCCTTACTACAATGGTTGCAGTTTGTGCGTTGCGGCTGTGAACTTTGAAAGCGGACTCAACGCTCGTGATTGGATTACTCTCATTTAAAAGATCGGCACAGATGGTTTTAGCAGTTTCACACGGATCTGCATCGCTTTCAAGAGGTAGGTGAACTATCAAGTTTGTTTCTGTGTGTTTTTTGAAGAATTCTGTCAATCTACTCTTCCAACATCCTGTTCCGATTCTCTAACTGCATCACTTTTTGGCTAACCACTTCATGGCGAGCTTTCAGGTTAGCGAGTTCAACACATTATACAGTGCAAGTCAGATTTGGTTGCAAGATTCTTGAAGAGCTCATCATTGTTCTCCAAGCAATTTATTGTCTTATAATCATTGGCGTAGGAAGAAATTTTTTCTAAGGTGGGCAGCCAGTCAGTATGCTTAAACCATCAAAAAATTTTAATTTAAAGAGTACAAATGAATAAAGCCGACAACGACGTTAAAAGTGAAGCAAATCAACACTCATAAGAAGTGCTACCAACCTCAACTCTTCAGTAATGTCTTACGACAAATTTAATCAAAATTGAAAATAAAAGTTTAATATTTTCTAAACAAAAATGTTTATACATATTATTTTTATTACGAATGCATCAATCTTAAAACTAAACATAACAATTAACAATTTTAAAATGAAGCATCACAGTTTAAAGTCTTACAGGCAGACATCACAAAGCAAAACACAAGTTTTTTAAATAATTTTTTATAATTAGTAGGGTGTTCCCTACTTCGTCAATAATATATTAATGCATGATTCCTGAGTAAATTTTAAGAATATAATTGTATGGGGGAAAAGTTGCATCTCCCCCCTGAGGGAGGAGGGGGCAATTTCTGAAACATTGACTTTAAATGCAAAAACAAATATTAAAAATCAAACGAAAGCACGTACAATAATCTGTTGTAATTTTTTTGAAAGCTAATATTTCATTCTTGTATTTTGTTTCTAAGTCAAGTTGTTTTAGCAAAAAGCTTTTGAGAAATTAAATTTCGAAGTCAAAATTTTTGAAAAAAAATTGTTTTTTTTTCTTTAAGTTGATATTTTTCAAAATTCTACATAATTAAATGCTGTTTTTGTGTTCAAACTCTCCAGATTGTTGTACGTACTTTCGTTGATTTTCTATATTCGTTTTTGCATTTAAAGTCAATGTTCCAGAAATTGGCCCCTCCTGCCTCAGGGGGGAGATACATCTTTTCCCCCTTACAATTTTTTTTTAGAATATGACCCAGCACCATGCCTTGAAATATTATTGACGAATTAGGGGACTCCTGTATTTCTTTTATTTCAATAATTTTAACCTTTGATGTTTGCGGCAGAAACCGGTTCAGCACAGCATCAGAAGTTATTAGTTTTTTGTACTATTCTGTATTATAGATAAAAATGTTTATATGTACACATTATTTATTGTTTACGAATTCATCACAATTTAGAATGTTAAAATTAAACATCACAATTAAGAATCTTAAAGTTAGGCATCACAACATAAAAGCTTTTTTTATAATTTGTTATAATTATTATGGGTATTCATGCAACAGCGTAAACTCGTCGTAATCGTTGTTAAATTTAAAACTTCGTAATTCTGTCACAATTTGTATGGAAATTTTGACAGATTTACGAAGTTTAAAACTTTACAACGATTACGACGAGTTTACTCTGTTGCATGAATACCCTTATTATAAATCATTTTAGTTCAATTTCAACTTCCGATGCTTTTTACTGAACCGGTTCAGGATAGCATCTGTAGAAACATTTTTTTTTCACCATTTCGTTTTCTATATGTAACAGTGACCTATTCGAAAACCGGTTTTGAGTCATAGTTGCTCTCAACCAAGTTTTTATCCACCGCATTGCCGAAAAACTTCTTTTACAGCTAGCGGAACTAATCGGAAGCGATAATGCGGCCTGAAGCCTGAAGTTTGTATACGTTTGGAAACGTCTCCCTTGCAATTTGTTTTTTTTAATTCTCAAGGTTTATTACAATGTTCTCTAATTCAAACATATTTCTAATAATTAAGACTTCGGCACTCAGTGCTGTGGAATCAATTTTTAAGACATCTTTAAAATTATTGACAAAATCGTCTGCAGTACTCATATCTAATTTGACGAAGGCGTCTACTGAACGGGCCAGTGGAATATGTTCAAATCGCCGTTTGAAGTTGACAATTATATTATCCATCACCTTAATCGAGTAAAGAGTTATGAAATTTTAAGACTTTTTTATAATTCTAGTTAAGAAATTATTCAATTGGATTTTTCGTTAGAAAAAGAGCTAGACTTTTTAGTCAATAATATATAAATTTATTTACATAATTTATATTAAGTTTATTTTCTTTCGGTTAGTTCACAGTTCGATAAATTAATTTAAATGTCAAGCATTTTTGGAGCACAAATCTCTTCCATACATGTAGGTTTTTTTCGTTGAGGAATTGTATACTTAGCTTTAACGAATACTAAAGCAACATTCTATTTTGAGGTGAGATTTATTGTTACATTAAAAAACTCTCAGAGTGCTCGGAAACATCAGTTGATCGAATTGGCCTTATGTCGGTCCTACACGAGTGACAAATTGTCATAAATTGTTCCATTTTGTGTAAATGAATTAAAAATTGGCCATAATATTTGTCATAAAATAAATGACAGATTTAACTTGCATTAAATATTGCAATTAAGATGAAGCCATGTAAATGCTAATGCACAGCGACATCATTTTGCAAATAATGACAGTAAACCATAAAGAATGAACTGGTTCATTCTTTGCCAGTATAATGAATTCCTCAGCCATTTTAATTTGTGCTCATTCATCAACATCCAAAATGAAATAAAGCAAATCAAAAAAACAAAAAAGAATAGAAACAGAAACGTCAAAAACATTTAAGGAAATTTCTACCCGTGCGTGTTCAGATAGATTTATTTCTGTTTCATCTTTTCGTTCTTTCTTTCTCTTTTGCAACTTCATCTACACGAGGCTAAGCACGTGCCGTGTAGTACCAGACATAGTGTGGAAGGGCTATGAAGAATAAGAACATTGCAATTTTGCCCTTGCTTGTGAATGTGGAAATGTGCTTGTCAATACACACTCTCTTGGGTGAAACTATCTATAGCAGCAAAATCCCAAGTTTGGGAAAGATTCACTTTAACAAACAGGCATATTATGTAACAAGGTTTACGGACAGTGGTGCAATGTTTAAATACAAACAAAATTAAGGTGGGCACACATTATGTTTATGTGATGACCAACCTGAACTGTAGTCAAAATATAATTTTTAATGCATGAAACTTCCTTCTAAGTTGTTCAATCTTGCGTCTTCGGTGGGTTATAGTACCAGAAAGTTTTAACTGTCAATTTTTCTAAGGTGGGCAGTTCATTTTATAAGGTGGGCACTGCCCACCTCCGCTCCCCCCTTCCTACGCCTATGCTTATAATCGTTTCTACGTTTAATTCGCCCGCAGTTCTCATTGTTGGAAAGTTGGATTTTTATCGGCTTTCGTCGATGTTGATACTCTCTTTTCGATTTGACAATGTTCCGGGGAGATTTCTCCTAGTCCTCTTTTGTTCATTTGTTGAGGTTAGCTTTTTCAACTTCCGTTTTTGCACAGATTAAGGTATTTTAGAGCTAAAACTTACTCAGCAGATATTTGGACAAAGGTTTTTGATTTAGGCGCACAATTTTAAGTCACTAAGAATATAAATTCGTACTTTTATTTAATTTTAAATTCTATTTTATGGAGGAGATCTGATTTTTGCAACCACTTTTGACAGCAGACCAAATGTCAATTCAAACTTTTGTATGGAAGTACCATTATTTTTCATGTAAAATTTGTTCTTAAAATATTTTTGAGAGTACTAAAAAACTCTTAACCTTCCTATACCCGCGCCAAATAAAATAACACATATACCCGCGTACGGTCTCTGGGACCGAAACTCTAAAAGCTCTATTTTATTTCTCATTTCGAAAATATTAATCAAAATAATTTTAATTAGTTTAATGAAATGTGTTTAATAAAAAAAAAATCAATTTACATATATATAATGTCTACTTAAATATCGAATAATGGCATTTTTACGAATCCTCTGAAAAAAGCAACTTTTTTGACATGTTTTAAAAAACATGAACAAAAATCGATGTGCTCTTTGAAGAGCAAAAAAAAACTCTCCAGCCTAGAAGATATTAAAATGAAGAAACAAAAAAAAATAAAAAAACATGCCTCCAGTGGCGCTCCATATAACTTTGTACCTGCCCAAAATTGTTACACGTAAACTCGCGTCGGTCTGACAGACCGATTGATGTCTAATACCAACACAAGCGCCCCCCGCACAAAGCCTTATACCACATTAGATTGAAGATTGAAACAAATGAGGAAGCTACTATGAAGTAGATTGCAGCAGGATGAACCGTTATTTAAAAAAACGCTGAAAAGTGAACTCTCGGTCTGACAGACCAATGCGCGAGTATAGGAAGGTTAAATATCGAGTTTCAAAAGAATCGATCTAATCTTTTTCGAAATATTTGATTTTCAAAAAAAAATTTAAAACATTTTTTAAAAATCAAAAGAATATTTTGTTTTTTCAATTTTAGCACACAAATTTATATTTTTGGAAGTTTTCGTATAAAAAAAATATTGAAATCAGTCACACCGTTTTGAAGAAAATCGATAATTAAAAAATGGTTCCTTGGGAGGTACCATTAACAACCATTTTTTGATAAATGTTTTTCCACCAAAAATAGGTCTTTTGAAAAAATACAATTATGTAAAATTGCTTAAAAAAATTGTATGGCAGGTACCGTTATTTTTGGTTCTAAAAAAAAATGAAAAAACGTGTGGGCTAAATCACCAAAACCACTGTACCAAGTTTGAAGAAAATCGATATAGCTGTTTAGATTGTAGACGAACAGATACATATGTAGACAGACAGACAGAACTGTGCATTGTGCAACCCACCTTTTTTTGGTGTTCACTTTCATCGTAACGTATAGTCATATTTGATTGCAATCTCATTGCACGAATCCAAAACTTGCCTTATAGTACCTATATCGCAAGTAAAAATAACGTTTTGTGTCACTTTCTAACGGGAACATTTCGAAAACCCGTGGTGATGGCGGAACATGGATGATGGATAAAAGTTCAGCGCCCAAAAGTATGTTAAAAAAACGTTTATTTTTCTTGTCGTGTCCAAAAGTAAATCGATATTTCGAATATTTTTATTTGCATCCGAGAACCCTTTTACTTGGATTTTTCCGCAATAAGGGCAGCACACTCTTCGAAAACAGATTTTGGGGTAATTTCTTTTTTTCCAATTCAAATTTTACGTTTTCAAGTTTTCCAAATTGGTGCACGATTCATGTTTATTTTTAAAAATGTACTCTGAGTTCTGACTTGATTTGTCTCAAACTGGTGAAGGTTATGTACATAGATGATAGCTTGAATAAGCTGAAGGCTGGAGGGCTGGACGCAAATTTAGTTGTCTAGCGATAGAAACAAATTGAAGACTTAAAAGGGAGATCATTTTATGCTCACAGAAACTGTTATACGTGACCATCAGATAAGGGAATGGAAGGGTCACAGAAAATTACAGGAAGTGTTGCAGTGGGGGCAAAACCAGAGTCAAACGTGACAAGAAAAGTAATTTTATCTAAATGTAATCTCAAAAATGGAAATGTTGTCTTTAAAATATGAACAACCTACCTTACCGAGCTTCATTTTGTGCATTTTAAATATTAATGTGCTGTACCATATGAAGGTACATATTTTTTGAATATTCATTTGATAACTTAACTTAATATTTTCTCATAATTTCCCGTGAAACTTAATCTCTACTCCCAATACCCTCCCCTTTCTGTATACACGCCACTGCTTTGCATTGTATTGTTTCCCCCCTTATCATAATAATTTTAATCACATTAATCATTTGGAACATCTGGTTGGTTCTCTCTGTCCAACCACACCACACAATCTGACTACATCAATAATTCTTGGGCGCTAGGTGGTAACAACTGGCAAATCATCATCAACTTTTTTTGATTGTTCCGAACGCTCATAATACGTTTTTTTTTTTTGTTTTGTCTTCGACGGACGATTTCTCGCCAAAGTAATGGTCGAATATGCAATACTTAGACGAAATAAAACAGAAGAAGAACAGAAAAAAAAACAACGATCAAAAAGTTTTTTGCTCCTTTAATGGTCAACATCTTCCACTATTTCGCATATATCACACATATGCGATTTCCCAGTGATGCACGGTCTTGTTTCTTCTCAGTGCGACCAGCAACCGATGACTAGGACGATGAATAATGGTGTAAGAATTTTTTCACTTGGTTTTTGCCAGGATTTCCTCTGCTTCGCTCGTCGAAATCCTTCATTCATTGTTCATGACATGGAATTGTGTGAATTTTTCTTTTATATTGCTACGTGATTAGAGCTCTTTCATTGCCTTTTCGTTGGGGGCATTTTTATACTCCTTGGAGTTTCGAGCGTTAAGCTCTGTTCTTAGACAAGTATATGCATAGGAGCAAAAAAAAACGAGGACACAGGGATAGAGAGTGGTGTATGGTGTTGTCCTAGAAAATTGAAATAAAATTCACGTTCTTCTGGAATTATTAAGAAATTATTAATAAACATGAGACATGCAAAGGAAATGTTTCCTCGTCTGCCGTTTTCATCCTTATCGTCTTGGAGCTAGTAGGTACCTAGTCGTCTTCTTCGTATAGCCGTCGTCTTCGTCTACTTTATTATTTTCTTCGTCTTTGTCTATTCAGTATTTTCATTGCGCTTTTTCTAAAAACATAATATTATATGCACAAGAAAAGCAAAGGGCCATTGTTAAGGACATCGTTGACGGGTGGCGCAGTGAGTCTGACGTTTAAAACAGTTCGGTCATAGGGGGGGGGAATAGTTTTTTTTTATGAGTCGCAAAGGGTACGTGATTTGCAGTGTCTACTGGGTCCGATCTTTACGTTAAAGTAAAATGCGCAGAGGGTAGACAAAACTTAATTAAATATTTAACAACCGCTTTTGGGTATGTAAGAACTAAAGATGTTAGACGTCTTCTACGTAGGTTATGGCTTTTTATAAGCAGAGAATTGCTTAATTATTTATCGCCGAGAATCTATACAAGTTTTTGAAAGGCGCATATTGTTGAGGAAATTGAATTAAGATTTTTGTATATTCTAAAGAGAAATTATGTTTTAAAGATATCTCCACGGAAAATATTATCCTTTTCAAACATCAAGGATAAATTTCAAAAGTTAAGTATGGCCAACACCATCAACCTATTTTGAATTATAGGCAACCTTATGATGAAAGGGTAGACAAGTGCAATCAAGAGGACACCAGTCAGTGTCCGCAGGTTTTTGTCTACCAACTCATATACCTACTCTCACGTCGGCGTTTGAACATCGGGTGCCTAGTAGCTTTACCGAAGATGGGATTTCAGTCCCTGCAGAGGTAGGTCTCTGCCCTCTAAAAGTACTTGAGAGTGCTAGGACGCCATATGGCCCTAGGCTCAATGATAGGAAAATCCCTATGCACACCTCCGCGTGGAAGAGGGCGGGTAACGCTAATGTGCAGGGGGACCGAATGGATGCCGGGATAAGCAGACAACCCAGCTTTGCTGGTCAGGGCACAAACTTGTCCTTGGGATGGTTAAAAGCCCCCTTAAGACGGATGAACTGTAGGTGGCGGTCAACGGCATGATAGTCTGGTGGCGGAGGAGCGTTTTTTTTTTTGTTAAAAGGCCAACGGCAGCAGCAGGTAGCGTCTGTAACCCATATTGGGCGGCTACAAAAGGCGTCTGTTTTCCCATAGTGGGCGGCCTCGAGCAGTTATGTGTTTGACCATACAAAAGGCGGGTGTGCCTGTCAAATCTGAGCTTATGTATGTTATTAATCATATCTCGGAAAACACCATAGTGCAAGGATATATGCAAATACATGAACTATGACAACAATTGGAAATGAGTCCCCAAGAGGTAATCTTTTTATGGAAAATCCATATGCAGCTTCGGTTGCAGTAAACCGCACATCGGATTTGGGGGTGCGGCATCTTTCATGTACGAGCGTCAATCAAGACGCCATAATAATAAATGAATCGTTGACAAATAGAAGAAATCTTTCAAGAAGCGCAAATGGTAGAGCTGAAGACAGATCAGACACTGGACAGACGAGAATGCTGTATTCCGGGGAAGATGAAAGAGAGGGCGGCCAAAGACTGCATGGTGTCGGAATTATGTTGAACGAAGAAGCGAGGCGTAGTTTGATCTCCTGGGCGCCCATTTCTGCGAGATTAATGACAGCAAGGTTTCGTTCAAAAATTCGTAACGTCACAATTATTCAGTGCTACGCCCCCACAAATGAAGCGACAGAGGAAGACAAAACCGCGTTCTACACTCATCTTAACTCGGTTTACAGTAGTGTTCCGAGAGCCGACATCATAGTCGTTATGGGAGACCTAAATGCCCAAGTCGGTTCAGACAATTACGAACTGGAACGCGTGATGGGAAGAAATGGCTTGGGGTCACGGAATGAAAATGGTGACTTGCTTGTCGACTTTTGTAACGCGAATCGTCTTGTTATAGGTGGGACTGTATTTAAGCATAAGACGTGCAACAAAATTACCTGGGTGTATCCGGATGGTCAAACCGAAAACCAAATTGATCATATCATGATTCAGCAGCGATGGAGGAAGTCTATGTGTGATGTCCGGAGTATAAGAAATGCCGATGTGGGAAGCGACCACCATTTGGTTGTGATGAGTCTCAAACTACAAACCGCTGCCGTACAAAAACCAGCACAGGATGCAGCAAGGAGCTCAAAATTCATTACTAAAGCTTTAAATGACCCCAACATATGTCAAAACTATGTCACCACCCTTAACGACAGAGCCTCGTCATTAAACGGAATCCAGAATTCAACAATTGATGAGATGTGGGGTGAAATTAAAAGTGTTTTTATGGAGGCTGGATCCGAAACTGTACCCAAGCGAACGAGACGTAGAGACTCTTGGATATCCCAAGACACCTGGGATAAAATCGATCTTCGCAAATCGTTGAAAATTCAAATAAATGCCGAAGCAGATATTCAACGAAAGGCTGACTTGCGAAGAGAGTACCGCATTGCACATAAGATGGTCTATCGTTGTGTGAGACGTGACAAGAGGGTGAGGTTAGATGGACTCCCAGATAATGCGGAAATCGCTGCCAGAAGAGGAAATATCCGGGAATTGTACCAAATAGCCAAAGATGTGATCGGGAAAAAAAAGCAAAACCAATCATCCTGTAATGGATGTGGATGGCACACTTTTGGTATCAATTGAGGATCAGCTTCGTAGATGGAAGGACCATTTTTGTGTCCTGTTAAATGAGGATTCAGTTGAGCAGAGTGCTGAAGTGCCCCAACTAAACGAGATGCGCAGGTCCTATAGGAGTATTGACATCGAACCCCCGTCAGAATCGGAAATCCTTACATCAATAAATCTCCTCAAAAACAACAAAGCAGCTGGACTGGACGGAATACCAGCTGAATTCCTGAAAGCCGATCCCGTAACAGCGGCTAGTATTTTACATTCGTTGATACAAAACATTTGGGAAAACGAAAACTATCCCAGGGATTGGAAGGATGGTGTGATTGTTAAGTAAGTAAGTAAGTAAGCAAGTAATGGCAACCATCATTCTCGAGCGAATAAAAGATAGAATCGAGTCTACACTCAAGAGGCATCAAGCTGGCTTCCGCAGTGGTCGATCGTGTGTCGACCATATCAACACCCTGCGTATCGTCCTGGAGCAGTCGATGGAATTTCAATCACCGCTTTACCTCATGTTCGTGGATTTTGAGAAAGCCTTTGATCGAGTTAACCGAAAATGTATATGGAGATCGTTGCTTGGTAGAGGAATTCCACCAAAAAAAAATGCCATTATAAAAGAGTCCTACAACAACGCAAGGTGTTTTGTTTTGCACAATGGGCAGCTATCCGACTCCTTCGTAGTGCAAGAGGGTGTGAGACAAGGGGATGTTCTATCGCCAATTCTCTTCCTGCTGGCGATGGACGACGTATTGACGGCCAGTGTTGGTACAGCTGAGCGACAGGGCATTCAATGGAGACCGTTCGAAAGGCTCAGTCATTTAGACTATGGCGATGACATATGTCTACTGGTAAATAACATCAGTGGGCTGAACGGGATGTGCCAAACACTGCAAGTGAAGCGAGAGTCGAGTGGTCTAAGAATAAACAGCAAAAAGACAAAAATAATGCTCACAGGCCGCTCCACACAGCAGCGTATTTTTCTACAGGAGACGCCAGTTGAAGTAGTGGAGCAGTTTAACTACCTTGGCAGTATTGTTTCTGCAAACGGTGGTACGGATCTGGACGTTAAAAGTAGAATAAATAAAGCTCTTGCTGCCTTCGGTACTCTGTCCCCAATCTGGAAATCAAGTCAAATCTCCTTACGCACGAAGTTGAGATTCTTCGAATCCAATGTCAAATCCGTGCTGTTATATGCTTGTGAAACCTGGAAAGTCACATCTATCATTTCGAAGAAATTGCAGGCTTTTGTGAATCGCTGTCTTCGCCACATCCTAAAGATTCGCTGGCCTTAAATAATATCAAATGAGGAATTGTGGCGCAGGACAAGTCAAGAGCGGCTGGACGTCGACATAAGAAAGCGTAAATGACGTTGGAAATTGCAAAGCAGTCCTTTGAATGGAATTCTCAGGGTGCACGGCGGGTTGGAAGACCAAGAACAACATGGAAACCAACTGTCTTAGCGGAAGCAGAATCCCAGAGAAAGACGTGGCCACAGCTAAAGTACCTTGCAGCAGACCGTGAAGGATGGAAACGTTTTGTTGACGCCCTATGCCCCAGCCGGGGTTACAGGACACGATGATGAGAGGTAGGTGGTCAGCAAACAAGAGACGGGTGGACAAATGTTCCTACTCTTCTTTTATGAAGGCGGTAGTGTAAGAATTTCCCAGATGGAGGCAACGACGGCGTCTACAGTTCCATCAGTGAGGTTGAACTTCCTGGTAAACATCTTATTTGAGCTACTACCCTGACATGCTTAAAGCAGGCTGTACACAGCCATAGTTCAACCTGTGCTGACATACGGTAAATTAATCTGCTGCGCAATGCACTGGACAAAGGTATACCAATTTTAATCACCAAGTTACAAACAATGGCATTTATTGATATCACTGGGGCTATGGAGTCCATCCTCACAGCGGGTCTGGAAGCTATACTCTATTTAAAACTTCTAAATCCATGTATACAGGACTCGGCAGCCAATAGTGCACTTCGGCTTAGTCAAACTGGGTAGCTGGAGACGGCGAATGCTTCAGGTATATAAATACACGTGAAATATGGTATGCGTATGCGGTTACCAAATAAAACCTTGCTTAGACCGTTCACGACCGCCTTTCCTAGCAGAAAGGACTGTAAAATAAACGGGTAGGCAACCTGCGAATCGATGATAGCTTTATTCACCGACGCAATGTTTCACACAAGATGGATACTGGTGTTGGTGCAGGTTTTTTTTTCAGTAACCCTCGGGCTATCCAGCTAATTCAGACTTCCTGACAACAGCAGTGTCTTCCAAGCTGAGGTCCTGGCAGTGACCTGACAAAAGCTGCTAGACAAGTCTCAATGATAGCAATACCACAAGCTGATATGACCTTTTTCATTGAAAGCCAAGCGGTAATAAAAGCTATTTTTGACATTGAAATCAAATCGAAGCTTGTAACTTGTAGTCGTGAAAAGCTACAGGTTTTTGGTACTCTACACAGCCAATCAATAAGCTCTGCTGGGTTCCTGATCATAGTGGTTTCCCAGGTAATGAAAGCGCTGACGAGCTGGCAAAAAAGGATCATCTTTTGATCTTAATCAGGCAGAATTAATAGTTCAGGTCACACCCTGTAATCTTAAACAGGTAATCGAAAGCAAAAAACTAAACGTCGCGCGGTTTTCTTTTGGAACGGCCAGTAAAGGGAGAATGGGTACCTCACCTATACACCAACTACTGTCACCTCTGCGGTGAACACGAGCGTCAGTGAGTTGACCAGTTCACCTCTTGCTAAGATTGGTAAAGTCCTCTTGAGGATAGGGACAGCTCTTTCAACTCATTCAGCTGTCCTGATCTAAGTGTGACGGTACCAAGATCAACTTTGAGCCCATTAACCTAATTTAATTTATTCTAAAGCAGAGGTAGCCCAGGCAAAATGTACTTTCACTGCAGAATAAATCCAAGTGAAGGTTTTGAAATACAATAATCTTTATTTTGGTATAAGAAATACTCACCCAAAAGTCCATTGACAAATCGTGTGCGCGTTAGAAGTTATTCAAGGTCAAATGTCAAAAAAATTGTTTTTTCGCTTATAACATTTAAAAGGTAAATGCTATCAAAAAGTACTTCATACAAATCTTTTAGATCATTTAGTTTTCTATAAGAAATGTTAACACGCTTTTTTTTCTCCGACTGATCATTTAGGAGATATCTTTATTTGACGAAAATGTCTGTTTTTCGCCTGTAACACATGAACGGTGATTGCTATCGAAAACAACTTCATACGAATTTTTTACACTATTAAATTTTCTACAAGAATATATAATTTTTTTTTTTTCTACGAGTGATATTTCCAAAGATATCACTATATTGAAAACTTCGTCAAAAGTTAAGAAATCTGGTTTTTTGATTTTTACTCTCAAATGACGAAGTTGTAAAAGATAAATGTATACCTGCTTTATGTGTTATTATATTGTCTACAAAAAATACTGTCCAACTTTTTTCATAGGAGTGATCAGTTAGAAGATATTAGTACTTCAAAAAGGTGAAAAGTTCAAAATATGGGTTTCTCGCCTACAACTTTTAAAAAACAAATTTTGTCAAAAAATTTTGTACACAATTTACAGATTATATAACTCTCTACAAGAAAACATTTTTATATTTGTTGTAAAATTGATAATTTAAATCATATTAATATTTCTAAAATTGGTCAAAAGTCAAAAATAACGGTTTTTACGTCTTTTTTCTTAAATGACGAAGTTGTCGAAAAATAATTTATGCTCATTGTTAAAATAGTCATATTTCCAACAAGAAGTACCATTATAACTTTTTTGATACGAGTGCTCAGTTACGAGATATTGCTGTTTTAAAAATTGTCGAATTTCGAAAATACAAGTTTTTCGGTGTATATACCTTGAAAAACTTATATTTTCGAAATTTAAACAATTTGGCCTTTTTATTTTTGTATGTATTTATATTTTTCCTGGGCTAAGGTCAGTAAGAATTAGAGGACTTGCCCATCAGGGTTCTAAAAATGAGATGATAATGGATGAACTAACAGAGTAGCTCTCAAATATCCCACGTCTGCCAGACGTCCTGATTTTGGTTTGACAATCCCAATGTTTGACACCTGTTCCGATATAGATAATGTCCCGATTGTGTCCTGACTTTACTTTTTTACACATGAAAGTAACTTTCGTATGTCAAAGAAGGGATAATTTTGTTTAATTAAATTGATTTCCCAAATTGAGTAAAAATATTATGGGAGTTATTTGTGCAAATTTCTTGTCAAGGAACTTCATTTTTGAAAATCTTGTGTTGCTTTTTGTCTTGTTGTTGTTTTGTTTTGCCTACAGAAAGGGTAGGTATACCGCATCGGACATGATAATAATCAAAAATGGTTTTTGGGAAATCGAGACATTTTTATTTTTAGCTGATCAAAAGACATGTCGCTAGGTCAAGACTTAAGCTAGGAAATCTGGAAATTAACTCACATGACACCAAGAAATAAAACTGGGTTGCGATCAATTTTTGTCGCAACGACAGAAAATTACAATTGCCTATATAGATACCATTGTACAAGAATTGCAGATTTCTCGAAATTGCGGACTTTAAACACCTACCCGCAGATATTTAGTTACGAAACTAAATTTTGAAAGTTCTCGATAAAATCTTTTTTCTTCTTGTTATAAATGTTCGCTAATATCTAAACATTTTTCTGTGTGCTGTATGTTTAAAATTCCATTGTTTTGGTCCCGGTTTTTGGTTCCCGATATTGAGAAAATTTTATCTGGCAGCCCTTAGTTGGTTACAAGATACATATCGGAATACCTGGCCTGCTTTCATAGAGCTAAACACGGACCTGACCCTCCGGGTTAGAGAGTTGTATCTTTGGATCAACTTCCCTACCACATAAAAAGTTTTGATTTCGGAGGGCCATTAGGAACTTCGAATGATATGGAAACCCGAACCCTCAAATGGCATTATAACACCCAGTTCGTCAACGGATAACGACTTGATAGCATGTACCTAGATTGTGAGAACACTTTTCACCCCAAGTTCAACTCGTTGTAAAAGCTCGTATTTTGCAAAAGCTCGTTATATAGTGAAAAGTAACACTATGGTTTCCAAGGCTAAGGATCCACAAATCAACCTGGCACTCCCTAAACGGTTGAATCATCAACCAATAACCGACTTTCACCATTTCTCTTTAAAGAGTGTATGTTTGGTACTCGAGGTGAGTAACAAAGTGATCAGTGGCTGATCCATTTCAGACGCGACCGATTTTGGATCGGCACGGGCCCATTTGGCTCGTTGGCTCTGTCGTGTTTGGCCAGCGTAAAAAAGAAATTTGACGTTGTATGCCTAGCGTTATAGACCAATAGCTGACAGCAGATTTTGGGAGTGGAGGTATAACCAAAATCGGAGTGTGAGGGATAATAGGTGTGGGTATATGGAATATAAAAGTCTGGCAGGTTTTTTCTCAGCCTTTGGTGGGGGTTTAAAATCCGTTTCATTTCTTATTTAAATGGTAGGGTCATTAACAATCCATTTCACTTTTAAAAAATATGATATGATGCTCTGTCATTTTCCCTAAGTCTCGAGACTTTTATCTTGATGATCAAATAAAAAGGAACCATGATTTAATTTTTTTAAGCAAAGCTTATTGGCTCTGGACCTTTAGCACCTCATATGAGGGAAATTTGATAACAAAAATATCCCATCTTATTGGTTAGTAATTGGTAAGAAAAGGTCAAATGGCCCTAGAAATTGGTCAGCCTTAGATAACTTTTAATCAAGGCTTAAACTTTCTCAAGGTTGGTCAAGGTCACGCGATATTTTTGGCACCTCATTTATGGGAAATTTACAAAAACTTAATACCACCTGAAAGGCCCTAAGATCTGTATAAAAGGTCAGCTTGTTTCAGTAATTGGTCAGCTATATATACTTTTATTTGATTTTTTTAAGTATTTTTTTTTTCAAGGTCACGATCCGTTCATGACTTAGAAAAAAAAAATTTAGAAAAAATCGTATAAAAGAATCTATAACTGACCAATTACTGAAACTAACTGACCTTTTATACAGATCTTAGGGCCTTTCAGTTGGTATTAAGTTTTTGTAAATTTCCCGTAAATGAGGTGCCCAAAATCGAGCGTGACCTTGAACAATAATTTAAAAATTCACTAAGAAAAACTATGGCTGACCAATTACTAAAACTAGCTGACCTTTTATATAGTGCTCAGGACCTTTCTGATGGCATTAAATTTTTGTAAATTTCCCATAAATGAGGTGCCAAAAATCGCCATGAACTTGAAATTTTTAAAAATTCATTAAAAAAAATCTATACCTGACCAATTACTGAAACAAGCTGACCTTTTCTAACCAATTATCAATTAGATGGGATATTTTTTTTATCAAATTTCCCTCATATGATGGGCCAAAGGTCCAGAGCCAACCTTATTGGCGTTTTTGTGGAGACTTTATTTGTTGATTTTTTGTTTTGCTGAAAATCTCAGAAAAAAAGGATGAGAAAGGTTCACGTAAAATGGTTATATTTTGAGTTCTATTAATTGGACCGTCAAGATTGTGGTGTTATGCCTGTGCCTGGAAAAATGACGGGAAATCATATCCAATTAAAAAAAAAATTAATTAAAGAGGTTATAATCCTCAAAATGAATTAGGGGATATAGCACCTTTTATCCCCCCCCCCCCCCTCCCAAAGGCTGAAAACAAAACCTTCCAGACTTTGGTATTTGATATCACGATACATGTGCCTCCACTCCCAAAATTTGCTGTAGGCTCTTAAACTATTAGTAGCTATATGTAGTTGGAGTTTCCAGAGTAGTAGCAAAGAGAATCTGAGTAAAAATTTTGCGGTGTTCATTTCCCCACCAGGGCGAACGATGACAAGAGATCGAAGATTCTTCATTGAAAAAGTACCTTCAGATTTTAGAAAAATGTCAAAGAATTGTCTGTTGGCTGCCGGGACACAAGCTTTTCGCAACAGCGAAATTAAACTAGTCGCCGAAGCACGGGGAATATCAGATGAATTCAAGCAAAACTTCCAGCAGCTCATAAATATGGGCATCATGATTCTAGAGCGAGTAATAAGGCAGGAAAAAAACACGGCTCCAGTCAATGAAGACCCTGGACCCAGTATAAGAAGATGCTTAGAGTTATCTAAAAATATGCTAAAAATCAACAAGGCCACCAGAGCTTATGGGCTATATCAGCAAAGTTCTTAAAATACCTACGGAAAGAATGCGTTGAAAAAGCGCCTGCATCAAATTAACAGTAAAATTTTGGTGGAAATAAGTATGTTCGATGACTGGTCTATCAGCTCTATAAGGTCCTATCTAAAAAAAAGGTGATCCTATATCCTGCAAAAAATCATCAAGTCAAATCCCTGTTAAACATCACATAAAAGATACTATCCTTCTATAACACTAAGATCAGCAAGAAGTTCTAATATGGTTTTCAGCCAAGAACATCTACTATAGAACAAATATGTGCTCTAAGGCAATACCTATAGAAAATACCAATGAATTTACCGTCTAGAGAGACTCACAAGTCTTGTTGTTGTTTATCAATTTCAAAGCCCCATATAATAGCATTCATTATCAGAAACTCTAAGGCGATGGCTGAGCCCAGGATCCCGGGAAATTGATCGAACTTAGTCGCATATCATGTCATACCAGAGAATATAAGGTGAAATATGAAAACATGGAATAGCTCCTCTAAGGGCCAGTTTTTCAGTGCGATATCACCATTTTCTCGGGTTTAAACTTGAATAAAATCCATAAGCGTGTTTTTCAGTCATTGAAATTCTAAGTTAACTCCGAGTTAATTCATTTAATTTTGTGAGTTAACTCAAAACCGAATTGAAGGCCTTTTCAGCTGTGGTGCCATCTGAATTTTGATAGTGAAAGTTATTCACAGTGCAATTCCGCGGTGGTGCCATCTTTATTTGATATGTGAAAGGCGAAAAGAGGTGATATTCATAGCGTCGGACATCAATGACAATAGATTTTTGACAGCTAAAAAGTTAATCCTCAAACGAAAAACTGTTTCTAAGCTAACTCGGGGCTATTTTTCAGGATAAGCTATAACTCTGATATAGCTCAGAATTAACCCTGAATTGAAAAATAATAAATAAAAAAATAAATTGGGTAGCGCAACAGCTCGTGGAGAACCAGGGCATAGTGACTTACAACTCTCAACCATTCCTGTGTGCGAGTTTTGTTGGCAGGAATGGAGGGGACCTACAGTCTTCTACAGACTTCTTCATGACAAGTATACTCTTGGAGGATTTGTCAGTTCCTCGCAAGAGGCAGTACCTCGAATAAAACATTTCTGTTTTTAGGTGGCACGGCTGGGAATCGAACCCACACCTTCGGCATGACAGTCCTACGCACTAACCATCATGCCACGAGGTACTACCTATATTGAAAAACTGCCCCCAAATGTCTAGTATAGCCAAAGCCACCCTTAATTAAAGGTTTAATTTAAAGACTAATATTTAAGTAGAGTTTCTTTTGTTTTTGGCCATTTTATTTTAGGTACTGATGACATCACATTATTCACTAGATAGCCATTAGTTTTTGTAAAGTATTTATGTATATTAATTAATAAGGTAGGAAAATTCTTAAATACCTACACTTTTCATTAAAGTTTGAATCTATTGTACTATCTTGTAGAGTATTTGGCTTTCTTAAGGGAGAAGTATTAAATCATTTTTTTTTTGTAAAACGTTTTTCTTTTCACAATTACATACTTCTTCTTATTTTACAATCATCTCAATCTTCATCCATCCATCCATCCATCCATAGCATCACAGAAACTGACACATCTTTTCTGCAAACAATTAAACGTAATTTTTAGTGCCATGTTTTATGTCTCTCCTTCTTCATTCACAAGGGAAATAAATTAATTAAGCTGCATTGTTGTTGATATTTTATTTGCAAAACGAAGGTCGACACATCACATAGTTTCCTCCTTCTTCATCGCATCCTTGAAAGGTATTATCAAGCTCAAAGTATATGCATACAGTTGAATCTCTGCTTGCAGAAACTTTAAATAATATAATTTTAGCCGAACAAAATTACATAAAGCCGTATCGGTACCCTCTCCCAGTCAAGTTTTCAAGCAAGACATTAACTCTATTTACAGGAACGAACTAAGATGATTTTCGCTTCTCGGCGCTGCCCAGTAGATTTGTTGTTAACGCCATTTTAGGTATTTGGCATATCAACTTTAAGGCTCTCCAAAACCCAGGATCCAGGATTTTGGGCAATTTTTGCGAGTATCCATAGTAGCTCGTTTTTCCAGCTTAAGGTCCAATTTATGTGATTAAAAACATTTTAAGCTATAATAATAAAGAAAAAGCTACAAGAATATCAAGGTTCTTTGACACCTGACTAGAAAACTTTGACTAGTTGTAATTTTTAAGATTCTCTTCAATTATATTGCGTTTAAGGCCATTATCTGGCAAGGAATTGAAGTTTTTTTTATAAAAAATACAATAAAATGGTAACAGATAAGTGTGAAAATGTCAAAAGTACAAACAAATTGGGCTGTTCAAGAGGATGAGTTCCCAATCTTTTTCCTCTGTGTTTGACAGCAAAACTGATAAATTTTACTGAGAAACTCTGTTCATGAGACTAATATTGCTGAGATTTCGGAGATCTTGTTTTTCTGAACATACCATGCCAATTTTTTTTAAATTTTTGTATACAAATTGATGAAATGAAAATTTTTTGCCAAAAACCTGAAAAGAAGTCTTTTGAAAATTGTTCTGGTTATTAAAGGAAGTTTGATAAAAGCCGCTAGTCGTCATAGATGGACTATAGCACAACAGTTCGAAATTTTACTCTAGGGATTAACATTAAAATGCTTTGTACCAAATTTGAAGAATATCGGTCCATCCATTAAGGCTCAAGCTCAACGCACATACTGACGGATGCTATGATGCAAAATTTGGACTTTTCCATCAATCATCGTTTTGCTAAGGTCGATAAAAATTTCGGAATGTTCTTTTTACATCACAACACTACATGCTATATAGAGTTAGAAAATAGTTTTAGTAAAATAAAATCCGAAATCTAATTTTTTTGCTTTTCGGTCCCGCAAATAACAGTTTTTGCTGAAGCTTCTAAGTCAAAACATGTGAATACGCAAACGAAAGCCAAAAATATTAGCTTAAGCTAGAATTTCCTAGCTTAAGCTGTCTAGTGTAATCTTTATTTGTATTCACATAATCTAAGCTTAAGCTAGATTTGACAAGCTTTAGCTACTAGTAATAGCTATGACTATAGTCAGCTTTATCTTTTACCAAAATAGCATAACTTGTTTTATTCACAAGACCCAGTTTCTTGAACTTTGGAACTTCGTGAAATGTTGCTGTGCAGTTTGTGGCTGCAGATGTCCTTACAGCGTTTTTGAATTCCCTCTGAATCTGCCTAGCACCACCTTGAATTTCGGAAAGTATAAAAGCACATCGGTATTGTCCTATTCCCCACACATGACTTCTGTTCCAGTGAAACACTCCTCCTCCTTTTTACCTGGGATAACACAATTCAAAAAATTAAAACAAAAATTGAATCAACGTCATTTTGTGCAAACAAAACGGTTGCATAACGTTTTCAAAAACAACTATCCTAAGGTGTAGAAATTCCATCCAACTTCTCTTCGGCAGTGACTACTGTAGACGTTTCCTGGTTTCCAATCTTCTTCATCGGATTCGTTCTCTTGCTCAGATTAATATTACGGAACACGAAACAAGCAGACAGCGAGCAGCCCTGAAGCTCTCGAGAGTAAAACTCGCCAGTGGACACAGTCATAAAGTTAGCTCACCAGAGGGGAAAACATATATCCTAGAAACACCTTGCGTTGCGTTGTTGTAGGATTCTTTAATAATGGCAACAATTTTTGGCGGAATTCCTCTACCAAGCAACGATCTTCATACATTATCGGTTAACTCGATCCAGGGCTTTGTCTGTAGACTCGATTCTATCGGCTCTCGAAAATTACCCCGGAAGAAATTACCCAAGATTTTATTTTTCAAAAAAGGGAAAAATTCCGGAAAGTTAAAATAAGCGATCGAAAATTAAATTATGTTGAAATTTACCTAAGTCAAAAATCCAAGCTATAAGGGTATAATTTGGCACTCGCGATTGAAATGATGGTGTCGCGGAGCGGCGCGGCAGCGTGGGTTTACATCGCGTGACACCACCGCGTACCACCACGCGCCACCGCCATGCCCCTCCCCCTCCGCCACCGCTGTTGTGCTCAACAAACTTTAAAAGCGAACGAAAAGTCTTTACCATTTTAAATCGCGAGTTCCAAATTATACCCTTTATAGCTTGGATTTTTGACTTATGTAATATAAACTAGATATTGTAATTCTTTTAAGGAAAAACCAGAAACATTTCTGTTTTTAAAAACCTGTTCGAACGACCTCAGCAGTGGAGGCCTATAATGGAGTTCTTGGCCGTTAGTCCAAAAAAGGAAATTTTTTTAAACTCGTAAAAGTTCTACGGGAGGAAGAATTTTTCAACTGCATTGAAACTGGTGGGGCAACAGGATCTATAAAAAGAAGAAAGTATAAGGACAAAAGCGAAAAAATGAAGAAGCCAGCTAGATGTTTGAGGAGAAGTCAATTACTCCCATAATGTTTTTAAACAGAATGGTCTGTATCTGCATGGATCTTGAATTCTACAGTGATGTTCTTAAAGGTTTGCTAATTTTCTAAATGTTAAAATCTAGTTTAGAAATAAAACCGGAACATTTTGTCCATTTCCGGGGTAATTTCCATTTTAGATCTTGGAAATTAAGCCAGAAAATGTTGCTATTTCCGTCGTAATTTCCATTTTGATTTGTGGAAATCGAACCGGAAAAGTGTTTTTCTATTTCCGGTTTAATTTCCATTATAGTTTTGGGAAATTTGTCCGAAAGTGTTCCGGCCTTATTTCCATTTCACTTTCTGGTCTTTTTACCAAAGCGATCTGTTGAAATTTCCAACATTCTGGCTTTATTTCCTTCTCAAATTCTGGGGCAACTTCCAAAATTTTTCTGGACTTTTTTCCAAAATAAAATCCGAGGTAATTTCTTCCGGGGTAATTCCGAGAGCCGATTCTATCCATTATCCGCTCGAGAATTATGGTTGCCATTAGTTTTGAGAAAACGGACAAATGGGTGATACCCCGCCAATTGTTGCAATATTAAGGTCACCTTACTCGCTTCGCAATTAGCATTTCGTTGAACATGTGCTTTGGCATTCATTTGCATTTCAACGATTGCTAAATTCGATTTTATCTCAGGTGTCTTGAGATATCCAAGAGCCTCTAACTTTCATCCACTTGGGTACAGTTTCGGTGACGTGAAATAACACCAAACGAAATATAGCCAAATTTTGAATTTGGTCTTATTTCCATCTCGAAAACGAAATAACGCCAAATTGGTGGAATTAACACCAAAAAAATAATCGAAATAAAACCAAATCTATCTCAATCAGTTTCTTGGCTATTGCAATGCGAAAACAGAATTAAGGCCAAATATTTCTTGAGAATCGTTATTTCGGCTATATTATTCAAAGTTTCATTAAATACAGATTCTTTAAATGCAAAAGAAATCTTACATTCACCCAACCTCGCACCCACTCCAAATCCTATATCGAGTCCAAGCAGGGGGTTGCAGGGGGGCAGCATGCCCCCCCATACATACCTCACTGTTTATTCGTGAATTTTAAAATTTCACAAACCAAATAAAGGGAGAGGATTTATTAGGTTTGTGAAACTTAAAAATACGCGAATAAACAGTGAGGTATGTATGGGGGGCATGCTGCCCCCCTGCAACCCCCTTGCTTGGGCTCACTATAGGATTTGGGGTGGGTGCGAGGTGAGTGTATGCAAATTTTCTTTTGCATTGAAATAATCTGGAAACTTCGATTTATTCTACCAATACACTTCTTTTCATTACTCTCCATTACTCTCAGGAAACAAAATTTCAGTGTCGGCAGAATTATTTGAAAATATGAAATAAGTTGAAAACGAAATGAGGTCAAATTGGTCTTATTTCGGTTTCATCTTTGGTCTATTTCGTTTTTGAAACCGTAATAAGACCAAATTTTTTAATTTCGGCTTTATTTCGTTTGGCGTTATTTCACGTCACCTACAGTTTCGGATCCAGCCTTCATAAAAACACTTTTTATTTCAACCCACATCTAATGACGAATATTTGTTGTTGAGGGTGGTGACATGGTTACGACAAATGTTGGGCTATTCGTAATGAATTTCGGACTCCTTGCTGCATCCTGCGCATGGCGTTGCACGGTAACGGTGCGTAGGTTCAGCCTTATCAGAACCAAATGGTGGTTGCACCCGAATTTCTTATACTTCGGACATCACACTTGACTTCCTCCATCGCTGCTGAATCATGATATGGTCAATTAGGTTTTCAGTTTGACCGTCCGGATGCACCCAAGTGATTTTGTTGCATGTCTTATGCTTAATTACCTACTGTCCGACCCAGTATAAGACGATTCGCGTTACAAAAGTTGACAAGCAAATCGCCATTTTCGATCCGTGACCCCAAGCCATTTTTTTCCCATCACGCGTTTCAGGCCGTAATTGTCTGATCAGGCTTGGGAATTGCGTTCTCCCATGACTACTATGATATCGGCTCTCCGAACACTCTTGTAATCCGAGTTAATAAGATGCGGTTTTGTCTTCCTCGGTCGCTTCATTTGTGGGACCGGGTGTAACTCTGAAGGCTATGGTATAGATTTTAAGAAATACCGATCAGAATGTTTCAAAAATTTAGCTTAATAATGTTATTTCATTAATTTATTCACAAAGTTAGATAGTAAAGGGTTGTTCAACAGGGACGCTACAAAAGTAGAGCGACAGGGACAGCAAACGGCGTTTGACATTCTCTTCAGTAAGGTTTGCCATTTCATGATGGATAGATATACGAGCCAACAACGAGTCGAAATATTAAAATTTACTACCGAAATTCAAAGTCAGTGGCCTCAACGTTAAGAGCGCTACGTCCAATTTATGGTCGTCATAATCTTCCTAGCAGATCAACAATTGAGCGTCTAGTGGAAAAATTTGAATCCACAGGCACAGTACAAAATGTTCCCGTGTTAGTGAGACAAAGAAGTGCCCGTAGTGTCGAGAATATTGCTGCCGCTGAGGCTTCAGTTGCAGAAAGCCCAAATGTGTCTCTCACACGTCGTTCTCAAGCGTTGGGCATTTCTGGGACGTCGTTGTGGCGAATTTTGCGAAAAGATCTTGGCCTACATCCTTACAAGATTAAATTGACGCAAGAACTGAAGCCGCTTGACCACCAGAAGCGTCGTATGTTCGTGAATTGGGCTGAGCAACAACTTGAAATGATTCGGGTTTTCATCGAAAAATCATCTTTCAGCGATGAGGCTCATTTCTGGCTGAATGGCTTCGTCAATAAACAAAATATGCGGTATTGGTCAGGCAGCAATCCACACGTACTTCATGAGTCATCATTGCATCCCAAAAAAATTACGGTTTGGTGTGGTTTATGGGCCGGCGGCGCGGCGTCATTGGGCCGTACCTCTTCCGCGATGATCAAGACCGGCACGTTACTGTGAATGGGGATCGCTACCGTTCAATGATAACCGAATATTTTTGGACCCAATTCGATGATATGGACTTGGAGGACATGTGGTTCCAACAGGACGGCGGCGCCACAAGCCACACAGCGAATGTCACAATCAATTTATTGGAAACCAAGTTTGGAGAACGTGTTATCTCACGAAATGGTCCAGTCGCTTGGCCTATTTCCTGTGGGGCTACTTCAGGTCTATGGTCTATGCCAACAAGCCAGCGACGATTGATGAACTTCGTACGAATATCGAAAGTGAAATTGCAGCAGTATCGGCCGATTTATGCTTGAAAACCGTCGAAAATTGGGTTCAGCGTCTGGACTTCTGCAAGCGTGCCCGTGGTGACCATGCAAAAGAAATCGAGTTCCATACATAATGGCATCGAACGTACTTTCACAGGAATAAAGAATTTCATTGAAATCCAAAACCGTTTTTGTTTTATTTAAAAAAGCGCTCTTATTGAAAAAATAATTCTCAAAAAATAATTCTCTCAAAATATTTCGAAACTGGTTCGAAATTATTTCCGGGGGAAATTCTATTCAGGGGAGTTTGGCGATGAGAGTATTCAACTCCTTGGAAAAAAAATCGAAGAGAGCTATCTCGCTCGGAATTGGCGATAAGGCTGAATAAGTAAAAATAAATGAAAACAAAGACTAGAACTTTGAGCACTTTTCAGTTCTAACATGCCTTAGCGAAGAAATAAGAGGGTCCGATGAGGCTGCAAGCATGTTAAATCTACATTCTGCCGCATCCTTGAAACCTTGCAGGAATTTTGGCACCTATATCTTTTGTAGTCCTTATTTTGTTATCCTGAGCTTCTTATGACAGTTCTCCGATTGGTAATGAATGACTGATACTCGATAATTCTTTGGCCATGAGCCAAAATTTTATGAAGAGTAGGTGTAGTATCTTCTCGGGATACTTTTCTTTCAGCAAATTTGTTGTTTCCATTGCATAAACTCCAAACTTTGAACCGTCAACATTTTCTCTGCAGTTTAAAACGTTAAGTATTACTTGAAGCCTTCTTATCACCTCCATATTAACTCCAGTTATACGAGCTGTTACATCTGGTTCTGCAAAAAATTCCAGTTATACGAGCTGTTACATCTGGTTCTGCAAAAAATCTTCTCGATGTATTTCCATCGTTAATGTTTCCAAATCCTTGTTTTGGTTTGTCCCCATCGAGTCCCATTTCATCATGAAATTTCTTTTGGCTTCTTAACTCTTTCTGCCTCCTTAGTTCCAATACTTTCATCAATACTTTCTCCGTCTTGTTTGAGTGTATATGCAAGTTTCAAAATGAATTCCATGCTTCTGATTCTGGCATGTAATGGAGATATTCCATTTTCCATATTCGTAATTGTGCTCGTCATTTGTTGGCTGGTCCTCATTGTTTTGCGTTTTTTTGCAAATGACCGTGTCGACTTTGTTTCAGTGATTTCATTCAACAATTTTCCGTCAATCATCGTTAAAAATAATTTATGGTTTATAACAATAACTACATCGTCATTAACCTTTTATTCAAAAGGTTGAAGATCAGCGATTTGACTTTTGATGTCATTCACCATGCTCCTTTTAAGATCTCTACTTTCCTTTGCATACTGGAACATTATTGGTCGGCAGAAATGAACTGATGATGAGCGAGGGTTTTTCCAATATTCACTATTTGGACACTTAAGTCTCAGGGGAATAATTGAAGCCATAAACATGTTTGCATCCGTTATTGTTTCACCATCATGTGTTACTATTTTTGTTTATAGGCACTTTGTCCAGATGATCCATCACAGTCCCACTGCTTTGTAACGTCAGATTTCGTGGAAGTTCAATTAATTCCTGTTCACTCTTGGTTTCGAAAATTCTTCTTGTTGTGTGATTCAAGGTGTCTTGAAGGCGCAAAGTCTGGCAGATGTTTTTGTTTCTTCACAATTATCTGGAAGTGATGCTTTTTTCGTGAGTATTATGGTCTTATTAGATGGGAGAACATTTACGACGAGTGCGAATGCTTGCTCTAATCCTTTTTAAAGCTTAGTGGACTTGCTACTGATACTGCCTTGATTATATCGGCCTTCTGCTTCTAATGATCCTTATTATACTATACTATAACTAAAGCTGTTGAGAGACTTCAGCGGTGATGTCTTCAGGAGCATTGATCAATTTCTGTTTCTTGGTAAATGACGAGCACTCTGTTATAGATTTCCTTGGCCTTCCTCTTGAATTATTTGATGTACTTGGTAGATTATCCGTTTCATCTGTCCTTTCAAAATCAATGCAAAGAACATTTGACAACCAAAATTAATTTTTCTTTAAAAATACTAGTTTCGATCTATAGGCTGCATCCCATTTTGACTTAGCGTTTTTAAAAAACGATATCAAATTGTATTGACTGTTGTACATGGAAGTTTCCGCACCCCCAAATCTGATGAGCGGTTTTCTACAGCCAAATCTGCAGAAGGATCTCCATAAAAAGGTTACCTCTTGGGAATTAGTTTTTTACGAACGCATAATTTTCCACTATAGTACCTATACCTATTATAACGCAAGGATAAGGATCACATACAATATAATCAAGAGATATTACATGAGGGTATAATAGACAGTAATAAAACGAGCTTTTCTTCCGGTTATGAGAGCTTTCGCTGTATTATAGTACTCCATCAAGGACCATGTTCCAGTAAATCTCACCCATTCAGTTTAATTTCTTATTTTTTTTTTTAACTTCCTCGCCAAGAAGCAAGGTTGTTTCAGTAAAAAAAAAACAATTTCCATTCATTTCTGCATTGAAAGAGAAAAGTGAATGAAACAAAAAAAATTATGCATAACATTTTATTTTTTTTGTTTAAATGTAATTAACATTTCAGTACATTTACGAGTATGCTAGAACTTCAGCAGAAATGCCTTCATGTCAAACTGTACTGAGATGTTGGTTGATTGGAGGACAGAATTCGAAATGTGTGCGGCAAAAAATGAGCACGCCGACGGAATTTCCTACGAATTTTTTATTCATCAGTTTCGTCCTTTTCAGTGATGTGATGTGAAGAGAAATTCATTTCAACAGTTCCTTGATATGATGCACACTTTGTATAGGTATATATACTCAGATGCTGAATGTGAAAAGGTATCGGGAACGGGACAGATGAAAGCCTATATGATGAGCTAGAGTGCGGGGGCGATAGTAAAATGGTTGATGAAAAATAAATAAACGAAGTAGGTACCTACCTAAAGCAATGCTTTGAAAAAAATCGAATAGGGAAAAACACTTTTTAAAGGAAGTTGTACCGATTTCCTGGGACGGACGGTTGTTGCAGTATTTTATGCTTTACATCCAGTGTTTTGTTTTAATTTTTTGTCTGCGAAAAGATTTGAAACTAAAAAGTGCATAGGTAAAAGTGGCCAGCCAGTAGCATTCCCGTGATGATTTATAATTGATTACAGCGAAATGCAGGAGGCAGAGCCCTTGAAAAATCCAATTTTCCGCAATCTGTGCTTCTTTGGATTTGGATTGAGTTTTATTGTAAGGTCTATACCTTTAAGCTACAGTTAAAATTGATTTTGGGGACGGATTACCTGTTTGATGTTGAGAATCTTTCTAATTGCATGTTTGTATGTAATTTAAAGATACTTTAAGTCCTCAAGGATTTCATTTGAGAACGTCGCATACCAAAGCATAATCAGATTTACTAGTTATAAGCTTTTTTGTTTAAAGTTATAGCTTTAAACTACAAGTGGCAATTTTTGTGATCTAGACGAAAGACGTGCATTATTATTAATTAAAGTCTAAAAAAGTGTGTCCCGTCAGAATATTTACTGTTAGGAGACTAATCGCATAAAGTGAACAGAAAAACAGAAAAAAGAACAGTTTCAAAAAATGCTCATGGATTGTTTTCATCTTTCAAGATTCCTATAAAGTTTGAAGTTGGAAAGCTTCAAACACTTGGAGACGGGAAGCTAGTAAAGATACAAACAACTTTATACCAACTGTTGATGTTCAAAGGGTAGACATGTGCATTCAAGAGGACACAAGCGTCCACAAGCTTTGTTTCAAAGCGAACCTCTGTCTATCAACTCCTACTCTCACCTCCCCGCGGTGAACATCGGGAGCCTAGTACCTTTAACTGAAAATGGGGTTCCAATCCCTGTGGACGGTTTTAGGGGGCAGCAAATGAGAGAGGGGGGGAGGAGTGATCCCACTAAGGCACTTCTCCTTCATCCAGGCGGCAGCGGAAGAATTCTCCAGATAGAATCAACGGTGGCATCTACAGTTCCAGTTAGGTTGAACTACTTAGTGAACACCTTATACGGGCTACAACGACATATTCGGAGCTCAGGCCTATAAGGAGCGGTTAATCCGGCTCCCCTGCCCTTGGAGTTATATTGTAAGGGTCTGGTCCTCCAGGTTGGGGGTCGTGCCGTCTGGGTGACTTCCCGGCCTCGTAAAGCTATCTTATTTGCGAAGCAACAATAAGCCTCGGATACGGACGGATTTACTGTTGACGAACCTAGCAAACGAAATAAGGACAACGAACTTCGGATCTGCACGTGGAATGTTCTGTCTCTCTATAGACCACGTGCAGCCGAACATTTAGCGGAGGCCCTAGACTGCTACAAAGCAGATATCACCGCCATCCAAGAAGTGCGATGGGATGGGCCGGGCAAAAGAAAACTGAAAGACTGCGATATCTACTACGGTGACTGTTACCGACCACAAGGGCAGCGTCTCTTTGGATGTGGATTCGTCATTAGAGGCAGACTTAGGCAAGAAATCTTGAGTTTCAACTATGTGAACGAACGCCTCACGACAATAATTCGCATCAAGGCTAAATTCGCCAACATTAGCCTCATATGTGCGCATGCCCCCAGATGAGAAAGATGACGACACCAAGGATGAGTTCTACGAGCTCCTGGACAAGACACATGAGCAATGCCCTAGTTATGACATTAAAATTGTCTTGGGTGATTTTAATGCCAAACTAGGAAAAGAAGACGTCTTTGGTGGCACAATCGGAAGATATAGCCTGCACGACACCACCTCCGATAACGGACTCAGGCTAATCAACTTTGCTGCGGGGCGAAATGTTGTGGTAGCTAGTACGCAGTTCCCGAATCTCGATATACACAAGAGGACATGGCAAATTCCTGGTCAATCAACCGCTAACCAGATTGACCTCATTGCGATCGACGCAAGGCACTCCTCCAATATCAAGGATGCCCGAACGTTCCGAGGAGCCAACGTTGACTCGGACCACTACCTCGTTGTAGCCAAGGTAGTGCTACGGATATGCAGACCAAAGCCAAAGCAGGGAAATACTGTAAGGAAGTTTAACGTCAGACGGCTACAGTCGCAAGAAATCGCCAGGTCCTTTTCAAATCGAGTCTCTCGCACCCTCTAAAATAGTCCTATGCCACCAACTGCAAGCTTCGAGAACCAGTGGAAGAATTGCTAGGAAACCACCAGAGATGCCGCCTCTGACGTGCTGGGCTTTGCTCGACCACCACAGCAAAACCCCTGGTTCGACGAAGAATGCCGACAAGTACATGCAGCCAAACAGAAGGCATACAAAACGGCGCTGCATAGAAGGACCAGAGCTGCTCGCGAGCTCGACGAGCAGAAGAGGAGAGAGGAACACAAGCTTCTAAGAAGGAAAAAGACAGAGCATGAGAAGCGTGCGATCGAGGAAATAGAGGGATGCCATTGCAGGAATGAAGTTCGGAAGTTTTACCAAAAGCTAAAGAGAACCTCCCAGGGTTACAAGGCCCGGACCGAAGCCTGCAAGGACGATCAGGGGAACATCGTAGTAGAATCGTAGTAGGTGCTGAGGATATGGAAAAATTATTTCTGCAAATTGTATAACGGCGATGACGAACCGAATTCCGCTACCATGCAGATTGCACCATTCAACCTGGACGACGTAGGCCAACAATTCCGTTCGCCCGATCTCGACGAAGTAAGGATAGCCATATCTAAACTTAAGTCCAATAAAGCTGCTGGAGCTAATGGCTTTGCGGCTGAACTATTCAAAGCAGCTGGCGATGAATTGGTTAGGAGTATGCACCAGCTCATCTGTAAAATATGGTCGGAGGAAAGCATGCCCGATGAATGGAACCTCAGCATTGTTTGCCCGATCCTCAAGAAAGGCGATCCTCTGGACTGCACCAACTACAGAGGCATCAGCCTTCTTAATATCGCCTACAAGATCTTCTCTGCCGTACTTTGTGAACGCCTGAAGCCATTCGTCAACAACCTGATAGGTCCATATCAGTGTGGCTTTAGGCCAGGGAAGTCCACCATCGACCAAATATTCGCACTACGGCAGATCTGGGAGAAAACCCAGGAGTTTCAAATCGATACCCACCACCTTTTTATCGATTTCAAGGCCGCGTATGACAGCATCTATAGAGACGAGCTATATAGAGCAATGTCTAGTTTTGGCATCCCTGCCAAACTGGTCCGTTTGTGCAGGATGACGATGGGGAATGCATGCTGCTCCATCAAGGTTGGCAAAGACCTCACCGACACCTTTGATGTCAAAAAATGTTTTAGACAAGGCGACGCGCTGTCATGCGACTTCTTCAACATCGTTCTTGAAAGAATAGTGCAAAACTCTCACGTCAACACCAGAGGCACAATCTTTCAAAAGTCCGTCCAATTACTCGCTTACGCTGACGACATTGACATAATCGGACGAACAAAGCGTGATGTCAGTGGTGCTTTTGTGAGCATTGAGAAGGAAGCCAAGAAGATGGGTTTAACGGTGAATGAAAGCAAAACGAAGTATATGCTGTCAACAAGAAAGGACACCCAACACCGACGTCTAGGACAGAACGTCACTATAGACAGCTATAATTTTGAGGTGGTCAGAGACTTTGTCTACCTAGGATCCGCTATAAACTCAGCGAACGATACCAGTGCTGAGATCAAACGAAGAATTACTCTTGCCAATCGCTGTTTCTTCGGCCCTCTCTCGAGCAACAAAACTGTCCCTGTATAAGACACTTATCATCCCGGTCCAGATGTATGGTGCAGAGGCATGGACACTGTTAACGGTGGATGAGAACGCGTTAGGCTGTTTTGAGAGGAAAATTCTTCGGGTGATTTTTGGTCCCGTCTGCATAGATGGGGAATGGAGGAGAAGATACAACCACGAACTGTATGGGCTGTACAGCGACACCGACCTAGCCACAAAAGTGAAAAGCCAACGACTAAGATGGCTGGGTCACCTAGAGCGAATGGACACCAATGCTCCGGCCCGGAAAGTCTTTGAATCCAACCCCAAGGGACAACGCAGTAGAGGTGGACAGCGTAAAAGGTGGCGCACGCAAGTGGAGGACCTCAACCAACCAACCAACCAACTTGGCGTGCGAAACTGGAGACAGCTAGCTAGAAACCGAGCAGGCTGGAAGAAGCTTGTTGGTTGAGGCCCTGGTCCACCCCGGACAGTAGCGCCACCTTAAGTAAGTAAGTAAGTAACAAATTCCCGATTACGCATTGTACCCCCCAGTTTAACCGCAATTAGAGCACTGAAGAACAACAAAGCGAAAGCGGTTGGACTTGACGGTATTCCCGCAGAGCTCTTACGAGCAGCGCCAACAACATCGACTGAGCTCTTGCACCCACTCATAGAAAGGGCTTGGGAAACAGAAAGTTTTCCTGAGGAGTGGAAAAAGGGAATGATTGTCAAGCTCCCAAAGAAAGGGGACCTTACACAGTACGAAAACTGGAGAGGAATTTGCGTGCTGCCTGCTGTAGCGAAAGTTATAGCAAGAATCGTCCTAGAGCGAATAAAAGACCACCTAGAAGACACGCTTGACGCCGAACAAGCAGGTTTCCGCACTGGATCTTCCTGTGTGGACCACATCAACACCTTGCGGATCATCATTGAACTGTGCGTTGAATATCGATCACCACTTCACCTGCTGTTCATTGATTTCGAAAAGGCAATTGACAGTGTCAATAGAGAATTTATTTGGCTTGCCTTGCGCAGGAGGGGCATCCCGGATAAATTGATTGCTATTATCAAGGCTACATATGAAGGATCCAAGTGTCACGTTCTGCATAAAGGAAGATTGTCAGAGGAATTTGAAATCCAAAGTGGAGTTAGACAAGGTTGTATACTGTCACCAATACTGTTCCTGTTGGTAATAAGTGATGTGTTGCATGCAGCTTTGTCGACTGCAAGTGGAGGAATTCAGTGGAATCTGCAATCACAGCTGAAACATCTGGACTACGCGGATGAGGTATGCTTACTCTCTCATAGGATCATGGATCTCCATCAAATGTCAACAAGGGTGGAGAGAGAAGCTGAAACCATTGGGCTCAAGATCAATACGGCGAAAACAAAAAGGATCAGCCTTGGAACTTCCTCATCTACTCAAATAGATATTTCTGGACAACCAGTAGAGATGGTAGAGAGCTTTCAATACCTTGGGAGTATTGTCTCTACTGATGGCGGGACCGAGCTAGATATAACCAGCCGTATCGGGAAAGCAAAGGCTGCGTTCGGGATGCTGTCCAAAATATTGAGAAACAACTCTATAAGCCTAAAGACCAAGCTATGACTGTTTCGCTCCAATGTAGAATCCGTGCTTCTTTATGGATGCAGCACTTGGAAAGTAACACCCATTGTCACAAGAAAGCTGCAAACGTTCATAAATAGATGTCTGCGAAACATCTTGCGGACTTTCTGGCCTAACCGAACCTCCAATGGAACCCATCGACTCTATAATACGAAAATAATACGGATTGGACATACGTTTCGAAAAGGCCACGAGTGCATTGCGAGTCAAGCGATGCAATGGAACCCTCTCACGCAGCGAGGCAGAGGAGTGGGCCGACCTAGAAGTACTTGGCGAAGAACGGTCGAAGAGGAATCTGCACAACTGGGGAAGAGTTGGAGAGAGCTGAAATACATTTCCAGAAACCGTACACGATGGCGCGTAGGAGTAGTGGAGGCCGAGGACCTAAGTAAGTTAGTACTTTTATTGGTAAATTACCAAAAGTCCATAACTACCAAAGCCACCACCGAGCACCGCGTGGAGGTTAAGAAGAGGCTAATCGATGTTGCTGCATTTCTGCTAACAGCAAAGTTGCTCAGTAGCAAGAAAGAACACCCAACATCGACATCTGGGACAGAACGTCAATCAAACAGCGATAATTTTTAGGTAGAAACTGTAGACAGCTAGCTAGAAACCGAGTAAGCAGGAAGAAGCTTGTTCGTTGAGACCCTGGTCCACCCCAGATTGTAGTGCCTTTTTAAGTAAGTAAGTTAGTATAAATCTGGGAAATGTTTTTTTTTTCGAATCAGTTTTGGTGTTAATACAAAAGAATACTCTCTGGATATCAATCAATCACTATCGCACATTTCATTCAGACTGATTAATAGAAAGCAGGGATTTAATTCTCCTCTTACATAAAATACATATAAACCTTGGTATACCAAAATCAGATTCAATAATTATTTCTTGTAATCTAACGTCGTTTTTTCCATTCGTAAGGCTAAATATATACTTTTGTAATAAAATAATAATTCATGTCAGTCAATATGGTCACGATAAGACAGATCGATTAAACTCATCACAAAGTTCTTTCTGCCTACGTACTCAGAAAGCACGATGGAATAATCGTATTCCGATTAGGTATACAATACATGTTTCTCCGCCTATTTCCTCCATAAATTATTCACCATCCGTCAACAACTAGAAATGGGGGTGTACATTATGTGTGACACTCATGCACACTCCTCGTACCATTATTTAACCATCAAATATCATGTCATTTGGACTTGAAGATAGAGCTGAATATGTCGCCTTTCATTTGGAAACACACTCTTGTGTGCCACCATACCTCTACACAAGTTAAATACCTCATGGAAAAAGCAATCATCAAGAGCTATCCAGGAAGCGTAGTGCATCACTATATAGGAAAACTTTGTCAAGTTGCCATCGATTCCATCTTAAGTCAAATTGATTCGCACAAATGAGGTGATAATGATCATCATATACTCAGACTATCTCATAAATGCTACGAAAGAGGTTAGGTATATTCATCTACATATCTAGATGAAACTTAAGAGAACAAAGGACATCTCTATAGGGCATCTTTAAGCAACATCATCAGAACTTAGAACGAGTTTGTTATCGTAAAAGGGGAGGTTTATGTACAATTCGACATGTTAGATGTACACACAGTATCTGTCACTTAACATAAACGTTCAGCCTAAGGTCTCATGTGTAGGTGTACTATTCCCAGGATAATTGATGAATGAAACAACTGATTACCAAGTATTCTAATAGTGACAGAAGAATCTTCTGATACAAGATGATACTAAGCCAGTCAATTGGAAGCTTTAAGCTGTAAGTTTTCTGGGAGTCCCGCTGAAAAAAGAATCAGAAACGTGTATCTAATTAACATAACACCTATTTCGTAGCTTTGAAATAAATTATCAAAGCTATTCACTCAAAGCAACTAGGTATCTATCCTCTTCGGTATAAAAATAAAAAAGCAATCATAAAAAACTCTCAAAAATTCATCCAATAACCAAGGCCATGGCTGGTAAAATACATCGCCGCACACACAATTCAGAGAAAAATTAATTAACATAGCTGTTCATAACCCAAAGTCGCTTAATTGCAGTGTATTTCATTTCCGATGTCACAGCTACACCTAATTGTAATGGCCACACAATAAAGACCTAACTAACTGTCACACCATATTATTAGGTCGGTTTCTCGCTCTTCTCTGTTGCTGTGTTGATGATTGGACTTGAACTAGGCGGGAATGCGCCCAAAAATGAAAGGAAGGAAGGAAGTCTCCTGCACAAAGAGAACCGAAGCCACCACAGGACACAGGACAGCAATACCAAAACAGCCAGAGATGTTGCTTAAATTTATTTAAATGTTCTGAACAGAAAGGACATTCGGCTATAGCTTTTTCCTTTTTTTTTGGCACGAAGCCAAACTTCAACGGGCCAGTAGTTGTTCCAGTTTCAGTTCCAGTGTTCTAGTCCCGATCTCGAGCTGTGTTAAAATGTTTAACTTTTGATGCAATTAGCAAAGTGGTGATACAAGTTAAAGCGTTAACACAATTCGTCCGACTCGACGATTGTGGGAGATGTTTTTTTTTCGCCATTAGCTTGTGTGTGTTGTTTTGTCTCCTGCCAGTAGATGTGACATTCAACTCCTGGTTCCGGGTCAATGTGAAAACAATTTTTCATCTTTATTATGGGAATTTTTTTGGAACTAAAGTCCATGCCAAATATAATAATTTTAGGGAAAAAAACGGTTTTTCTGTGTGAAACGTTAAAGACTATAATGTATAACTTTTTGTTTAACAATTTAAAACGGTAGGTATGAGATTTTAAATGTTTTTTTTTATCTTAAATAAATAGTTTTTATCTGAAAGGGTGAACTTGCATTCGTTGTATACTTTTTTTTGGAAATATATTTCAAGTTTAAATTAAGTACATGTTGAGGAAACGAACGAAGAGGGAGGCTGAAGGTATTTTATTGAAAAAAATTTAACATTATTCAAAAATTTAAAATAAAATTTAAAAAACCTAACGTTACTTACTTAAGTTGGACTAGGGCCTAAACCAAGAAGACTCTTCCAGCCGGCTTGGTCTCTAGCTAACTGTTTCCAGTGGTTGTTACGCTGTCATCTTTTATACTGCACCAACGTTCCACGGGGTTGGATTCAAAAACTTTTCGGGCGAGGCTTTGATGTCTATTCACTCTAGATGATCCATCCACCTTAGCCGTCCGTTGGCTTTTCACCTTTGTGTCTTCTCCTCAATTCCCAATCTTTGAAGACGGGGCCAAATATCACCCGGAGAATTTTTCTCCTCTACCGTTAATAATAGTGTCCATGACTGATTACTCCGCACCATACATCAGGACCAGGATGATATACGTCTTATCTGGACACCTTAGTTGCTCGAGAGAGGGCTTTGCTTCTCAATAACCCAGCCAAAAGAAACAGCGTTTGGCAAGAGATATCATTATCTCAGCGCTGGTATTATTCACTGCGAGTTGATAGCGGAGCCTAGATACACAAAGTCTTTGACCACCTTGAAATTATAGCTGTATATGGTGACGTTCTGTCCGAGACGTCAGTATTGGGTGTCTTTTCTTGTTGACAGCATATATTTGGTTTTATTATCATTTAACGTTTAACTCATATTTTTGGCTTTCTTCTCAATACTCATGAAATCACCACTGACAGCATGCATTGTTCGTCCGGATTATGTCAATATTTTCAGCGTAAGTGAGTTATTGGACGAACCTTTGAAAGATTGAGCCGTGAGAGATTTGCACTATTCTTTCAAGGACGATGTTGAAGAAGTCGCATGACAGCGCATCAACTTGTCTAAAATCTTTTTTGAAATCAAAGGTATCAGGGAGATCTATCCAACCTTGATAGCGCATCGTACATTCTCCATCGTCATCCTGCACAAATGAACGAGCTTTTGAGGGATGCCGAAATAAGACATTACTCTATATAGCTGGTCTCTATAGATGCTATTCATAAGTGGCCTTGAAATCGATGAAAAGGTGGTGGGTATCGATTTGAAACTCTACGATCTTTTTTATCGGACATAAAATCAAATAAGTTGGGTGGCGCATCAGCTCGTGGAGAACCAGGGCCTAGTGACTTACATCTCTCAGCCATTCCTGCGTGCGTGTTGTTGGCAGGAATGGAGGGGACCTACAGTTTTTGCCGACTCTGAACAGCTATATAAGAAGCACTTATTCATGACAAGTATACTCTTGGAATATTTGTCAGTTCCTTGCAAGAGGCAGTTCCTCGGATAAAACATTTCTGTTTTCAGATGGCACGGCCGGCGGGGAATCGAACCCACACCATCGGCATGACATTCGTTTTCCTTTTGAGAAGCCGGTGTGCCTCTCTTCTCATCTGATTCTCGTAGAGCTCGTGAGCAGTTCTGGACCTTCCATGAAGCTCCGCTTTGTATGCTTGTTGTCGTTCTTCTGGCATTTTTCATCGGACCATGGATTTTGCTGTGGTGGTTGCCCAAGACTAAGCACCATAGCTTAGAGTTGGTGGCATTGGACAAAAAAAAATAGAGGGCACAAGAGACTTGATCGGGAAAGGATCTGGCGATTTTTTGTGACTGAAGCCGTCCGAAGTCAAGCTTCCTCATGTAGCATTGCCTTAGCTACAACTGGTCCGAGTCAACAGTGGTCCGAGTCACGTTGGCTCCTCAGAACTTTCGGACATCCTTGATACTTTAAAAGTGCCTTGCATCGATCGTAATGTGGTCAATCTGGTTGGTGATTGTGTAACGAAACGTTACACTTTTCACTTTCCCCCCCACATCAATCGTTCAACAATTAATAACCGATCCGTCACCGTCCATTTATAAATACACCCACCGCCAGCAACATGAGCTATCAGCACCCTACATCACCATTTAACCGCCATAGACCAGTTATCAGGCATCAACATCAACTACAAGTACCCTATATCAGCATTAATATGTACCATCACCCTGCATAACCAAACCACCAAATGTCTACCTACATCGATGTCAACATACGCCCGCCACCACCCACCGAATGATCAACAGCCACAGCACACAAAATGCCATTGTATACACTCTGTATAAGAAACAACAACTACGCACTGCATTCGGTGGTGCCACCATCATACGATTTTTACATTTGTCCTCCTTATAATTCACACTGTCTTGTGGCACAAAAATCATCATAAGGAGGTTTAAATTTCCGGAAAAGCCGAAGCTTGTTACCTCCAATTAATTCTAGCCTTGGGTTGGAATCAGATTCCTACCGTTGTTCTCCCTGCCTGCTCTTAGGAGTTGGTTCAGGGCTAAGCCCGTTGTTCTCCCTTGGGCTGGAATCAGATTCCTACCTTTGTTCTCCCTGCCTGCTCTTTGGAGTTGGTTCAGGGCTAAGCCCGTTGTTCTCTTTTGGACTAGTCTAGGGCTGGAATCAGATTCCTACCTTTTAATCCCCGGTTCACTTCTTCCAATTGGATTTTGTGGGCAGAGTCTACTCCTGTAGCTCTACAAAACCGAGCCTAGATTAATATGAAATACCGTGTAAGTTATCATAAGACAAAACCAACCAAAATTGTAAGATTTATATGAAATACCGTGTAAGTTACCTCAAGACAAAAACAACTAACTTGTAAACCTCTTTTTATTAATAAAGAGAAAATATTTTAAAGCTATTTTATAACCCGAGTTCTTTCCTTCTTAACCCGAGTTTTATCTGCTTTTCATCGGGAAAACCCGGGACTACGAAGATCCCACCTCAGCCTCGAATAAAAAGTATCACAGTTGATAGACCAGGATATTGCCATGTTCCCTTCTAATATTGAGATGTCAGAACTGCATACCTGAGTCCGTTATCAAAGAGGGCTCGTACAGACTGTATCTACAGATTGTGCCACTGAAGACGTCTTCTCTTACCAGTTTGACACTTAAATCACCCGAGAAAATTTTAATGTCATAGCTAGGGCGTTGTTCATTTGTGTTGTCCAAGAGGTCATAGAACTCTTCCTTAGTGTCAGATCTTTCTCTTGTATGGGTGCATACGCGCATATGAGACTGATGTTTGATGCAAGTCGTTGTGAGGCGAGGGTTAAAACTTAAGACTCAAAACTCAAGACGTCTCCCTCTAACGACAAATCCACATCCAAAATGACGCTGCTTTTGCTATATCGGTAACAGTCGTCATAGTAGATATCACAGTCTTTCATTTTTCTTTTGCCCAGCCCTTTCCATAGCTCTTCTTGAATGGTGGTTATTATCTGCTTTTTAGCAGTCTAGGGCATCCATTGAATGTTCGGCTGCATGTGGTCTATAGACAGGCAGAACAATCCATGTGCCAATTGGAAGCTCGTTGTCCTTATTTTGTTTGCTAGGTTCGTCAACAGTCAACTAACGTTTCCGAGGCTTATTGATGCTTTGATTGTTACATAAATCGCTTTACGTGGCCGGGATGTCAACCCGTTGCAATGGCACGACCCTCAACCTGGAGGACCAGAGCCTAATAATACAATTCAAAAGGCCGGGAGCTGGATTATACATGAGCTCTAAATATGTCGTAGAAGCCTGTTTAAAGTGTTCACTTAGTGGTTCAGCCTGACTGGAACCGTAGAAACCACCGTTGATTCCATCAGGGGAATTCTTCCACTGCCTCCTTGATGAAATAAGTGCCTTAGTGGGAACACTTATCTCGGTCTCTATATCTTCAAGACTGTTGGTGGCATTGTTGATTCCCTTTGCTGAATTCATGCACTACACACCATCCTTTTGATAGGCTCGTCCAAGACTTCAGCCGAATTAGCCAGTCATTTTTGACCGATGTCTTTCGTTCAGTACTCGCACTTTTTAGTTTGGCAAGTCAATAAGTCATTGAAAGAGACCAGTACCTGATAGTACCTAACCACTTTATGGTAAAATAAGCACAATTCACGTGTAGTATCCGTTGCATCACTCAACTGTGTGCCTACCCGTTTCCTACAACTCCGAACCATCGAAAGGTAACGTTATTTATGGTTTAAACTTTGGAGTAGTTAAGGAATTAAAGGCCTGGTCAAACAGAGTGTAGTCCGGCGATCTTTGTAAAAATATACAAAGAAAATTTGACCGTCGCGTTCTTACTTTCCCAGTAAAGTATTGACCGTCCCGTCGAACCGCACTCTATTTGACCAAGCCTTAAAAGTAAGATTGTAAACAACTGATTTGTAGAGACTTAGTACTTAGGTATGCCAAAATTGAGTGAATTAATTTAAAGGAAAATCGGTTTGGTAATAAACTGTGTTCCACGGAACCCTAGGGTTCCGCTGAGCAGTCTCCAGGGTTCCTCAAATTTCTTGAAGTAAATGAAAACATAACTTTTGTAGACATTTTGAAAATAAAAACTTTCAAGTGACGTTTGGTGAATTTTCTTGGTTTTTGATTTGTATGATGCAAAAACATTGCGCCAGAAAGGAACAGTCTCGTTGAATACTGATCGTTACGTACTTGTTGTAAGAAGAATGCCAACTGATTTGAAAAAATTTCTTGATAAATCTACGAAGATTATAAATTTCGTAAAAAGTCATCCTCTGCAGTCAACATTACTCAAAAAAGTGTACGAATATATAGAAAGTTAATTTTAACCACTTCTACTTCACATTGAAATCCCATTGCTTTCCTGAAGAAAAGCTTTATAAAAGCGGTTGAAAATCAAGCAAAAACTCCGATTTTTTTAAATCTCGAAAAATTTAATCCTGCAAATTAATAATTTTTTTTTATGATCTAACAACAAGAAAATCTCGCTTTCAAAAATCTCTCATTTACAATTTGCATCAAAAGTCTCGCAAATGTCAACAGAAATCTCGCAAATTATATTTTTGTAAATTCTAGTCTCACAGTAAAAGTCGTTCCCAGTTCTGCACTAAAAAATAAAAGTCCTGAGAATAAAAATTAGAAACTAGAAAATGAAGTAAATTTTCTCTAAACTTTTCTGTTTTCCAAAAAGAGCTTTTAACAATTAATAATAATCTTGTTTGGGGCTCCGCAGCATAAAAAGTTTGGGAACCGCTTTCTAGAGAATGAGAAATGTTAGCCAAAAATTAATTGTCATTTTAAATTTCAATGGTTTCAAAAGGAATTCTAAATAAATAAATTTTGTGGTGGAACAGCTCATATAAGGAACCTCGTCCTTGTGGCTAACAATACCCAATTAACCATTCCTGTGTGCGTGTTGTTAAGATATGGCAGTAATGGTACTTGAGAGTGCTAGGACGCCATATGGCCCTAGGCTCAATGATAGGAAAATCCCTATGCACACCTCTGCGTGGTAGAGGGCGGGTAACGCTAACGTGCAGGGGGACCGAATGGATGCCGGCATAAGCAGACAACCCAGCTATGCTGGTCAGGGCACAAACTTGTCCTCGGGATGGTTAAAAGCCCCCTTAAGGCGGATGAACTGCAGATGGCGGTCAACGGCATGATAGTCTGGTGGCGGAGGAGCTTTTTTTGTTAAAGGGCCAACGGCAGCAGCAGGTAGCGTCTGTAACCCATATTGGGCGGCTACAAAAGGCGTCTGTTTTCCCACAGTGGGCGGCCTCGAGCAGTTATGTGTTTGACCATACAAAAGGCGGGTGTGCCTGTCAAATCTGAGCTTATGTATGTTATTAATCATATCTCGGAAAACACCATGGTGGAAGGATATATGCAAATACATGAACTATGACAACAAATGGAAATGAGTCCCCAAGAGGTAATCTTTTTATAGAAAATCCTTCTGTAGCTTCGGCTGCAGTAAACCGCACATCGGATTTGGGGGTGCGGCATCCTTCATGTACGAGCGTCAATCAAGACGCCATAGTAATAAATGAATCGTTGACAAATAGAAGAAGTCTTTCAAGAAGCGCAAATGTTACTTTTGGCTACCGCATACGTACGAAAATCGGAGCATGGAACGTTCGATCCTTGTACAGCGATGGTAGATACGAGCAGGTTGAGCGTGAAATGCTTCGCCTAAAGATCAGTATCCTGGGCATAAGCGAAACTAAGTGGAGAGGAAGAGCTGAATACAGATCAGACACTGGACAGACGAGAATGCTGTATTCCGGCGAAGATGAAAGAGAGGGTGGCCAAAGACTACATGGTGTCGAAATTATGTTGAACGAAGAAGCGAGGCGTAGTTTGATCTCGGGCGCCCATTTCTGCGAGATTAATGACAGCAAGATTTCGTTCAAAAATTCGTAACGTAATTATTCAGTGCTACGCCCCCACAAATGAAGCGACCGAGGAAGACAAAACCGCGTTCTACACTCATCTTAACTCGGTTTACAGTAGTGTTCCGAGAGCCGACATCATAGTCGTTATGGGAGACCTTAATGCCCAAGTCGGTTCAGACAATTACGGACTGGAACGCGTGATGGGAAGAAATGGCGTGGGGTCACGGAATGAAAATGGTGACTTGCTTGTCGACTTTTGTAACGCGAATCGTCTTGTGATAGGTGGGACTGTATTTAAGCATAAGACGTGCAACAAAATTACCTGGGTGCATCCGGATGGTCAAACCGAAAACCAAATTGATCATATCATGATTCAGCAGCGATGGAGGAAGTCTATGTGTGATGTCCGGAGTATAAGAAATGCCGATCTGGGAAGCGACCACCATTTGGTTCTTATGAGTACCAAATAGCCAAAGATGTTATCGGGAAAAAAAACAACACCAATCATCCTGTAATGGATGTGGATGGCACACTTTTGGTATCAATTGGTGATCAGCTTCGTAGATGGAAGGAACATTTTTGTGCCCTGCTAAATGAGGACTCAGTTGAGCAGAGTGCTGAAGTGCCCCAACTAAACGAGATGCGCAGGTCCTAAAGGGGTAATGACATCGAACCCCCGTCGGAATCGGAAATCCTTACATCAATAAATCTCCTCAAAAACAACAAGGCAGCTGGACTGGACGGAATACCAGCTGAATTCCTGAAGGCCGATCCCGTAACAGCGGCTAGTATTTTACATCCGCTGATACAAAACATTTGGGAAAACGAAAGCTATCCCAGGGACTGGAAGGATGGTGTGATTGTTAAGTTGCCAAAGAAAGGTGACTTAAAGAATTGCAACAATTGGCGTGGTATCACCGTTTTGTTCGTTTTCCCAAAACTAATGGCAACCATCATTCTCGAGCGAATAAAGGATAGAATCGAGTCTACACTCAAGAGGCATCAAGCTGGCTTCCGCAGTGGTCGATCGTGTGTCGACCATATCAACACCCTGCGTATCGTCCTCGAGCAGTCGATGGAATTTCAATCACCGCTTTACCTCATGTTCGTGGATTTAAAGAAAGCCTTTGATCGAGTTAACCGAGAATGTATATGGAGATCGTTGCTCGGTAGAGAAATTCCACCAAAAATAGTTGCCATTATAAAAGAGTCCTAAGACAACGCAAGGTGTTTTGTTTTGCACAATGGGCAGCTATCCGACTCCTTCGTAGTGCAACAGGGTGTGAGACAAGGGGATGTTCTATCGCCAATTCTCTTCCTGCTGGCGATGGACGACGTATTGACGGCCAGTGTTGGTACAGCTGAGCGACAGGGCATTCAATGGAGACCGTTCGAAAGGCTCAGTCATTTAGACTATGCCGATGACATATGTCTACTGGCAAATAACATCAGTGGGCTGAACGGGATGTGCCAAACACTGCAAGTGAAGGGAGAGTCAAGTGGTCTAAGAATTAACAGCAAAAAGACAAAAATAATGCTCACAGGCCGCTCCACACAGCAGCGTATTATTTTACAGGAGACGCCAGTTGAAGTAGTGGAACAATTTAACTACCTTGGCAGTATTGTTTCTGCAAACGGTGCACAGTGGGCAGAAATCGTTAATTAAGTGGCCAAAAATCTGTAACTTTTAAACCAGTTGATATTTTTTTATGATTTTTTTGTATTAATTATTTTTTTTTTCTTTTATTCAAAAATTAATAAAAAATGAGTTTGTTTTTTTTTTCAAAATAAAAAAGTTAAATTTCAATGCTTCGAAAAATTATTTTTGAATATATTTTAAGAAAAAAAAAATTTTGAAGAGGAGGTCTTTATCCCGCCGTTTATTTGTGACAGGTAATTTAAAAAAAAAAAAAGACTTTGTAGAACATTATTTAAAAAAACTACAATATCACTTACAATACTGGGCTGTAATGCCAAAGCTTACTGTTCTATTTTATAAAAAAATAACGTTAATTCAAAAACAGCTTTTGAAACAAAAAAATATTTTGAAACTCAACATTTTGATAAAAAAAAGAATACATTCTTGGAGACTTGATTGCTCGAATTTTCTGAAACATTCCCGTTTGATGGAACGCATTTGTTTTTTGCCTGACTTATCGAGGTGTCCTTCTAATGTTAAATTTGTATCTTTTGAAAGTACTAAGTCCAAAAAATTGCTAAAGCTTCCCTTGCTGAAAACCTTGTGGTTTCAGCTTCTAGTGAAAATATAACGCTACGCATTCTATCCATATATCTTCTTTATTTGCTCTTTCTACAGCATATACAATTTCTGCCTTTTTAGGTTGGTAATTTTTCCTTTAATTATGCGTGTATTTTTCTTAACATCAGATCTCAGACAGTTAGCTTCAAATTCATTTCTTTTTCGTCTTTTTGACCTATCAGTATAGTATTTTTGGTCTTCCTCTTGTGGACATTTTTATTCTTCTGACTCAAATTCGCTTTTTAGTCCAAAAGGCTTTTAAAGCCACTTTGAATAGTTATTGGTATTTTTTCTTTATTTGGTTGAATATTCTACCTAAGCATATTTAACTTACTTTAAGGTCAAACTTACTGGTCACTTTTTTTTAAGTAGTCTTTGGCATTTACCTTCGGATCTTCACAACAACAATCAAAAAGAAGTTTGTAGAGCCAAATTATAATAATTACAATGCTTTTAAGCCACCACTTTGCTTATCAAAAGTTTAGTTGCAAATAACTTTAAATCAGTCTTGCAACAATCTTTTACTAGGCAAGAGTAACGGAACAAAGTAATGAATAGATGAGAGCAGGAACACTTTGGTAGGGTCAGAGAAAACTAGTACAAGCTAACTTGTAATGTTTTACTGGACTATATAAAAATAATAAGCTAAGGTTCATGTAAAATTTTGCGAAGAAAAAGTCACTATACAGATTTTTATTCGCTCTAACTCCTAAAGTCGGATTCATGCGGGTATGATTTTTTTAAATTCTGATAGAGCACATATTTCACTTTCAATGCATAAATAAATAAGAGTTGTGAAAAGTTGTGAATTTTTGTACCACTTTAATGAACCTGAAAAATTGGTTTTAAGCTAGATTGGTTTTACCAAATCAAACGGTACTTTCCGGCTTACCGTTTTTTAATTTTTTTTTCCACGTTATAACAGAAAAATATATAGAAAAACTTGGTATAACAAAACCGATCGTTTTCTAAAAGGGATCTCTTTAAAAATCGTGGTTTTTAACCATGTTAGAAAATGTCTTTTACGTTAATACAATTTTTTTCTAAGTCTGAGGTGCTTTTTCTCTTAGCCTGGACATATTTAGGAATTTTTTTTTTTACATATTTTACGTATGAGTATTTTTCTACTGACTTATAATGAAACTTAAGTATTTTGAAGACATGAAAAATTTGATTTTTGGCCACTAAATCGACTATTTTTGCCCATTGTGCGGTGGTACGGATCTGGACGTTAAAAGTAGAATAAATAAAGCTCGTGCTGCCTTCGGTACTCTGTCCCCAATTTGGAAATCCAGTCAAATCTCCTTACGCACTAAGTTGAGATTCTTTGAATCCAATGTCAAATCCGTGCTGTTATATGCTTGTGAAACCTGGAAAGTCACGTCTACCATTTCGAAGAAATTGCAGGCTTTTGTGAATCACTGTCTTCGCCACATCCTAAAGATTCGCTGGCCACAAATAATATCAAATGAGGAATTGTGGCGCAGGACAAGTCAAGAGCGGCTGGACGTCGACATAAGAAAGCGTAAATGGCGTTGGATTGGTCACACACTGAGGAAACCAAACGATGAAATTGCAAAGCAGTCCTTTGAATGGAATCCTCAGGGTGCACGGCGGGTTGGAAGACCAAGAACAACATGGAAATCAACTGTCTTAGCGGAAGCAGAATCCCAGAGAAAGACGTGGCCACAGCTTAAATACCTTGCAGCAGACCGTGAAGGATGGAGACGTTTTGTTGACGCCCTATGCCCCAGCCGGGGTTACAGGACTCGATGATGATGATGAGTAATGGAAGGGACTTACAATGTTACTGTTTCCGAACTGCACTTTTAAACGACAAGAGATAGCTATCATCCATTCATAGCCCATTGTTAAATTGAGTTTAACACAAACATTTTAGACAAATCATATAGTTCTTAAGTTTTCTAAACTTTGCCCCAAAAAAAGGACTTTAAATGATAAAATACAATTTCCTTAAAACTTCGTTTAAATATGATAATTCTACAGAGAGGAAGCAAGCAATTTCAAAAATAAATTAAGAAATATTGTTCTTTCTAATTATTATACCCCAGACCCATATTTATGTACAATTTAAAGTTTGTTAGCATACTTCTGACACCTAGGTAGTGAGCTTTTGTTTTCCTGCTTATACTCAGTGTGTATAGAGATGCAATCGTCTCACCACTTATCACTCAGACAAAAGAGAAAAGTGACACAAGTTCTAGGACGAATATATAGTATAAACAGAGATTGTTGGTACCTCTATAGTTTGGTTCTCAATCCTTGGAACACATTATAAATAAACATTCTACTAGACTGCTTGTTTGCCTTTCATTTGTCTCTCAAAACTTCTGCAGTTTACTTATTTATGAACACACATAAAATCATGTCACATTCCTTTTTGAGAAGTGTCCTTTTGTTGCTATGGAGCTATGGGTTGTATAAGTTAATGGGTGCAAAAGACATGCACTCAAAATATCAAATAATATTTTCATAAAACGTGTCTGTGCCTCTGTGGTAAAAAAAAAAATAGAATGAGAAATACTATTATACAGTAATGTACCTACATGATGTGCATATAGCAGAGTATACCTACCTACTAACTTTTTATAGTTGAATCCTAGCCTAGTATATGAACAACATGCCTTGTCTCTAAAATTAAATACCAAAAATTCCACAAAAGCTACAAACATGTCCAATTGTTGTCAACATAAAAGCATTTTAATACAAGGTAGATATCAAGCTAGCTATCCAGAGAAGGCTTATGCGATGTAAAGCATTTCAGAGCCTAAATGATTTTGACTCAAACAAATAAAACATACCAAAAAACATAACATTTGTGAAAGGGTTTTGTGGAAATATCTGTTTTGAATTGTAATATTTAGGTATCTAAATATTTGAATTAAATTTAACAAAAAGTAGACAGGATAGGATGCATTTCTAAGTGTCAAACAGTGGCATAGCTACCCAGGGGCAAACTGGGGCGGCGCTATAGGGCCCTGAAGGTTTTGGGCCCCACAGACTGACAGAATCAATTTTTCAGGTCGAAAATAAAAGTTTTTCTTATCTTTAAGAAAAGTTTCGGCTAAGTTTGTTTTGGATATTAAATTACAAGCATAATTTTATGATTTAAAAATAAAAGTTTTTAATAATTCCTTTTCAAAACAATAACAAGTGTTTTAATTTTAATTTATTTTTTTAATCAATTAATTTTTTAATGTTATAAGCAAATATCAGCTTATGTAAAGATTTTGACCTGTGAATAATTTTTAGAAGCAAACTACTTAGTTAATATATTATTGGTGAAAAATTCAACGCTATTTAGAAGAAATTAGAGAATATCGTTCTTATAGCTCTTTTCAGGTGATGAAATATTCCATAAAAACTGACACATGAGAGCATAAATGAAATATGCCGTTTTGACTTTGCTTCTGTTATATGGCCAAGATTGATTATTCTTCAGATTATTTGGAAATTATTCCGTTCTTTTTACGGACTGAATAAATTTCATTTATATTCACCCCGATTACAAAATAGGAAGCGCTTGCTTACGATTGCTGGTTTTATTTTTGCTACTGGTGACTTTTGAGGGAAGGGTACAAAAACCCGAATGCCAAAATCCCGACTTGCAAAAAAACAGAATCCCGAATGCCAAAAATCCCGAATGGACAGAATCCCGAAAATTCGAAATAAAATCCAGAATTTGAATACTTTTAAGTATCTACTATTTCAATACTTCCAAAGAAACTGAACTGCTATTTTTGGCTTGACGATCTCAAATGACAAAAATATTGAATGCAAAAATTTCAAACGAACAAAAATCTAGAATGTACAAAAATCACGTATAACACCAACAAAAATTTTCTCAACCCATTTTCATCAAAAATCAATGAGGATATAAGTATCTAAAGCACATAAAATTTCAATTTAAAGGCCAGAACCTCGAATGGCTTATTACTGTTTTGGTATTAAAAAACGCGAGCACGGGATATTTTGGCATTCGGTATTTTGGTATTCGGTATTCTGGCATTCGGGATTTTGTCCATTCGATTAATCCATTCGGGATTTTATCCAATCGGGGGTTTGTCTTTCAGGCATTCGGATTTTTTTCCATTTCGGGATTTTGGCATTTGGGATTTCGTACCCAACCCTTTTTATTACTTTTCCTCTGTGTTTTCGCAAGCGTTTCGCCGTCACGGAAAAATATCGTTTCGCATCAGTAGTGAACTAGTCTAATGAACTAGTTATACCTTAAAGCTTATTAGTTCACTGCTAATGCAAAACAAAATATTTCCGTGACATCGAAATGCGAACGAAAACACAGCGACTATTGTTATAATATAGTCAGTATTTCTTGTAGACGTGTTCTTGTTTTATCTAACACCAAAGTCTTGCGTAACGGTGGAGTGAGTTTCTTACGAAATTTAACTGTTTGAATTCACATTTCTTATCGAACTTTCATTTTTTTTTATAGGAAAAACAGAATGTTTTTCAGAAATTTTGACTGCTTAAAAACTGTTAAATGAACACCGCAAAAATATATTGATTATTCCAATGATTTTTTTTAAATTTTATTACATCTCCGTTCTTCCCCCAATTTTTAGCTATTAAACTGCATGCTAAGCTCAAGAATTTATATTATATATTACATATATTTATATAAGGAACGAATATATTTAGCCAACGGTTTTTTGTAAAAAGTTCCTAACATTATATATTTACTAAACTTTTTCATTTTTTTTTTACCAAAAGAGAAACCAACTTCTGTTTAGGGGGCCATTTTATTTTCTGCCCCTGGGCCCTCGTCCATCTAGCTACGCTACTGGTGTCAAACTTGCTGGTTGTTGATATGATTTAATTTATGGAAAGAAAGGTAATCACTGAACACGTTACAATTAAATAATTAAATGAAAATAACTCAACATTAATATTGCAAATAGAAATATGTACATTAGGGTGGTTCTTATATTGGGTTTTTTTGAAATTCCAACTTGGATAGGCATCAAATTACTCTAAATAGAGAAACAAAAATTTTCGATTTTTTTCAGATTTTTATTTCACCCCCCTGGTCTCCCTTTTTTCACTCCAAGGTACAAATAATAGAGTAAGGGTGATTCTTGTAAGACGCGAAAAAAAATCAGAACTTATAGATTAGATTCAGACGAAAAAAAAATCTTATGGGAGGGGGGGTCTACTTCCCCTCGTTCAGACGGTAGGGGTAATTTTCTAAAAAATTGACCCAAAATAGAAAAAAACTATTAAAAAACAACGGGACCACTTACAATGGAATGCTATAACTTTTTTTAAAGCCATGAATCCAGTCTCTCATATGTTTTTTAAATCAAGTTTTTATTGTGAATAGTTTCTGAAAAAAAATAATTGCAAACGTAAAAAATTATTATTTTAGTTTTTATTTTTGAGTTTTAAAATTATTTTTTCAAAAACTATTTTCAATAAAAACTTGATTTAAAAAACATATAAGAGTCTGGATTCATAGCTTTAAAAAAAGCTATAGCATGCCATTGTAAGTTGTCCTGTTGTTTTTTAATATATTTTTTCAATTTTGGGTCAAAATTTTTGAAAATTACCCTTCCCGCCTGAACGGGGGGAAATAGACCCCCCCCTCCAATACGATTTTTTGTTCGTCTGAATCTAATCTATAAGTTCTGATTTTTTTTCGCGTGTTATAAGAATCACCCTTACTCCATTTTTTGTAACTTGAAGTGAAAAAAGGGAGACCAGGGGGGTGAAATAAAAATCTGAAAAAATAAGGGAAATTGTTTTTCAATGTTTTGAATCGAATGAGGGCTATCCAAGACAATGTCCAATTTAAGGACCACCCTAATGTACATAGCTAAAAATAAAAAAAAATATTTAGGTAAAAGATTTCAAAAGCATTAATCAAACTCAACAAACTAGATTTTTGAAAGAAGCGTCTTTTTGTTTAACAAAATCCTATTTGTTTTCGAAAAGGGTGTATGGTCAAAACAAGCTAAATTGTGGTCAAAAGTGGCAATTTTTGAAATCATTAATAATATGTATACGCCACAGTGTACATGGCCCAGAACACGAAACACGATTCGATTGAACGATCCGCGTCGTTTCGACTATTACTCTCTGTATATTTCCCTGTAGATGTGAATAGAGACAGATAGAGTCAAAACGACGAGCGTTCAATCGAATGGTTTTACGTGATCTGGGCCCAGGTTTTTCTTATTACTTAGGTACCTACTCAAATGTTTAAAATTTATTTTTACAAAAATGCAAATCGATTTTTAAATAAGAAAAAGAGTTGACATTGAGTATAAAAATGAAAGATAGTATGATTTAAACATATCGATATTCCTTATAGTATACCACATTTTTCTTAGATGTAGTTTAACTAAGGAAGTTCAGTATAAGGACGTTTTGGATAATTTCAAAATCTCATTATTTGCTTTTCTTGACTACTTTAAGGCATTTGATATGATTGACCATATATCATTTTTGTCAAAAACTGTCAGCCGGTCTTAGTTTTTCTCTCTCTGTGAAACTGGAAAATCTGACTTCCATCTCTATATGTACGGTTGTCGTTTTATCAAAACGACAATATAAAGACACGGGTCTGGAAGTGATAATTTTCTTTTAAATAAAGCTTAAACTTTGACGTCTTCTTTGTTCATATGTCATAATCATTACAATTTTATTTGTTTTACTTGAATGAAAGGGCGGACTAAGAGGCATTGGCACCCGGGCGGTAAGGTTACATGAACAAAGATCTTATTTAAAGGCCCTTTCGGCTTTTATTACACTAACAGCCCTATTATTGACACGATTCAAAACTAGTTTTAACATAAAACTAGTTTTATATAGTCCCGGAGCCCACCGTATGATTACATCTCATCGTGGCCACGCAAAAATTGGCTGCCAACCGATAGCTTTAGTCCAAACATTTACAAAACTGCTGGTCGGACAAGCTATATCTGGTCGCAATGGTTAGAAAATGCACTTTTCAGGTTGCATTTTCCGCTAAATGTACCTATAATATAAGCAACTTTTATAAATGGGGTATCAACTGAAAGCTATGACTGTCCTCTACACGATACCATTGGTCGGACTGACTTTTTTTGGCTGTTACGACGTCTCATAACAGCTCCCAGACTATATAGAACTAGTTTTACGTTAAAACTAGTTTTGAATCGTGTCAATAATAGGGCTGTAAATGTTTCAATTAAATCATAAAAATCAATATTTTTTGTATGCTCTTTTTTCATTGAAATTATAGCCAGATTGGTCAATCTATTTTGGCTCATTGTTGAACTTAGATAAGTCTTAATCAATTTTAATTTTGAAAAGTTTCGTTCACACGATGTCACTGAGACGCAAGTTCTCTGGTGCCAGGTAGAAAGGGGCTGGGTCAAAAAATTCGACTTTCGGATTTTAATTGGACTTAAGTCAGTCTTTTTTTCTCTATTGTTTGGTACTATCAGCATAAGTCTATCGCTACTCCTTCCAATAGAAATAAATTTGTACAAAGGGCATAGGTCAGGAAATTTTTAAGATTGTTTGGTATTAAAGTCATAAGTGGACTTAAGTCCTTTGAATTTATAGTAATTTTATATTTTGAAATAATAAAGTTGCTCCAAAGGACTTAAGTCTTCTTATGCCTTTAGTACCAAACAGATTTGAAATAATCTTGTTGCTCATAAGGGCTTAAATCATCTTGTGCCCTAGTACCGAACAGTATAAATCAGACATAAATCTATCATTTATTTTTTCTTTTATTCTTGGGTACTAAAACATTCTTTAAGAATTTATAAAAAATACACCATCACAAAAATAAGTATACCTACACTTTACTGGCTGAACAGAATAGATTCTGCAACTGGAGCTGCAGTTGCAACTGGAATAGCTGTCAAAAAGTGTCGTACGTTACGGACACTGTATCTGAAACGACATTCTACTCCGACACATGTGGGGGACAGAATAAGGATAGTCATGTCGCTGCAATGTTCATTCTAGCCCAAACAGAATTCCCACATTTGGTAATCAACCACAAATTTTTGGTTCCGGGAAACACTCGCTCAAAAAAAAAATGCAAACACCAGTATACCACCCACACGATTGGTACCAATTGGTACGGACTACTGGTAAAAAGAAGCAATTCAGGGTGCATGAAATGCAGCAGGATGAGATTTTGGATTTTGCCAGCTTACTGAACACAGCTTTACTGTCTCGAAAAAAGAATGAAGCTGGGGAACCGTTCTCGTGGCACAAAATGTTCAATGGCTCCAATACAAGGAAAAAGGAATACTAAGATACAAAAATTCGTTGAACGATGCTGAAGATTTTAAACTTTTAAGCTTTCTAAGGCGAGGAAAGTTCCAAAATCTCCAACATTCGCTTAAAAAAAGATACAAGAGTTCTAATCCGATGTCTGCTGAAAAGAAACGAGATTTGTGCTCACTCATTACCCTAAGTTCCACCAGTCTTTCACGAGTTTTATAAAAATTTTAAAACTTCGGAAGAGGCGCTTGATATCGACCCCTATTTGTTGGACGATGGAGATGATCAAACTTAAAAAATTAAAAAGATGCCTTTTTATTTATTATTTATTTGTTTTAATTTTATGTTTCCAACTTTTTCCATAAATTAAAACGACTTATTAATATAAACAAATATTCTTTTTCTTAAGTCCTTTGACAAAACTGAATTTTAACAGGTAAAAAAAATACAGATGGCTCTAAGGAGATAAGTCATCAGAAAATCTGTTAAGCGCTTAAATTTTTTGGTCACCCATTGAATGGTATTAAAGACGACCGTTTTGATGACTGTTTTGCATCATTATTCTTAAGAAAAAAGAATATCTGGATTTATAAAAAAAAATTCAATCTTCAATTGCATTTTTCTCAAAACTACTATTTCTGATTTAACCCCTTTCTACCTGGCACCAGAGAATTGTGAATTTATCTTATGCCAATGACAGACTCGGCAACGAGTCTGAAAAGTTCCACTTAATATTGAAGCTTATAAAAAAGCTGTCCAAATGTTTTCATCTTTCTTTTTAATATATTTTTGCAGCTATGTGACGTCAAATTTGCCCGATTTCTAATATGATACTCTTGTCTGTTAGTTCTGTAAATTTCGAGGTAACTATTGAAACAATAGTACGCAGTTCTTCTTCCGGTCCATACAGCAATATTTTTGGTTGAAGAGCTGAGAAAACGGATGCAATGGCCTTAGCCATGAATAAGTTCAGTATAAAATATATTCTGAAATTCTAACATGAATCTTCGTGCATCCTCTTCCAACGTCAATCCAGCATGGTGAACTTTTTCACCAAGCCTAATATTCTTCTTTTTTTTGTTCTTTCCCGTCTTTCAATTGAAATTTCTAGCTCAGTACATTGTTCTCATGCGTATATTATGGTTTTTTCACGGTTTCATCATAGAATTTTATACGACAAAAAGAAAAATACTTACAACAGTAAAGAATAAAATGCACGACTGGGTTGCACGTACCTACTTGCTCTTATGTTCAAGAGGCTGAGGGTTAAAGAAAATTGTATACCTAAAGTCATGGAAATTATGGATTGGGCATGATTTTTCGACTTTTAAAATATCGACTCCATAAGATTGACTTTTATTATCTCGACAGAAGAAATTTCGACTGGTTAAAAGACCGAGAGATCAAAATATAGACAAAAAAATCACCGGCTTTTTAAAAATGTCGATTTTCCTAAATTCGAGAGTGACTGAGATTTTATGAGTTGAGATTTCAACAGTCGACATTTTAAATGTCGACATTTTGATCAGATCATAGCTTAGGGAATGATGTTTACAGGCGTGCGCTTGTAATTAATTGTAATTAGTAATTAATATTGCACTTTCATCAACCACCATTCAAGCACTTGTTAAACGATTATTTAAAAATGAACAAGAACTTTTGAGATATTATCTTTTGTTTTGATTCAAGATAGTTCAATAAATCTCATGACATTACGAAACGATGAAAGAGAACACGAAAAAAGTGGGTGCCACAATTCTGTCTGTCTGTCCGTACCTCAACGTACAGCCTAAACTTCATCGTGTCCTGTAACCCCGGCTGGGGCATAGGGCGTCAACAAAACGTCTCCATCCTTCACGGTCTGCTGCAAGGTACTTTAGATGTGGCCATGTCTTTCTCTGGGATTCTGCTTCCGCTAAGACAGTTGATTTCCATGTTGTTCTTGGTCTTCCAACCCGCCGTGCACCCTGAGGATTCCATTCAAAGGACTGCTTTGCAATTTCATCGTTTGGTTTCCTCAGTGTGTGACCAATCCAACGCCATTTACGCTTTCTTATGTCGACGTCCAGCCGCTCTTGACTTGTCCTGCGCCACAATTCCTCATTTGATATTATTTGTGGCCAGCGAATCTTAAGGATGTTGCGAAGACAGCGATTCACAAAAGCCTGCAATTTCTTCGAAATGGTAGACGTGACTTTCCAGGTTTCACAAGCATATAACAGCACGGATTTGACATTGGATTCGAAGAATCTCAACTTAGTGCGTAAGGAGATTTGACTGGATTCCCAAATTGGGGACAGAGTACCGAAGGCAGCACGAGCTTTATTCATTCTACTTTTAACGTCCAGATCCGTACCACCGTTTGCAGAAACAATACTGCCAAGGTATTTGAACTGTTCCACTACTTCAACTGGCGTCTCCTGTAGAATAATACGCTGCTGTGTGGAGAAGCCTGTGAGCATTATTTTTGTCTTTTTGCTGTTTATTCTTAGACCACTCGACTCTCCCTTCACTTGCAGCGTTTGGCACATCTCGTTCAGCCCACTGATGTTATTTGCCAGTAGACATATGTCATCGGCATAGTCTAAATGACTGAGCCTTTCGTACGGTCTCCACTGAATGCCCTGTCGCTCAGCTGTACCAACACTGGCCGTCAATACGTCATCCATCGCCAGCAGGAAGAGAATTGGCGATGAAACATCCCCTTGTCTCACACCCTGTTGCACTACGAAGGAGTCGGATAGCTGCCCATTGTGTAAAACAAAACACCTTGCGTTGTTGTAGGACTCTTTAATAATGGCAACAATTTTTGGTGGAATTCCTCTACCAAGCAACGATCTCCATATACATTCTCGGTTAACTCGATCAAAGGCCTTCTCAAAATCCACGAACATGAGGTAAAGCGGTGATTGAAATTCCATCGACTGCTCGAGGACGATACGCAGGGTGTTGATATGGTCGACACACGATCGACTGCGGAAGCCAGCTTGATGTCTGTTGAGTGTAGACTCGATTCTATCCTTTATTCGCTCGAGAATGATGGTTGCCATTAGGTTTGGGAAAACGGACAAAACGGTGATACCACGCCAATTGTTGCAATTCTTTAAGTCACCTTTCTTTGGCAACTTAACAATCACACCATCCTTCCAATCCCTGGGATAGCATTCGTTTTCCCAAATGCTTTGTATCAACGGATGTAAAATACTAGCCGCTGTTACGGGATCGGCTTTCAGGAATTCAGCTGGTATTCCGTCCAGTCCAGCTGCCTTGTTGTTTTTGAGGAGATTTATTGATGTAAGGATTTCCGATTCTGACGGGGGTTCGATGTCAATATCCCTATAGGACCTGCGCATCTCGTTAAGTTGGGGCACTTCAGCACTCTGCTCAACTGAATCCTCATTTAGCAGGGCACAAAAATGGTCCTTCCATCTACGAAGCTGATCCTCAATTGATACCAGCCTAAACTACTGAAGCGATTTTCTTCAAATTTTGAACTTAAAGTTTTTTTGTAACTCTCCAGAGGGGTAATTGAAATTTTTTTTTAAGCTCAAAAAATAACGGTACTTGCCATACAACCGTTAAGCAAAAGCTTATATATCTCAAAAACGGATTCAACGACTTTGATAAAAAAATCAGTGTATTATTGTAGATATTATATAACTTTTCGTAAGAAAAAAGAATTCACCAAAAACATTTATTAACGGTACCTGCCATATAACGTTTTTTTTTTATTTATGGTTTTCTCACTAACCGCTCATCCGATTTCAATAAAATTTTTTGCACAAAAATTTTGTTAAAATATAAATAATACTGCATACCAAAATTTTTGAAAAAATAAATTTTGGATTTTTAAAAAAAGATTAAAATTTTTTTTTTGAAAGTTCAATATTTCAAAAACGGGTTGATGAATTGTTTTGAAATTTCAGTTTTAAATGTATATTAATATATACTTAAAATTGACATACCAAATTTGTTTTTGAAAAATGTTACAAAAATTTTATATTAATTTTTAAGAAAACGGCTCCAACGATTTTAAATTTTTTTGCATATATTCATATTTTTCAAGAAATCAAATGGCATACTTTTTTCTTGAGCTCTAAGTTATTTATCAGGCTGTTTATACAATTAAAAGAACTATTCAAATGTTTTTTTTATACTTTTTCTATAATTACTTGGATATTTTTTAAAGTTCTTCAGTTCCACACAACTTGAACATAAGAGCAAGTACGTGCGATCCAGTCGTGCATTTTATTTGTAATTTAATTTGTGTTGCTTTTACATTTCGTCGTTATTGTCACTTCTTCAGGGTCTGTTATGCGTTTTAATGTAAAATATAATAATGAAACATACAAAAAATTAGGCAACTATATGTTTGAAATAGATATATGTTGTATATGTAAGTACGTAGGTAAAAAAAAGCAAAAAAAATTATCTATAGCATCAAAGTCAGACAAGATTTTATGATTCTTGGGCTTATGGTTATTCCGTGCAAACATTTAAGGTGGACCGTTGTTTTTTGGGGTACGTTCGTCAACTAGTTAAAATGTCGCCTTATATCGACCTTTTTTGTATGGGACAAATTCTGACAAGTCGATATTTTCCTCGTCTTCTTTCAGCCCAGTCGACTTTTTGTCAAGTCAAGATTTCAAAATGTCGAGATTTTAGTTAGTCGGTAAAAACAAATTCAGTATTATAACTTGCAGAAAAGTCGATAAAAATCGACATTTAACCAAACAACATTTTTTTGTTGGTCATTCGTACAAGATAAGAACTCCTAATCATTAAGCTGGAAGTCTTTTTGCCCGAGGCCAGGCATAGTTTCTATATAAGAAGGCTTTATAATACAAATTCTATATACTACTGAAATAAATCAGCCAAGTAGAAGACTTATAATTAAGGATTGGACTTGTTGAATTATTGATTCAAAATAATACAAATTGCGTATGACAAAGCCCTCACTATGTCACTGATGAGTCCAAGTGAGTAAACCGGACGAAACGCCAATTTGTAGGACTAAAGGCTATAAAAAGCTATTTTGAATCAATAATTCCACAATTCCAATCCTTAATGCTAGGTCTTCTACTTGGCTGATTTATTTCAGTAGTATATAGAATTTGTAATATAAAGCCTTCTTATATAGAAACTATGCCTCGCCCCGGGCAAAAAGACTTCCAGCTTAATGATTTGGAATTTTAATCTTGTTGGATATAGTTTACAGTAGATTTTCGTTGAAAAATGCATGTAACTTGAACTGAACTTAATACAAATTGCGTATGACAAAGCCCTCACTATGTCACTATGATAAGAGTCCATGTGAGTATGTCGAACAAAACGCCAATTTGTAGGACTAAAGGCCATAAAAATCTATTTTGAATCGAAAGCACCGACTGCGATTCTACTACGATGTTCCCCTGATCATCCTTGCAGGCTTCGGTTCCCCGAACTTCCTTCCTTCCTTGCCTACAACGAGGTAGTGGTACGAGTCAACGTTGGCTCCTCGGAACGTTCAGACATCCTTGATACTGGAGGAGTGACTTGCGTCAATCACAATGTGGTTAATCTGGTGGCGGACCGCAACTTGCGGTTGATTGACCAGGAATTCGACATGCCCCTTGTATATATCGATAAGCGGGAACTGCGTACTAGCTACCACAACGTTTCGCTCCGCAGCAAAGTCGATAAACCTGAATCCGTTATCGGAGGTTGGGTGGTGCAGGTTATATCTTCCGTTTGTACCACCAAAGACGTCTTTTCTCCCAAGTTTGGCATTCAAATCACCCAAGACAATTTTAATGTCATAGCTAGGGCATTGCTCATATATGTCTTGTCCAGTAGCTCATATAGAACTCGTCGTTGGTTTCGTCATCTTTCTCCTCTGTGGGAGTATGCACGCATATGAGGCAAATGTTGACGAATTTAGCTTTGATGCGAATGGTCGTGAGTCACTCGTTCACATAGTTGAAACTCAGTACTTCTTGCCTAGGTCTGCCTCTAAAGACGAATCAACATCGAAAAAGACGCTGCCCTTGTGGTCGGTAACAGTCAAATTTCTCACAAGAAGCAGCACCTCGGAAAAAACATTTCTGTTTTAGATTTAGGTTAGTCCAACGCATTAACCTTTATACAACGAGGTACTACAATTCTAGGAAATAATTTTAAGGAAAAACACTTCGTTTTGTTGTATTAAAAAAATAAGTGTTTCCGGAACCAGAGAGGGCAGCTAGATATAACTCCTATGTGAAAAGAAGAAATTTTACCCACCTTTACCCTCTGATTGTAAAAACACTTAATTTTTTATCAGAAAAAAACGAAGCGTTGCGATTAGATTTTTCTCTACAAATTATTTCAAAAAAATTGAAAGCGCATTTCTTTGCGAGTGACATTAAACTCTGTTTTTTTGCGGATTTTGTATACTTTTTAAATATTTGGTACTTCAAATATCACACTTTACCGTTGCCAAGTTGCAACTTACAGACCTTTTTCCTTATTTTTGAAGCAAAGTATAGTGAGAGCTGAGAGTGAGAGTTGGGTGCAGCTCTGCCTCTCGTTCATCTACCCGCCTTCATAGTCAATGGTGTAATAATCTCCATTTATTGTTTTCACATAGGCAGGCTAATTTGGCAAATTACTGCTTACTTTAAATTTAAATTATTTTCAAAAACGATTTCAACTATTGATTGGCACACAAAAAGGACGATTAGGAAACTCAGTTTATCGTAAACTTAGATTATTGGCACTTTACCTACTCAAGTGGCACAAAGATCCGTAAATTATTTTAGTTAATATGATCAAAGTTAAGACTTCAAGCCATTGAAGTCACTTTCCCAAAATAGAGATAAAACACTGAAAAAATCCAAAATATAGAAAAAAACACCAAAAAAAAACACAGCAAATGAAAACTTGCTTATATTATTCCATTCTTCTCAAAACCTTCCTTTTCATTCATTAAAATGCATATATTTTTGAACATATTTAATCCCATCCACAACCCAGATTTGCTTTACACACATGTATTCCTCGTGTCCCTTTCAAGAAGATTAGCTGTTTGTACGTACTTTTTTTTTTAATTCCCTTCAGCCTTATTCATAAACGCATCATAGCTTGTGCATAGTGCTATGTACTCGTTATAATGCATCTGAACGCAAAAACCTTATTCATAAAACTTATGCAACGTTACATAGACTCATTATAAGCTAAACTAGTTTGGGGGTTGAATAGTGGCAACATAAGGATATTTTAGTATCACAATGTCACTAACACACACAAAAGTGAAATATTTTGATATGCGCACATATACATATCTATACCTATTCTTCCCAATAAAAAATGTGAGCAAAGAAATAATGAAATAAAACAACAAAACAGATTAGCTATTTTCTCAAAAAACTAATTTTCTTTTATTTATGCACATATGTAAATGCGTATCTACTATAAACAATAGATAACACAATTAGACCAGGAAAAATAGCACAAATCGTATGGGGAACCTTGAAAAAATTAATTCATGAAATATTAAAATTGGAATCGACGCAGAATTGCAACCTCTATAACATATCCAAAGTCCCCCAAAATCCCCGCATTGGCTTTTTGTGTAGATGCATTTGAAGAGGTGCAGACGGGGAGAATTTGGAGGTCTATCAAACTTAAATATTTGTTTGGGTAAAACCTGATCATATGATACATGCTTTAAGGGTAGTTTTTAACGCCGAATCTAATGAGACCAAATTCAAAATGATACAACCACCCAAAAAGAAGTTATAGTCCTTTTTATGTAATGATGACTTTTTTTCAGGTACAACAGGTAAAATATTACCGAAACCCCTTTGAAAATAACGGTATGTTAATGAAACTTGGAATAAATGTTTCATTTGTCTTAGGAACTAAGAATCAAGAGAGTCCTTAAAAATATTCATTGTGAAAGGGTGTTTTTTTTAAGGGGGAGGGGCAACAAAGAATGTTAACCATAACACCCACGTACAAACTCTAACACTCATGAAATTCGCCAAAAATATATAATTTGTCATGGCAACCAAGAATCAAAATAGTCCTCATAAATATATTTGTTCTGGGGTTTTTTTATTAAAGAGAGGGAAAATCAGGGAAGAAGTTGGAAGATTTGAGCCAAAATTCCGATTTGGTGTAATTGAGGTATATACAAAAAGTATGGTATATGATTTAAGGGTATTTTTTAACGCTGAATCTAATAAAAGCAAAACTAAAATGATACAAGCACCCTTAACAAAGCTATGGGCCTTTTCAAGCAAAAATTAATTTTTGAAATCGTATTTTCCGTAGAACAAGTCAAAAATTTACAGTCACCAAAAACACTCTTAGAACAAAGATATTTGTATGGATTATTTTGATTCTTGGTTGCCATGAAGAGTTTAATATTTTTGGCGAGTTTCATGAGTGTAAGAATTTTTACGTGGGTGTTATGGTTAACATTCTTTGTTGCCCCTCCCCTTAAAAAAAACACCCTTTCACAATGAATATTTTTAAGGACTCTCTTGATTCTTAGTTCCTAAGACAAATGAAACATTCATTCCAAGTTTCATTAACATACCGTTATTTTCAAAGGGGTTTCGGTAATATTTTACCTGTTGTACCTGAAAAAAAGTCATCATTACATAAAAAGGACTATAACTTCTTTTTGGGTGGTTGTATCATTTTGAATTTGGTCACATTAGATTCGGCGTTAAAAACTACTCTTAAAGCATGTATCATATGATCAGGTTTTACCCAAACAAATATTTAAGTTTGATAGACCTCCAAATTCTCCCCGTCTGCACCTCTTCAAATGCATCTACACAAAAAGCCAATGCGAGGATTTTGGGGGACTTTGGATATGTTATAGAGGTTGCAATTCTGCGTCGATTCCAATTTTAATATTTCATGAATTAATTTTTTCAACCTCGGAACCTATTTTTCCTGGCCTAAATGAAAATAGAATAGAAAAACAAAAATAGAGAAACTAAAAACAATCCAACCGGTGGCGGCAGCGCAGCAGGAAAACTGGGGGTTGTTTTTTTTTTTTTTTTTTAATAAAAATTCACTGAGAGTAAATGGAATGGAATTGATATGAGTTTTTATCGAAACTTTTATTTATTTTTGCTAAAAATGAGTAATGACACAAGAAAACTACAAAATTACAATATTATAGACACAGAAATTGAAAAGACCGAACTGGAAGCATTTTTCTTTTATTGATTTTTCACAAACAGCTGATGTTTGTTTATGTGAAGTTGAAGTAAAACGTAATAGATTTCCTCTTTGTGGTACTTTATTTGACACAAGCGTTGCATAACTAAAATGGATGGGGAAATTTTTATGAATAAGGATTTATGTAACGTTACATAGTGGCTACATAAATCCTTATGCAGTGCATAGAGAACCTATATTATCTAGAGAACCGACTCAGGGGCTTTGCTCTCTTTCGCCCTACAAGCTGAACGGAGTAAATTGTAGCAACAAGACTGAGCATGTGTTAGTAGGCCAATGCATTTTAAATGGCACCGCACCAACACATAGAATTCTTATGGAAATTTCATTTCATTTCATTTGAGCAATTGCTCAGTTGGTAGGATAGGTCGTTAGATATTCAAAAAAAGAATCCGTTGAATTCAAGATTTGAAAAAGAAAATGATTTCTATTTTAAATTGTTGTTTCTAACTCTTCGTAAGCAAATATTATATAAAATATAGTTTCTTATTGCTTCTACCATCAAAATCCAGTAATTTGTATGAATATTTATGTTGAAAACAAAGAAAATATAATCAAAAAGTAGAAGCGCACCCTTGAAGATTGTATGCTTACGTGCCCTTAGCTTCAACCACAAGGAGTAAAACCAAATTGAGCTAAAAATGGAGGATATATTGACATTTGTTGTTTTTGTGACAGATCAGATGACAATTTTTGAAATGTAAATATTTTGGTTGCGGTGTTTGAGGCCAATTAATTTTAAAATGTCGGGATTTAAGTAATTTTTCGTCCAAACAAATAGTTTAATTAAGTTCGGAACTAACCAGTTAATTTTACAAAAGAAAAGTATCGTGAAAAAGATTAGTTGTGTCATGGTTAACGTGCGATGCCCTTGGGTTAAGTTAAAAACTACCCTAGTAGTATGGTTGGATTTTGTTTTTATCAGTGAAAATCTTATAATCTTATTCAGTTTAATGAAAAAAAGTGAAAATCCTTAAATGATTAAGAAAAGAACTCTGAAAAAAATTCTACTTTATCCAAAAGAAATTCTGGAATCGTCGCTGCAAAGAGTAGCACTCGTGGTTTGTTTTCTTGTCAAAGCAGGAAAGTGTTAAACGCCGATGATGATGGAAAATAGAAAAAATAAGTCACACCGAATCGTGGTCTGAAGGAGTCAAAGAGAAGACAATAATTTAACCAAAAGTATAAGGTCGAGCACCTTCCTATCGTTATCTTTACAGTCTAACGATATATAACAAGTTCGTGTTGAGTAGGAGTACCACTTTGCCCATTCTCCTTTCATTGCAGTTAATTCCGGTAAGAATACTAGGGGTATTCATGCAACTGCGTAAAACACTAGATAAGTTTACGATTTGGTTAATTTTATCTTTTGGTTAATGAACTGTCAAATTTTGTATGGGAAATGGTTTACACAATTTGGTTAATTTTATCCAAGGATTTAGCTGCGGAAAATTAACCAAATATTTGGTTAAACTTATCCAAACGTCATTGTGACTTAGAGATTGAATTAGACGTGTTTGTGACTTTTAGAATTAGGCATGTTTAGAAACATGATATAAATGATATCTCGGAGAACTAAAAAAGCTCTGAATGTGTTCTGTAATTATGGCATTGCAATTAGTTGGTGATAAAAGTTGTGAACTAAAACGTAGTTTACACAAACAAAATAATTAGAAGGTCTACATTTACTCAACGATTAAAGGCTCTGCCCAACTGTTGTGTCGATCTTGCCTTTTAGAAATAATGGATACAGACCAGATTAATGTTAATTCATTTTTAATTCAAAAATACTTAAAATATGATTTCAAATGTTACATTAATGGTTTAATATAATTGTAGATAAAGAACAATGAATAGCAAGAAAAGAATTTAAGCGGGAGCACGTGAAGCATGAAAATCTAATAATGAAAATGTCAAAATGAAAGATGAGACAATAGTGTTTAAATGAATGAGAAAAATATACATTATAATTATTAAATATTAAGCGTTGTTCATTTAGACGGTGTCCACATTGGGTATGAAAAAGTGGATTTTTAATGAATTTTCAGTATTCATATCTCGCTCCCACTCCTTCATTGAAGTGAGATGTGAATACTGAAAAGTCATTAAAAATCCACTTTTTCATACCCAATGTGGACACCGTCTTACATGATAATTTAAGGATATGACACCAACCAACGCAAAATTATAGCGAAGCATTCACAAAGACAGTTTTTTGTTGTTTTTTAGTATTGAGATCATTCATTTTTATTTCGTGTTGGTTTGGGAGAGCCTTTAGGAAAGCTACTTTTCGTAAAACCAATGCGAATCTTTCGTTGACAACGACGAACGTGTTATTTTCATTTACAACGTGTTGTTATTAATGTTTTTGCTGTGGTCAACGAATGATTCGCACTGGTTTGGAAGATTCTAAATAGTCGGAAGCTGTTAGAAACAGATGTCATTAACCAATGCAAAGTATCTTTCTGAACTGTCAAAATCAGAACTAAGCCATAATTCACTTTTTCTCTTTTTTTCGTTCCTACCTTAACAAATTTCAGTTTCACTTCCGTGAAGTGTACTCGGGGGCGCTCTATTTACTTCGATTCGTTTGTATTCGCTGATTTCATCCGACCACTGCCGTGAGCTTGCGACTAATACATTTCTACCTTACAACGCGACTATTGTCATGTATATTAAGGTAGAACTATAATAATTGTTGATAGTTTATGAAGTGGTCGGTTGAAAATGAGCGAATACATGAAAACCATACTCATCTCACGGGAGTGAAGCTGACATTTGGTGAAGTTGGAACGAAAAAAAGAGAGGGATGATTCATTTTACTTAAGTGGAATATTCCTCACTTCTTCTTTTGACTGTTTGGAAAGCAACTTTTCGTGGGTTTTTAACCCATTGATTTTGACAAGCAAAAGTTTCGTTGTCGTTCCAAATATTTCGCATTGGTTTAAGAAAGCCTTAATAGTTCTAGCTTTACATTTTGTTTTATCCTTCCGAGTTTCCGACTTTACGCTGGTTCGGGAGAGGTTCTCTATTTAAAAATAACTACGTTTACAAGTAGGATCGGGAGCTAAAGGTTTTTTGTCACTTGAGTTCAGTTGAAATATTATTAAGATTCCAGCGAAATGAATGGCATTGATGTATTTATTTCAATGCAAAACTAATATAATTGAATTAACAGGAGTACTTACTACACGTATCTATTAAAACAAATATGTATTTGTACAAACACATGCAAATAAACAGACCATCTGTAAAACCAACTCCTCGACCCAACCCGAACGCGCCCAAATAACGGGTGATTTTTTAAGAGGTTTAGAACTTAAAAAAAAAAAAAACACAAAAAATTCGAAAAAATGAATGAAATATTTATTTAAATCGATAGTTTGAACCTTGCAATTTAATGTTTAAAGATAATTTCATGCAAATGTTGACCGCGGCTGCGTCTCAGGTAGCCCATCCGCTGAGTCCAATTTTGGCATACTCTTTCACACATATCGGCCGGTATCTCACGAATGAATGCATGGATGTTGGCTTCCAGTGCGTCAATCGAAGCGGGCTTGTCCCTATAGACATTAGCCTTGACATACCCCCACAAAAAATAATCTAATGGTGTCAAATCGCACGATCTAGGCGGCCAATTGACCGGCCCGAAACGTGAAATTAACTATTCACCAAACTCGCCTCGCAATTGCGCCATTGTTTCGCGTGCTGTGTGGCATGTGGCACCGTCTTGTTGAAACCACATATCATGCAAGTCAAGAACTTCCATTTCGGGCAAAAAAAAGTTTGTTATCATCGCTCGGTAGCGTTCACCATTGACAGTAACGCTGCGATTCGCATCATCTTTGAAGAAATATGGCCCAATAATGCCGCCGGCCCATAAACCGCACCAAACAGTGGCTTTTTCGGGATGCATTGGTAGCTGTTGCAATGCTTCTGGCTGATCTTCACTCCAAATGCGGCAATTATGCTTATTTACGTACCCATTCAACCAAAAATGAGCCTCATCGCTGAACACAATTTTTCGATAAAAAACATTTCGAACCGAGCACGAATTTTGATAGTAAAATTCAATAATTTGCAAGCGTTGTTCATTTGTAAGACGATCCATGGTTAAATTGCAAACCAAACTGAAGCTGTTTGACAGTGACACAAGGTACTAAACACACGTCAGCTATCAAAACCAGTGTTGCCAAAACCAAACCAGCTAAAAAATCACCCGTTATTTGACGTTTAACGAACAGCTGATTCAATTACACAGCATTTAACCAAATTAATAAAAAGGTCGTTCATGCAAACTTTTGCGTAAACTTATCATTTTACACAATTTGTAAACTTACGACGTTGCATGAATACCCTTATTATTTCCCAGTCAATTGTTTATGTTTAATGTTTTTTTTCAGCCAACATGAATGAATGGGAGAATGGCTTCTCTAACTGGGCTGAAATAATGAAAATTGCAAAAATCATTGTCACTGGAAAAGCTTGTCTCGGTGGCATCGTAGTGCGTGTCATTGCTGTTGAAACAAGAACTGTCGAAGTGGAAATGCCAGCCGATCTGGCCAATTTAGACTCGGAAGCCAAAGTATTTTGAACAAAGCATCATAAGAGCCGACAGCAAACTTTGGGAGTGGATATATAACCAAAATCTGAGTGAGTGTATATATACCATAGTGTGTCAGTTTTTTTCGCAGCCTTTGGAAGAGGTTGGGGTTAAAAACAGTTTGTTGAGAATGCCAATAGTAGCTCTATTAAATATAGAGTTCAAAAATATAAAAATCATCTCTGTGAGTTTAACAATCCAAAAAAATTATCACAGCCCAATTGACTTTTTTCAGAATTTCAATAAAATCTGAAAAAGGCAATTGGACTGTGATGAGATTTTCAAACGGTTTGGCCCACAGATATGGTTTTTATATTTTTAGATTGTGTATTTAATAGTGCTACTAATTGCATCATAAAATTTGTATTTGAAAAAACTTTCGTAAAAATCCTAGTACAAAAGAAGTTTACTTTCAGGTTATTCTTTGAAACCTAAAGGGAAACTACTTTTGTCAATGTTTTTTTTAAATTTTGATTAAAATTTTAAATTAGTAATGCAAATAGTAGCACAATTAACTAAAGAGTTCAAAAACATATAATTCATACCTGTGAGTTAAACCATTCGGAAAAAACATCACAGCCCAATTGACTTTTTTCAGAATTTCAATAAAATCTGAAAAAAGGCAATTGGACTGTGATGAGATTTTCAAACGGTTTGGCCCACAGATATGGTTTTTATATTTTTAGATTGTGTATTTAATAGTGCTACTAATTGCATCATAAAATTTGTATTTGAAAAAACTTTCGTAAAAATCCTAGTACAAAAGAAGTTTACTTTCAGGTTATTCTTTGAAACCTAAAGGGAAACTACTTTTGTCAATGTTTTTTTTAAATTTTGATTAAAATTTTAAATTAGTAATGCAAATAGTAGCACAATTAACTAAAGAGTTCAAAAACATATAATTCATACCTGTGAGTTAAACCATTCGGAAAAAACATCACAGCCCAATTGACTTTTTTCAGAATTTCAATAAAATCTGAAAAAAGGCAATTGGACTGTGATGAGATTTTCAAACGGTTTGGCCCACAGATATGGTTTTTATATTTTTAGATTGTGTATTTAATAGTGCTACTAATTGCATCATAAAATTTGTATTTGAAAAAACTTTCGTAAAAATCCTAGTACAAAAGAAGTTTACTTTCAGGTTATTCTTTGAAACCTAAAGGGAAATACGATTGGAATACGAACTTAGGGATGCATCAACTATTGTCCTAGGGTAAATACTTTGGGAGTTACACCCAAGAACAAATACCATTTTCTTCAAATTATTAGTTAAATGTAGGTACCCTCTGGCCAAAAGTCAAATTTTGAACCGCTGGCTCGAATTAAAATTGGTAAACGCCAATTTCAAGAGGATTGGAATACGAACTTAGGGATGCATCAACTATTGTCCTAGGGTAAATACTTTGGGAGTTACACCCAAGAACAAATACCATTTTCTCCAAATTATTAGTTAAATGTAGGTACCCTCTGGCCAAAAGTCAAATTTTGAACCGCTGGCTCGAATTAAAATTGGTAAACGCCAATTTCAAGAGGATTCGAATACGAACTTAGGGATGCATCAACTATTGTCCTAGGATAAATACTTTGGGAGTAACACCCAAGAACAAATGCCGTGTTTTTCTTGTTCTTCTTGTTCTTGGGTGTAACTCCCAAAGTATTCATCCTAGGACAATAGTTGATTCATCCCTAAGTTCGTATTCGAATCCTCTTGAAATTGGCGTTTACCAAATTTAATTTGAGCCAGCGGTTCGAAATTTGACTTTTGGTCAGAGGGTACCTACAATTAAGTAGGAATTTAAAGACAATGGTATTTGTTCTTGGGTGTAACTCCCAAAGTATTTACCCTAGGACAAAAGTTGATGCATCCCTTAATAGTTGATGCATCCCTTAGTTCGTATTCGAATCTTCTTGAAATTGGCGTTTACCAATTTGAATTAGAATTAGTTATTTTTGCTTTAGGCAAACGGGTGGGAGCATAACACCTGGCACAAAAAAACATATATATGAAGCCAAATTAACCTAAAGAAAACGGCGGGAACATTTCACCCGCCAGTTTAAAAGCACGTGCATTTGGCTAGTTGGATTTCAGATTGGCTGAAGATCCAAATGGATCCACCCCACATATGTACGTGGGTCTGAATCCCGTGTTTCATTTAAGTACATATTTAAGGAAAAATGATGAAGACCAAGTATCAAAAACTTCATGTGAAATTCCTAACTCGAAGATGTAAAACGCTCTCATTTGAGAACCACTAGCTATAATTCAAATGTCTTTCGGTCTTAATTTAGATGCCCTACGTGGTTCTCAAGTCAGTTTTTAAATTAAACAAATATTTCAAAAAAAAAGTCTTGAAGAACAACACTATCAAAACCTTCATAAGGAAGTTCATATGAAATTCATATAACTCAAAGATGTAAAACGCTCTCATTTGAGAACCACTAGCTATAGTTCAATAATTTAAATGCCTTTCGGTCTTAATTTAGATACCCTACGTGGTTCTCAAGCCAGTTTTTAAATTAAACAATTTGTTTTAAAACAAATCATCTTAAAAATAAATTCTTACTCGCAATAACAATCATGACATTATGTACATTTAAACTGAACAAATAAAAAAAAACTTCTCTCCATTGACCCGTTTCGTTGCATTAACATGTGTGTGCTACGTATTTAGAATTTTTGACTTTGTAAAAACTCGATAATAGGTCTGTTTCTTTACTCGCCCGCGGGATCCCAAAGTATCCCAAATCTACCCAAAACGTGTTTCTTTACTATTTTCTGGCACAAAAATGCCAGAGCTTTTGACTTTTTTTCATTTCCCCTCCAGCAAGAATCTACCCGAACATTTTAGTTACTGCACTTTCTTGCTTGTCAAACAAGAAATCAGCTGATCGAAAAATTTAAAATTAATTTTTTTAGTAGCGTACATAAAATGGTTTAATTTAATTAAATTAAATGAAAATGATACAATGGAGACAAATTTAAAGTAAATTGTTTCTCCTTGTTCCTTAATAGAGCTCAAAATGATAAGTGCATGTAAAAAGAATTTAAATTGCATAATTTCGTATGTGGTGAGCCTACAAGCAATGAAGTTAAATAGGTAATTTGAACCGCAACAAACCAGAAACATCCCAAATGCGTTTCTTTACTTTTCATTTCTGGTTAAGCATTACAACAACAACATCAAAAAGCTCAATCCCAAACTTTTTCCCGAACTTTTTCCCAAACTTTATCCCAAAAGTAAAGAAACAGACCTAATGTAACTCGATTTCGAAAGCACACAGACCTCCCCACTCATCATGCTTCCTTTTTTCTCTTTCTCTCTCTATCTTTATTTTTCTTTCTGTCTCCCTATCTTTTTTAATTTTTCTCTCTGTCTATAATAACTCAAAATACTTCTCCGAATCTCATGATTAATTTTAAGTTTATCTTGATATTTTGCATTTATACTAAATGTTCTGAGTCCTTTGCCTATCCTAATCCTTAATGCTTGATGTTTTTTAAATATGTTTTATTTTTACTCAAAAATTTAAAATATAATAATTAATTTTATTTTATTCAAAATATTGATTCTCAATAGAAACAGAGGCAGGCATATCCCATCACCCATTCAGCCAGCCACACAGCTGTCATGAATGATCTTATATCGCTGGACGATAGTAGTAGCACAAGTTTTGATCTGGAAGACTTCGACCCACTAAATCAAAATGCCAAACCATTGCCAACAACTACAACCACAGGAGCATCATCAACGACGGCACTGAAATCACGTTTCCTTGCACCACCACCACATGCTTCGCCTGCTGGCCAGAGTACAAAATCCACAACACTTCCAGCTGCATCAGCCTCGAATATATCCGGTGTAAGTAATCCACTATATCCGTATTTTACCGCACAACATCGCAGTACCCTGCCATCGGACATGAATGGTAGTAATAACGACGATTTCGAACTCTTACGAAAGTATGGTCTGGATCAGTTTTCTTTTACAAGCGAACCCAGCACTTCGAGTGGATTAAGTAGCTCTACTTTAAATAGAATGCCACAGGCAACGGCTACTGCAGCGAGTATGAATAATTGGACCACTTTTGAATAATAATTTATTTAATATGACTGTGTGTAAGATGGATAAACAAAATGCTTTTAACAATGTTCTTGTTAAATTATCTGTAACTCTATATTTTTTTGTTTCAAAAAAGTTATTTAAAAAAAAAGAAAAATGTATACAAATTGTTTGCTATTTGTGACGAAAATATTTGCTTTGTAGAGGCCTATTACAACGATTGATTTTAGAAGCCGTGCTGTTTATACCCGTTGAATGAAATTATTATTATATTGTTTTTCAAATATAAATTATATTATTTTAAAATGTTTCGAAATCTTCATACTATGCAGAAAAATAAAATAGAAAATAGTGTAATGCTGATTTAAAAATAAGTATCATGTCTTAAAGTCGAGAAATCATTGCACTTGGTAATTAGCTTATTTAATAAAATTTTGTTCATAATAACCAAAAACTATAATGATCTTTTCAAATCTTTTCGAAAAATTAAAAAAATTCCATATTTGCATTTAAAGCTTTAACTTTCGTTGAATGAAAAATTAATTCGTTATTAAATCTGTTAGAGGTCATATTTTTTATTTTATTACATGATACAAAAGCAAAGCTGAAGTATGTTTTTCAAAGAATTTCTACAACTAGTGTCACACAAAAGCAAGGCTGGGTATTTTGAAGAATTTTTACAATAATTGTAAATTAAATAATTTCATATTCAAACTAAGTGTTAAAAATGTTTTGCCGACGAATTTGTATGAAAAATTATTTTAACATTGAAAATGTTTATAGGGTCGTTTTGAGTAAATTATGGTGTTACTAAAATGAATAAAGTGAACAAGTGTGTATATGAGATGAACGATGGCGTATAAGGGGGATAAGATCGAATTTTTGGTGGTGTTACTAAAATGAATAAATTGAACAATGGTAATATGAGATGAACGCTGGCGTATATGGGGGATAAGATCGAATTTTTGGTGGTGTTACCATTCATTTTGGAATGAACAAATATGTATAGAAGATGATTGCAGGCGGATAGGGAGGGTACGGTTGAATTTTTGGTTGGTGTTTCTAAAATGAACAATATAAGTTTTAACTATACATATTACTATAATTATAAAATGCAAGAGCTAGTGCAGTCAGCACTCAGCAGTGCATTGTGCTTCTAAAACTAAATCTAAGCGTTGGAAATTTTTTGAAAATGTTTATGATAGGAAAATAATGTAGAGGTGCAATATGACGTTTTTTAAAATATGGTTTTATGTAAAATGGTCGAACAAAAAAAGAAAACAAATGAGAAGTGCCAGAGTAATATTTTTTTTTGTTTATCGATGGTTAAGTTTAATATAACAATTTTGTACATATATTTTGCAATTCCAAAAAATCTACAAAGTGAGATATTATTGGTTGTAAGTTCAAAGTTCTAAAAAAGATGGCTCACAAATGCTACACATCAGAGTTAAGGCTGATTGTACTAAATTGTATAGTTAAAGAAAGATAATAAATAACAAATTGTTTCGTTTCAGGAAATTTTGATACCTAGTATTTTTTTATATTTTATATATTTTATATAATTTTTGTTGATCGATTTTTCGCAGTTATTATTTTTTATCTTTTAAATGGTTGCATTTAAAAATCTCAAATTCATACCGGAGATAGATTATATAGATTCACATATAACATGTAAAATTTGATTTTTTTAATCGTACCTAAGCCGAGATAATAACATATTTCTGTTCATTTACATATCACCTACTAACTCTTTAATCTGTGCACCTAGACAATTAGTTTTTGTTTTATTAGCAGCTTGAATAATTGACAATTATTTTGATATATCATACGTTGCTGTACGTTCTATATAAGCTTCACAAATCGAAAATACAATTAATTAAAAAGTGGTACTAAATCTTTAATCAATATTCCTAAAATTCATCGTCGTCGATTTGCAAGTTTTTGTGCGGACAAACAGCCCAAATAAACAGAGCACAAAAATATAGTCCCATAGTTCATTGAAGATTTCTTTCTATCTCTGCCAGGGTTGCAAAAGTCGATAAGACTGTACTTTTTTCGATACACTCCACTTTGCTAAAGTACTCCACTTTTGCATTCAACGAAAAAGATAAAGTAAATTAAAAAGAAAATCATCTGACCTCACAAAATGTATACTGTGAACCGAGGCTGACATCGATATAACAGAAGAAATAAAAATGATTAATACAGTTTGTTCGAGAAAATGGCATCTACAAAATACCGGTTTCAACAATCTCGCAATTAAAAATCGAAAACATTAAATTTATAAAATTTAAGTCTCGCAAAATCGAAGGGTATTGCAACAAATTCCTACAGTTTTGTTATAAAAGTTTCGCATATGTAAGTATGTATGTACCTTATATGTTAATTAACATAAACAGCTAAGTTGTTTTTTAATTATTTGGATATAGAAATATTACATACGTTCATACAACAGCAAATGTAGACAAAATATTATCAAATCAAATCAAAAAGTACAATTCGATACACTTTCCTTTTATATTTTGATACATTGCTGAAACACGATTTCATCCCTGATATCTGTCTAGTAGTTTATTATAAGAGACTGTTCATTTCAGTGTTCAGTATTCAGTCTGTCTTCAGTTGCAAAGATGCCTTGGAGTTGGGAGGTTTGTTTGCGCTGCTTGCAATATTTTTTTTATTAATAGTATAGAATGCGATGTGCGTGAAAGGTAAGTAGGATAGAATGCATGTGGGATGTTTAGTTTTCAGGTAGGTTCGTTAGGATATTTGTTGGGGGTTTTTTGTTTGTTTATTATTTTACTGTTGTGTTTTGTTTAGCTATGATTAGATGGATTAACGAAGAAAATGAAAAATATGAAATAAGAATACCTACAAGTGGGAATACAAATATAGGTCAATAAAATCACAAAACTAAAACATAAAAAAGTTATAATTTTTTAACTTCCCATTGGAAGTTATTGTAAATGGTCCGATTTGTCAAAATAAAAATTTTAACATATCTTCACGTTTCGCTCCCTAGAATCGGATTCCATTTTTGTAGAGAGATGTCTGTGTGTGTTCGTACGTTCCTTCGCTTTTTTTGTTCACCGTATCTCAAGGACGAATTAAGATATCGACTTCGGATGGATTTTATTGTATACACAGTAGTTTCATTACAAGCAGAAAGGACCTTTCAATAAATTCAAGAAGCAGTTCAAATTTCCTTAGTCTCAGATATCTCGAGAACAAATCGACTTCAGGTTAATTTTATTCTACGCAAATTGACGTAATAAGGAATTGATTAAAATATAGAAGTATATAAACTTATAGTTTTTTTTTTAATAAAAAAATGTAGATGAAAATTGTTGAAAAAAGTTGTTTGGCTCGAATATCTTGACAACAAACAATGATATTGGCTTCGAGGTTATTTTATTTTATACGCTAGTTTATAGATACAAATTGATAAAATTTTAAAAAATATTGAATTAATAGTTTTTTTTAAGCGAAAAACTGCAAGCAATTCTACACACTAATTATTAAAAAATTGGTTTTTGCCTCAAAAATCTTGAGAACAGATAATGACATGACATCGGGTTAATTTAAGTCCACACACTAGCTTAGAATTGATAATTGATAGGATTTATAAAAAAATTCAACAAAAAGTTTTTTTTAAGTGAAAAAGAACTACAAGATAGGTACTTCACCCAAAATTGTGGAGAATATTTTTTCATCTCAAATATTTTGAGAACAAACAATGATATTGACTTCAGGCTAATTTTATTCTTTAAATGAGTTTATAATAAATGATTGATAAAATTTGTAAAAATATTCAACAAATAATTATTTTTATCGAAAAAACTACAAGAAACTTAACAAAATTGTAGAAAATTTTTGTTCGTCCCAAATATCTTGAGAACAAACAATGATATTAGCTTTTGGGTATTTTTTTTCTATAAATAAGGATTTGTAAAAATATCCCAAACAAATAATCATATTGGTTTCGGGCTTCTATATATGTATGTACTAGATTATAATTGACAATCGGTAGGTTTTGTATAATAATTCAACAAACTGTTTTTTTTTTAATGCAAAAAAAAAAAAATACAAAAACTATACCAAAAATTGTTGAATACAAAAAAATAACATTGGACCTCTAGCTTCCGGGGCACCACAAATTGGAAGTTACTAGTGTGGGTCACAACCAGCCTCTTTTTGAAAATGCAATAAAGGACCGTATTGCAAGAGTCTCTTCAAAACAGACTGGTTGATTAGACTAAAAGTCAATTTATCGTTATTGCTAATTTGTATTAGTAAATATTTTCCTATTTGATAGAAATTTTAAGTCCATCAAGAATTTTTGGTTGACTTTTGTCTTGCCGAATTTTTTCGAAAAGACTCGTAATAAACCCCAAAATTAAAAAAAAAAACTACAAAGGGCATAAGAAAAATAGAATTTTTCTGACACGTACCAAACAGCAGCGTTGAAAATTCGTTTGTAGGCATATATTTGAGGGAAAATCAAATATAAGTTAGCGTTGCCTACCACAATTAAACAGTTACACGAGTTAGGAAAAATCTATTCAAATACAGACCGAAATAAACAAGCAATAGGTGTAGAAATTTTTAATTTTTGTTTGGTGCTACCACAAAGCTAAATCAAAAAGAAAAAAAGTAAGGTACCGCACGAAGTAATTGAAAAATATAAGATTAGAAGACAAGCGGGAAAATAATTTATGTGGGTCAATAAAATAACAAAAAGAAAACACCTCTTTTGTATATTTGAAAATGAAACAAAATAAAAAAAACTACAGTGGGAATAAGAGAAGACAAATTTTGGGGAGAGGTAACAACTACCAACATTAAATATTTGTTTTTTGGAAAATATAATTTTATTTAGTGTTACAAAAAACGTGATTTTGGAAAACGAAAAACGAATACAGGACGAAATAGGAAAAAAAAGTAGTTATACATATGCTAACATCATTTTGCGCTTAGGGAAGAATCAAAATTTGGTTGAAGATAAAACGGAGGGAAAATTAAATGTATGTATTAAGCAATTAAGAGCTCCGATTTTTGTTGGATTAACGGCTTAAAAATTATCCTTCCTTAATTATTTTTAAAGCTGAAGAAAAAAAAAACAATTTGGTGTAACTAAGCACAAGTAAAGATGGAAGTGCGAATAAAGTTTGTTTAACAAATTTTTAGTTTTCTTAGTTCAATATAATGTTTGGATTGGTCTTCATAAAAAAGATGAACTAAATTGATGTATAAATTGGTAAAGATAAAATTTAAAAGAGAAAAAAAAATGTATAAATTATAAAGATTAAGGATTTATCTAGCATTAGAAAGTCATTTTCAATGTCCCCATCGTTACTCAAGGAGTGAAATCTGTAAATTTTTAAATTGAAGTTTATTCTAAGCTTAAAACATATTCTATCAACTTCTTTGATCACCTAGAAAATTGATATTAAATAAAGCAGAATTTAGAAATTGTTGTTAAATGCAATCCTAGCACTCTATACTTATACTTGCTCCAAAGTACTTGCATTGGCTTTCGCAGTGATGTGTTTGAAGTGTTTTTTTGCTTTCCAAAATTATTTAAGAAAAACATTCTGAAAATTTCATTTATATCATAAAAATTCGATCGTCAGATTATTAATTGTCATGATAATAAATGCTTGAAGACCCTATAGGTGACAATCAGAGCAGCAAGCTAAGCAATCAAGGTATAAGTTCCATGATGGTACCCAAAAGAGCAGGCTTATCGATTTTATACATCAGGGGCCCTACTATGTAACTTCATTCTACTTTCGAATCCAAAATTTAAATGAGCTGCTAATGAGTAATAGAGTGAGTAATTTTTTCACGTTTTCATGCTCTGAGGTTTTGTTGTTAACGTTTGAAATAATAGAATTTTGTTAGAGAGATTCTTAACCTGCTTCCAAAAAAATATATTGTATAATACAAAATTCAAAAAATGGAAAGCAAAATTAAAATATCTTAACACTCTCTTATTTATGTTCTTTCTTTCTTATTCTCTCGGCAAATGATAGAACAAGATATGCAATAATTTTCGTCTTTAGTAGCAAGTGGAATATCAGTCCCTAGCATTAGGATGATTTTGCTTCAGAAAATAATTAAAAAATATAATTAAAATTTACAACCACGCTTAGTAATTCAACACTTTGTAAAGAGTTGCCTATACTAAATAATCAAAAGTGCATCATTGGAATAGAGTAGTTCACATAAATAATAGAATAAATTTCATAAAAAAGCATGTATATTCAGTGAAAACAACAGTAATATTTGATACTATAACATAATTAACAAAATAAAATCAAAGAATATTAAAATCAATCGAAATAATTTATTATATTGACAAGAATTTAAGAATATTATTCGCTTTTATTAGTTTAAATTTTAAATTTACTCCTAATACATAGGTGTAAATCACACAAATAAAACAATTAAATTGCTGGAGAATTTGTTAACTAATTGTAGATAATCAATCACTGTTTATACCTATATTTTATACATACAATAAAAATATATATACAAAGATACATTCACATATATATTATATGCGCATGTCTGCGCACTTTGTAAAAACAAAAATGCATTTTAATATTTAAAAATATAAAAAATCTAAGTAATGTCTAAAATTCAAAATTAAATAAAAAAAAAAAAACACATTTAATCTTTATCTTTCTTTGAAGCAGGCACATTAGATTTTTATTTCAATGTTTAGCTACTAAGACTTACAATCATGTCATATATGGTGTCGATAACGAACAAAAAATACCTATATAGAAAAAAAAAAAACAATAAAATACTTCAAACACAAAACTATAACTGAGTTTTTAAAATAAGGCTTAGACTTGTTTTCCAGTAAAGAAAGAAGTAATGAATCAATCGACGGAGAATATATTGCCTATTGGCTACTTGCCTTCGTGTGATGATTTAACGTAAGAAGACTCGTATTCATGTATGTCATAATATTTACGGTGTCGAAAACGAAAACAAAAAATTAATTTATAAACACAAAAAACCATTACCTTTTATTAATATAAACTTAAAGGATTAAGCCTTAGACTGGTTATCAGCTAGACAAGACTTTATTCGAATGGCCAGTTGTTCAGCACCTTTTTCATTAACTTCTTCATTATCTGGAAGTGATTTTAAGCGCTCCATCCATGCCACGATATTGGTATACCTGAAAAAAAAAATAATTATGAGAACAAACGGAGAAGAAAATAATTTACTTATCCTTCTCAACAGGAATCAATCGATGTAGAGTAATAAGAGTTGTATTGATCGATACATCGGCTATTGTCAATTCTGATCCTACCACAAAGTTTTGATTTTCAAGAAACTTTTCTAAAAATTGATAAGCAGTATGACAATTCTGAACTGTCTTTTCATTATATTCGGTTTCACCGCCATAATACGACTCTGCAAAATATATTGATAAATAATTGGTTCAGTTGGTTCTTACGTTTTAATTTTTTTAATAATAATTTTGATCCTTATTTAAAATTAGTAGGATAATGTAGTGTTAATATTTATGTAAAGTGTAATGTACTTACGACCAAATATTTTATCACTTGAAAAAGCACCCCGTTCTCATAATGCATCATTTGATCAACTCGAGCCTGTTTTGACAAATCTTTGTGATAAAGGTTATCATTTTTGGCGTATTTCGAAACGATGTATGCCATAATTGTATGGCTTATTTACAAATATTTTATTGTTAAAGATAATTAAATGACTTGTTTAAAATAAATTGTTACCTATCCCAATATGGTTCATTTTCATCGATCAAAACCGGTATCTGATGTTGTGGATTTAACTAGGATGAAAGAAAAATTAATTTAACTTATCTGGATTACTTATTTTTAATATGGTTTTGAGTTCTTGGAGTATGTATATTAGACTGTTTCGAAAAAAAAGTTTCAGTTGAGCAAAAAAACACGTCTGTGAAAATTTGAGCTTTACCATTAAAAAATCCATTTAAAAGCGACTAATTATTGTTATATAATTGTATTAATTGAAGATTATTTAAAAAAAAAGTCTCGAAGAACACCTATCAAAACCTTCACAGGGAAGTTATATGAAATTCATATAACTTGAAAAGGAGAAATGCTGGCATTTGAAAACCACTAACTATTTTTCAATAATTTAAATTCTAATAAGTCTTAATTAAGATGCCCTACGTGGTTCTCAAACCAGTTTTTAATTTAACCAATTATTAAAAAAAAAAAGTCTCGAAGAACACCTATCAAAACCTTCACAGGGAAGTTATATGAAATTCATATAACTTGAAAACGAGAAATGCTGGCATTTGAAAACCACTAACTATTTTTCAATAATTTAAATTCTAATAAGTCTTAATTAAGATGCCCTACGTGGTTCTCAAACCAGTTTTTAATTTAACCAATTATTTAAAAAAAAAAGTCTCGAAGAACACCTATCAAAACCTTCACAGGGAAGTTATATGAAATTCATATAACTTGAAAACGAGAAATGCTGGCATTTGAAAACCACTAACTATTTTTCAATAATTTAAATAAAGTTTCCATTTAAAACAGAGATAAGAAAATAGAAAATTTCAACCTACCCTTTTCGGCAGGAACATATTCTCATCTGCGAAACTCTTTGATCGATTTGTATGGTATTCTGTTCTATGATGTCCTTTGTTATTTACTTAAAGTCATTCATTCGTCATCATACATCATACATTCGATTTATCACTCGAGACGATACGATTACGAAGCCCTTTTGGGACAAAAGATAGAATTTGGATAGTGAATCCAACCATCCGTGCACACTTATTTTGGCTCTCACTACTATTCTCAGCTCATAGTTTTCGAGAATTTTCGGGTGGGTTTGATTCTGCAGCAGGTGGTGGTGTTTGATGGGGAAAGATAATATTTTGTGTACTTTGATCACTTGTAAATGGTGGAGCATTTATGGCTTTTGTTTATATTCAAATCCAAAAGCCATCAAGAAACACATCAAAGATCAAATGAGTTAAAAAAGTCGACTGATGGGTCGACTTTGGGCACTTGAAATCAAAGTTTTTTGATATTTTTCAACACAATTAACTAACTATAACTATTATTTAATGAATTGATTATGAAATTTATTCCAAATGCTGTTTTTTGGTTAAATTTGTTTACAGAACGCAACATTTAAAAATTATAACTTCCCCACAACACAAATGACAACCGAGAACTGTCATTTTGACTTTTAATAATAATAAAAAAATAAACGTCACCTTTTTGAGCTACTGAACATAACTGACGCCATTTTGAATTTGTATCCACAATTCACACGTATTCACGGACAGGGAAATTAAGAGAGTTTTCTCTTAAATGTGCTCAGATAAAATTTGCGGGTGTTTTAGGCAAGGGGGGGTACCGGTCGGTTCTCTAGATAATATACCTACTCTATGATGCAGTGCATAACTATTCATCTGTTTAGCGCATTCTAATGAATAAGGCTGCTTGTGTCCACGACAGAGATTCGGAATTTGTTCGTTACAGGATGTTTCTAAACTAATTTTTGATTTAACAAATCGAAACAATTGCAATTGCTTCCAAAGAGAAGGTACTTCACAATATCAATGAAAAATTATCTCACATCTTCAATACTTAACCACTTATAACTTGGAAGCTTGGAACCATATGCCGCTGTAGCCAAGTCATTTAAACTACTTCCCTGGAAAATAAGTTGCTTCACATTACATTTTTAATCAAAAAATGCCTAAAACGGCTTCAATACGACCCAGACTGACTCTTCTACTCTCAAGAGAGTTCAAATGAGAAATATTCCTCCAATATGGTTGGAAGTTATTAAAGCGATTGAGATTGGAAAATAAAAAAAAAAAAAAACTAATTGAAACTTTTCCATTGCATCTAGTTTAGTTCCCATTTCCAGTACATTTCACTCTATGTCTATGCTAAAGTATACGAATACTGCAAAATCAAGTCAATTGTTTTTGAAAATTTACATTTTTCGTCGGCACATTTTGTACAAAAACTTTTACTCTCCATAACTTAGTCCCCCATACCTTATTGCTATTAAGTAGTCAAATTTTGTTTTATTTCGAATTCCCAAGCTCAAAAACAAACACAGAGAAAGAGAAGGGAAAAACTAAACTAAATCTGATTTCCATTTTCCGCAGTTGTCGCAAACTCAACACAATCTACGACAGCGAAAAAGTTTTTGCTAACCAATCTGCTCTATGGGAGACACAGGGGTGTCCCTTTGCCCCCTTTCTTCCTTTCCTTAAATCGCTAATTTAAACAGTACTTCAATCCTAAACAGCAACACTAGCCTTGTTCCTTTGAGCAAACAGAAAGCAATTAAAGGGCAATCAATTCGAAATTTTATGACAAAACTTTCTTCAATAATCTGTGCCAGTAGTATACAGTACCAATATGTATGTTTAGGCGAGGAATTTTAATCCTTTGCCATCGTGACCGTTCAACGTCGTGGGAAGGAACTTTTTTTCTTCGAAAATCCCACGCAGAAACGAAAGACAAAATGCAAACAGGGTGCTGTCAGTTTAAGGAACAAAATAATAAATTGGAAAAAAAAAATACTAAAATATTTTATAATAATTTCGACATCGTTTCGGTGATTAGACTTAACTTGTTGACTTAAAGTCCTGCAGGAAGATAATTTGCAACTTGTTGAAATATTTGACCAATCAATAATGCTCTTTCAGCTTTAAGTAAAGCTGACACTAACAAGTGACTCCCATTTGCACTAACGTATCGTTTGATATGTTGACTGACTACTAAGTGTATTTGTTGACTTAAATCAAATACGTTAAGTTTGAAGTAAGCAATTTGGTTTGTACGATGAAAACAGTAGACTTCCGCTATAGACATACTTGGACATAGTCTCCACTGTCGAAAATATATATTAAGTTGCTATAGAGTCCTCTCTGTATTTATTATATCCTTATCGTGTGTAGCAATTGCCAAGTCATCTGCGTACCCAAATTTACTAGATACGGTTGCAGGAATATCTTTAATATACAGATTAAATAGCAAAGGGGCAAGGATGGAACCCTGGGGAAGCCCATTGTTTAGCTTTCTTACTCAACTTTTCTCATAATTAATACAAACTTGAAGAAGGTGGTTTGAGAAGAGGTTGTTTATAAGTAGAGCCTACAATTCTGTACGTGTATTGCGTGAAACACGGATACACGGAATCCGTGTTTTTATTATTCGCAAATAAAAATCCGCGCATCCGGATCAGTGATGGGACTTGGGAAAACTAAAGTGGTGGTAGATAGCCCAAAAAAAAAGGTGGTAGAAAGGTGGTAGAAAAAAATGTTTTAGGCTCTTCGAATGAGTGTAATATACAAAAATCAAATAGGGGATTCCACTGCTCTATGATTCTTTTGACGACCATTTCCTAAGAGAGGAACCGAGTTTGACAAACTTTTAAAATTTGATGTTCATCGACACCAAGTGCTTTCTGAAAAGTTATGAAATCTTTTCGTTTTTTTGAGCCATGACAAAAGCACAAGCTTAAATTATGGCAGCTACATCCAATCGTCAGTGTACCCGTCATAACAGCAGCATCGTCTGATGAAAAGTGAATCATATTGTCAAGGGGAATACTAAAAGACGCAAGCGTTTCTATAACTTTGCAGTAGATTGCTTCCGCTGTAGACTCTTATAATTCAAATTTCAATTAAGCCAAAGAATTTGTCCTTATCAGAATTAGCCACGGAGTCAAAGTACCATAACACTACAACGAAACATTTTTTGAAGAAACGTCAGTGGTTTCCGCATTTTAGTCGTAATATTATTTAGTTTGTGTTTTTCAAACTTTTTGAGTATGTGACCCCTTTGTCAGTAAAAAAATTCTGGCGACCCACACATTCATAATAATACTTTGTCAGTTTTTTAAAAAATGTCATGAATCGAGCCCATCGAAATCTCCTTTGTCAAACAGAGCTCAGATCAGGCGCGGATCCAGGATTTCGTCCAGGGGGGGGCAATTTTCGTGTATTTCCAAAATCTAGATGAGGTCTATAGAAAATTTGAGTGCACCATACCGCTCTACACGCCTGGTCACACAAAGCAATGTGAGTTGATGACCATGCTATAGCATGGTGTCTGTACAGCGTTTTTTAGTTCCCTCTGGATCTACACAACTCTACAATTATGCTCGAAAAACATAATGGTACAGTGGTATGTTCCTATTCAGACACATGACGTCCGAGTTCGAGTGAAAATTCAAGCCTCTTATTTAGGGGCCAGTTATAGCGATCAGGAAAATCCATCAGGAAAAGTTGAAACAGTATAAAATTGAATACTTTTTCCTGATGGTCGTTTATAGCGAACAGGAAAAATATGTCAGTTGGCAAGCTGAAAACATGTGAATATATGCACACATACAACCTACCGCAAAATTTTCCTGATTGAAAAGCATACGAAAAATTTTTTCGTCCACAATTCTGTCAGTGGAACAGGAAAAAATTGGAACTCAAATCATTGGAACGATTTGTTCCATTTTGTTTGATATGTCAATCAGCTGGCACGAAAAATGAATTTACATCAGGAAAATAGATAAATTCATTTTAAACAAAAAATAATTAATCAATTGAAAATGTTTTTAGCAAAAAAAAATTCTTTGAGTTAATTGCCATTGATTAGTGTAGCATTTGTGTTTCAAATCGAATGACAACATCGTAAATAATCCATTCTAACATTTTTCCTGTTTCGTTTTCCTGATCGCTATAACTGGCCCCTTAGCTGGCAACCCAACCTAACCTTGCTAGTAAAAGGCCGTTTTCGAGAACGTCATCAGCGTCAAAAATTGCAGAATGTTCTCAAACGCAAACTCCGAAGTCTTGTGTTAGGAAAGGCAAATTCAAGCTTTACTGTATAAGCATTGTGTTTGATAATGCAGTTTGCTAAAGTCATATGTTCGAAAACATCATGTGTGGTGCAATTCTGCAGAAGAAAAATCGAGTTGGCAGCAAAAATATTGAGAAACCGGAGAACGTGTTCATAAACGTCAATTGCGTTTGCAAGGAAATTGAAGGACGTTGATTAAAAAGATTTTGCGCAAACAAAACCATTGCATTAATTTGAATATACAGTCGACTCCCTCTAAGTCGAATTTTCACGGGATATCAAAATCAGTTCGAGTTAGAGAGAGTTTTGCAAAATTTCGAGTTAGAGCGAAATTTTATATGGTTTAAAATTTGAGGGGAATAAAAATTAGGGCGAAAAAGTTTGAGTTACAGGGAAATTCGACTTAGAAGGAGTTCACTTAGAGAGAGCCGACTGTAGTTGTATTTTAGCTAAACTAAAATTATAGATCAAAACCGAGATGAACCGTATCGTTTGTTCAGACTTCAGATGCCTTCGTCCATCGATACAAAACCAAACTTTCCGACATCAAAATATAACACAGATTACCTATAGTGGAAAATACAAAGAAAACACCACTCTTTATTAAATCTTTCCGTCCGACCTTCTCGATTGTGAATTTGTTATACTTTCGTTATACATTTTATTAACAATATGTATACTTTAGCCTATTGAATAGACCTTTTAAAAGGGAACAATTACGTGCAAGGGTTTTTATTATTGAATATGTTTGTTTGGCTCATAAGCATGCTTAAAACCGAAAATGCTACTAAATTCACCCATGCGTTTCTGAGAGAATGGTCACACTGGCCACTTTTCAGTATTTTTGGTATAACTCGAAAACTAAGCCGAATTTGACAATTTTACCTTTAATACTTTTTGTTCAAAATTAAATTTTCTATCGAAATGGATAGCTTGGAAAATTTCTTAAAAAAATTTAAGCAGCAAAAGTAAACAAAAACCAACATAAAAAAATCGAAAAATCAAAGATTTTTAAATTTTTTTCTAAATTGCGCAAAACTTTTTTCGGAGCAAAGATACGCTCAAGACATGCATTAACAAAGTAAACTGAAGTTTTAGGGCTTTAATATGACATGTTAAAAAAGCCATATTATTTGAAAATTGACAGAGATATATCCATTCAAACTTTACCATTTCTTATCATTTTTCACAGTTTTTGTTAACTTTTCCTGCTTAAATTTTTTCGTAAAATTTTTTTTACAATCCATTCCAATAGAAAATTTAATTTCGAACAAAAAGTATTAAATGTAAAATTGTCAAATTCGGCTTAGTTTTCGAGATATACCAAAAATACTGAAAAGTGGCCAGTGTGACCATTCTCTCAGAAACGCATGGGTGAATTTAGTAGCATTTTCGGTTTTAAGCATTCTTATGGGCCAAACAAACATATTCAATAATAAAAACCCTTGCACGTAATTGTTCCTTTATACCCCTCATTTTCCGGTCTATTCAATAGGCTACTTAGCCTTCGTTAAGTTTTGATATAAATGTTTCATACATATAAGCTCAAAACATCGACTACAGAGTTGCCAGACTCATGTAGTTCGATACAATAGCAATAGCATACAATAGCAATATTCGCGGCGAAAAATGTCAATCATTTGAGAATCCAAGCCAAAACAACTATCCTTTTCTTAGGTATAAAAGTTCCATCCAACTTCTCTTCGGCAGTGACTGCTGTTGTCTCGTTTCCTGGTTTCTCTCCAATCTTCTTCGTTGGATTCGCACTCTCTGCCAGTTTTATAATATGGAACACGGAAGTTCCTAAAACACATCCATAAAAACGACAAAATCCTCACATCAAAAACGTATCTTATGGCTGAAACATATGTGCAGCACGTCTGCACGCATCGCAGATCCGAGCATTTGAAGCTTATTACTCGTAATTCGACGTATTTTTAAGATTAAATTTTTTTTTAATTAAGATCAACTTCAAGTTTGAAAATTTAGATAAGTGCCCCTGTTGCCTCTCCCGTTACATTTAAGTATGTATAAAAAACCACTAACAAATTCGTAGAATAGGGGTGGAGGTGAAGAAATAACTTTTTAAAACATCATTTTTCAAACTGTGAAATTTTTATTCAAAGCATATTGAAAAGTGAAAATGAAATCGATTTGGGATTCAATCAGCTTTTCTCACCAAATGTTATACAGTAGATAATGTAGCCTGACATTCATCTTTTAATTAAGGACTGACCTTAACTTTGAATATCGAGATCTAAAACCGAAGCTATAAGCTTTCCACTCAATCTATTCGAAGGCGCTATTTGTACATAGCGGAACTTTTCTTAACTGAACCTCGTCAGCCAGCGGCCAACGAACAACCACTCATTGCTGCAACACTGCGCTGCCAAGAAAAAAATTTATAAACGTGTAACGAAATAACCTTTTTTTTGGTTACATTTTATTAAATTCATATTTTATGCTTCGTTCGTTCTTGCCCAGGGGGGGGCAATTGCACCCATTGCCCCCCCCCTGTATCCGCGCCTGGCTCAGATGGTTGTCAAAAGGAAAAGTATTTAGATTAAGAGCGCACAGCTAATTTTGGGTGTGATTGATAACAAAAAAGAAAGTTTAGGTGTCAAAAGCTTCATTAAAGGCCATTCAAAAAATCGAAGTCTTGTAATAACCGGAGACTTAGTGATAAAACACGATGGTAATCGTGTTAGCCGAAATTGGATTTTATCCCTCCCTAGATAAGCCCATCGGATCCCATATCACGAAATCTATGATCATTTAAGTATATAGTTCACCCTGCCAGACTGTTAAAAAACCGTTTTTCACTTCGAATTTTGAATTTTTTAAACGGTCTGGCAGGGCGAACAAAGCAAATGGTCTCGGATTCCATGATATGTGACCCAAGGAGCTTATCTAGGGAAGGGTGAAAACCAATTTCGGCTAACATGATTACCCTCGAAGTTGCAAATGGACAGAGATAGATACTTAATCCTTTTTTGAATATATCAGTTCATCTGGCTGATCTTCCATCGGTAAAGATGACAGAAAATCTTATAGATTTAGCTGCAGATGGTATGCTCTGAATTCAATGTAAGAACCATTCATAGTTTCTGGATAAAGTCAAGAGAAGAGGAAAATATCTAGAGCTGGGAAAAGAGGCTTTAAGATTGTTAGTGCCATTCACCACATCATACCTATGTAAACTCACGTTCTCTTCCTTCAATAGAAAAATGCTTTAACTGTTAACGCCTCAAAGATACAACCAAGTTTTAAACATTTACCCCCATATTAATAAACGGCGGATAACAATGTGCTAGCGTTAATACATCTGTTAACTAGTAATTCTTATTAACAAATGCGTAATAGTCTGTGACGTGTGTTAACGTACGGATAACTTTAACTAGCCAGATTCCACGTATAATGAACGGATAACTTCTAAACACATACACGCACGCGTATGATAGCACCGTTTACTACTACCAGTATACACTTCGTAAGGCAGTGTATGCATGTGACACATGTATTAGAAAATCACCATAATTTGATGAAGTGGTGAATTTGGTGAAGTGATAAATACTGGAAAGATATCATATCTTTTTAAATAAGAAAAGTTATCAAGCGGACAAGTTGTCTATCCGTGTGCCAGTTAACACGTGTGTTAGGGAGCGGATACCAGTTTTTTATTAATACTGCTGTTAATAAAAGAAAAACAGTTCCAACCGTCTCTTGCACCTAATGGCTTGCGACCGCGACCCCCTAGTTATTCTTGGCGACCCCCTAAGGGGTCGCGACCCACAGTTTGAAAAACACTGTTTAGTTCAAATAATAATAATAATTATTATTAAAAATGTACATAAATATTAAACGCAAAAGCCATCGACGCAACAAAAAGCACAGAAAGAAATGAAACTTCGAAACAAAAGCGAAAATACACCGCGATCCACGACCATATAGCTTCGCACAATAGAGGCTAGTCAATGAGTTGGATTGGAAATTGGAACATTGAGGCTAGTCAATGAATTGGATTGGAAATTGGAACATTGGAATTTTTCAATTGGTGGTGACATTGCGTGTGTAATGTGTATGGGTAAAATTTGATTTCCAAAGCAATACAACGATAGAAATGAAAAATTATTATTATTAGCAGCAGAATGGTAAAAGGTGGTAGATTTTGAGTTGGAGGTGGTAGGATTTTAAAAACAAAAAAAGGTGGTAGAAATACCACTTAAGTGGTAGAAGTCCCATCACTGATCCGGATACCCGGATTCTTAATACACGGATTCTTAATTCACGGACTAAGAATCCGGATACACGGATTCTTAATACACGGATTCGGAATATAGTTTGGTTCCATTAGAACTAATGCCAAGTTTTGAATGAGAATGACATTCGGTGATGGAGAACAAGCAAAAACTCGGTTTCGCAGCTTGTTTTACGGGATTGTAAATATCTCCAGCGTAAAGAGTTCATTTTATTCACATAACTCAGATCAAAATGTCATTTTGCAATGGAATTCAATTTTGTATTTGCGATATTTTAGGTTAAGTTATGCTTTCAAAAAAAAAAAAAAAATACTCGAGATTTTGGAGAAACTTATCAATACAATGATAGGGTAGAGAAAAACAGTAGCTCTCACAATTATCTCTTTACTTGGCTGCAGAATAAATCAATTTCATATCGATTTTCTTCAAACTTGGCACAAAACATTTTTGTGTCATTCCCCAGACCGAAATGTTTTATCCGAGGTACTACCTCTTGCGAGGAACTGACAAATCCTCCAAGAGTAGGTTTACTTGTCGTGAATAAGTGCTTCTCATTTAGCCGTTCGGACTCGGTAAAAAACTGTAGGTCACCTCCATTCCTGCCAACAACACGCCAACAGGAATGGTTGTGAAAGTCACTAGGCCCTGGTGCTCCACGAGCTGTTCCGCCATCCAATTTATTTATTTATTTTAATTTTAATTGAATAAAATATAGTTTTCATTCGGCGGTAGTGAAAAGAGAGGTTTGAAAAAAAAAATCCCTAAGGACTATGGCCAGTTTCACAGTCTCGTTAAACCTTAAACTGAGTTCAGTTTGTTCCGATGAACCGTCGTTTAAACCAAAAGTAGAGTTTAAACTTCCACTGTGAAATTGGGGGTAGTACTTTCTACATATATTATGTAACTTAATCATCATATCGTTTGTTCAGGGTTATTTGCATAAGGCGTGAAAAAAGGCTAGAGCTTATAGTTTGGGCCCAGACTAGAAAACGATAGTTCTTATTGGAGGTTGGTCTATTTATCAACGTTTGCACTAAATAGAAAACAAATTATTAAAAAACAACGGAAATTACTGTACAATATAATGCTACATTCTATAGCTATAGACAAAAAATTCTCCAACTATTTCTTAAATAAAGTTGTTTTTGTTTATATCACAGGCTTACATGGTTTTTTACACGAGCAGCTATGACTCGTTCTAAAGGTAATTTGTGTGGAATGAATCCAAATCCGTTTCCCGCTAACACGGTTTTTCGTTTTTTTTTTTTTTTTTGAGGTTACAAATCCAACGAGCTGCAACTTTTTCAACAAAATCTATTATGATTCCTAAAGGTATCTTCGTATCGTATCTTCTTCTTCAAAATTTAGTTTAAATCTTTCCAATACGTGGTTTAGTCTCGTAGAAATCCTAAGTTAGTTGTTAGTCTTCATCTGCCCCTACATATTTGAATAAGACTGATTAAATGCGGTTTAATATGCTAAACACATACCTTTCAACCGTTAGAAATTTTGTTGAAAAAACGATACAGGGACGTTTTACATTACCTCAAAAATACTGAAAAACGGTGATGACTAACATAATAACTAAGGAAATCTTAGAAAGTCTCAAGGATACTGAAAAAATTTTGACAACATTTTGAAGTAAGAGATTAGTGTTTTTAGGAATCATTACAGACTTTATTGAAAAAAATTATCTCTGATTTTTGCATAACCTCAAAAATAGCGAAAAACGATTGTTTTTTTTATTTTCTGACGGTAATATCTCGAAAACCCGTGCTGATATCGAAAAATTGATGACAGATTTGAGCTCACCGCCCAAAAGTAGGTATTCATAGAAACATTCTTCACTTCTTGGCAAAAAGTTAACTGATATTTGCTAAAATTATTTTCAAACTAAAGTGGACAGCAAGGGGTTGTTTTTTTCAAGCTATCTTCTTCAATATTATACCGATTTCGAAAAAAAGTGCTTTTTTTCAAACCAAGATTTTCAAAATTTTACGCTATTAAGTACAATCCCCATTTTTTTAGTATTCGATACTGTTATTAATCTTTAATCAAATACTAAAGAATAGTATGTTTGTTTTAGCTTTTATCTTGTAGTTTTTGAGAAAATAAAAAATTACAAAAGCTATACATACTTAAAAACTTTGTAAGTAAAAATATGGTTTTTAGAGGAAAACAACAAACTTAAATTGCGACTGTCAAATGACAGGAAAACTAGTTTTTTGTTATTTTCAATTTTCTCAAAAACTTCAAAACAATTAAGAATTAATAAGAATATCGAACACAAGAAACAAAATTTGCACTTAACCACGTAAGTTTAAAAAATAAAATAGTCTCTTATTTTTCAGAATTCCTAAAATACTGAAAAAATTACTAGTTTGAGAAACAAATCCCTTATATATCTACCTACTTACAATAATACAATGATTTGTTTATCAAAATCGTTGAACCCGTTTTGAAAAAAAACAAGCTTTTCATTAAGAGTTGTATGGCAAGTACCTATATTTTTGGACATGAAAACTCTAGGGAATCAACAAAGAGTCTTTGGTTCAAAATTTGAAGAAGATCGCATCATTGGTTTAGGGTGTAGATCAAGACACAAACAGACAGAATTTTGCCACTCATTTTTTCGGGTTCTGTATCATCGTAATGTCAGGTTTAATTACGATTTTCGATTTTTTTTTTGCACGAATCCAAAACTTACCCTATAGTACCTATATCGTACCTTATTTCCATCAAAAATGTAAGTTTTCTTCCCATTAGCAGCCTCTTGCATTCTTTGAAATTTGATATAGGAACTATAAACACGGATATTTAAAATACACTGATACACGGGTACACGAATACACGGATACACGAGTACACGGATATACGGATACACGAATACACGGGTACACGGATATCCGTGTTCTTATAATTACACGGACTCAAATCCGGATCTCTTAGGAACATGTGAATCCGTATTCTTAGATATCCGTGTAATAGGGATCCTTATTTATAAGGCATGATGTCCTTAGACAGCGAACTACTTTCAGTATCTTAAATATTAGTCCATCTTTCCAGAGGGGGTCATACGCTGCGGTTAAGTCAACAAAAGCAACGGATGTTATGAGCTTCCTTTTCAAAACCTGCCTCAATGTGTGTTGTCAAGAATAACACTTGGTCGGTGCAATTTCTACCCGCATGAAAACCAGCCTGTTCGATAGGTATGATTTCATTAATGGCAGGGTTTAATCGATTGTAGATAGCTTTCCGGTAGGCCGTAAGGTTTGCCTGGCTTGAGAATAGCAATGATTTTCGTTCGCTTGAACGCAGTCGGAATTGTGTATGTTTTCAGTATATTGCTGTAGAATTCTGCTGATTACCATCTTGTACTTTTCCCGCTTTGCACAAGAAACTGCGGATGCATACCATCAAATCTCGCCGCTTTCCCCGTTGTTTAATACGCTCAGAGCAGTGCTGACATCTTCTGTTGTGAAATCTTTCGAAAACTGTGATGTTTGTGGGTATTGTTCTTGAGGTTCTTGAGTGCACGTTTGGTGATGACTGTAAGTGCCTTGTCGATGGGGGCACGGGAAACTTCTACAGTGTGACTAGCCACATTATTTTGGGTCTATACAAGAACTTGTGATGCTTGAGATATTACTTCCTCCAAGTTTGCGTAGGAGGCTCCATGTTCCTGTTAGAGTGAGTGAAGTGTCTTTGGATTACAGTTGATGTCCACTTCTTTTTGCGAGTCTCGTCAAGCGATGTTAGCAATTCGTGAGCTACTTCTGGGTATCCAGATGGCTCAAAACCCTCATAGAGTTGTTCGCTTTCTTCAGTCCAACCTGAAATATCCTCCTTCGAAAATCATGGAGAATATTTTTTTTTTGGTGGTTCTTTTACAATTCCTACAAATCTGTCATAGTTTTGAGAAATTGGTGGAATCAACCGTAAGCATTTGAGTCAATTTCGTTGACGAAGTAATTTCAATTGGCTTTTGAAAAGTTCCATCGTGGCCTTTGGACTGAACCAGTAAGTGGTATCTGTATGCCGTTGTCGATTATGACCGGGTGGTGTTGACTTTTTGAAAAATCTGATACTATTCTGGAAGCTGGTAGATGGTGATATTCTGCATCACAGCTAACAAAGCAGAAGTCTGAGTTGAAGCCTGAAGCCTTTTTGGCCATCTGCGAGAGTAAAAAGTGGATTTATCTTTGGTGTCGAAGATTAAATGTAAAGTTCGTTATTATCATATCTCCACAACCTATGATGACCATTGAAGGCACCAATAGAAACCATTGGTTGATTTGGAATATCAAGTACATGAGGCAGCCACAGTGTAGTGGGAGGTTTGTATGTGCTTATAACTTGAAGAAAGGTCTCCAATTCGGATAGTAATTGTGAAGATGTGGTTTTTGGAGGTAGTGCTTATAAGTTTAACGTCATCTTACCGTTTTTTACATAGGTTGCTGATCCATATGACTGGTGGTAGTTGATTCCTTTCTGGAAGTAACCGACGACTGTCCCTCTAACCTTCTGAGCTGCTTCGGAGGCAGTATGTGGCTCTTGGATGACGGCTACATCGATTTTGTTTGTCAATAAATGCTTTGATAAGTAGTTACTTTTGGATTTTCGATATTAAATTGGCATAATCGAACAGAAAGTCCGACGCACCTTGTCAATTGGCGCTGAGAATCACCAGTTGTATTGGGGGATAATGTTTTATTGATATTGGCGTTGATATTTATGAAAATTTTCTTTCGTTCAGTTTTGGTTCTGTTGACTCCTTCTTTGTAATATGGTCAGGAGTGTAATCTTACTTGCTTGTTCTGGCTACCTCTTGTGATGGATTATTTAGCGTTATCCAGGGTGTAGCACGGGGAGGCGGTCTATCTTTACACACGGATTTTATTACGTGTTGATGAGTGTCAAGTTAGCAAAGCAACATTGAAGAATTGTTAGTTGGATAATTTGCCGTTAATTAGTCGTTAGTTAGTTGTGACTATTTCGCATTTGTCGTTCAATGTTTTCTGTGTTTTTGGGTGCTTTGCTAACTTGACACTACTCGAAAAGTGTGATAAATTTCTTGTACTTATGTTTTATGACTCAATAATTTGCCATTAATTAGTCATTAATTATTTTTGAAAAATTGAATTCAATCGTGCAATGCTGTCCATGTTTTTTTTTAATTCTTCGTTAGCTTCATATCAAGTTTGAAAAGTATCATCTTAAAAATGGATTCAAACGGCTAATACCGAACGTTTTTTGGCTAAATAGTTTGCCACTAATTAGTCTTCAATTAGTTGTGACAGTTTTGAATTTGTCGTGAAATGTTTTCAATATTTTTTTGGATTATTTGGTAGCTTGACATCAAGTTGGCAAAGGACTACCTGAAAATGGGGTAAAAACTGCTTATACCGGATGGTTTATGACGTACATTAAATTATTAAGCACTGAAATATTAAATTTTAGAAGTTTTTACCACTTTTCAAAACAAAAAACATAGAAAACATAGAACGAAAAATTCAAAATTGTCACAACTAATTAACGACAAATTAAGCACCTATCCATTTTTCAGTCCGTGATATCAAGTTAGCAAAGCACCCAAAAAAAAATAGAAAACACTGCACGATCAAATTGAATTTGTCACAACTAATTAACGACTAATTAATGGCAAATTATCAAGCCATCAGGTATAATAAGTTCTTACTGATTTTCGACAGGTTGCCTTCCTAACTTGATATCAAGTTAGCAAAGCATCCAAAAAAAACATAGAAAACATTGAATGACAAATTCGAAACTGTCGGAACTAATTAACGACTAATACATGACAAACTATCCAACTAACCATTTTTCGATTCGTCAAAATTGCTTTGCTACACTCATGTTTTATTGAACCGCACTATGTGCCGATATAAATGGGATGTAACTGTTCTAGATATGTATATTCGGTACTCAATTTATAGTGAATCCTTCTACCCTTTTCTATTATAGTGGGTAAAATTGTAAACATCGTATTATTTCTAATCAGACTTCCATAACTATATTTAGGTACCACCCTGTAAAATATCCAATCAAGCTACTGTAACCCCTTGGATTTTTGGAATCCACAAAGTAACTTTTATGTATGAATACTTGCTGCTGATTTGAAAATAAAATTAATCGACACGAAAGGAAAAAGTTACTCTTTGACAAATTTAACAGGTTATCGGTGAAAAGAAATATTGGAAGCATAAACGTCCAGAGAGAGAGAGAGAAATTGCAAGAATCCAGCTAGACGTTTTCTGAAACAATGGCTTAGTTCCAAATCGATGCCAATATAATTTGCCATCAACATTTTTGTTTTGTTGCTCTCCTTATATCCTGGGAAAATGTATCAACTCATCTGAAAAGGGTTATACATTCTTTTTTAAATGTTTTGCTAATGACAACAAGTCGAGAAGTTCCGGTATGAAACGGAAAAAGAAAAATTGTGATCTTGATGTAAATTTATATTTTTTTTTTTGTATTTTATTTTTTAAATTAAGTTTTAATTCCCCATATTTTTTGGTTTTGCTCTAGCAAAAAAATTAGCATTATAATGTTAAGTTGTTCTTTAGCTGATGGAAAAGTTTCCATATTGTTTTCTAGTTTTCTAAGGTTTGACATATAAAGTGCATTGGTGCTGAAGGGTGAACGTAAATTGTAAAAAAAAAAGAAAAGTTTGTAAAACTTTTTCCCAACCATAATTAATTTTCTCCTCAGCTTAAATGAAGAACCTGCATGCATATTTGAAAACTAATTACAAAATCTGCAGGAATGTGTAATACAAGCCATTATGGTTATTGTTAAGGTTTTTTTTCTGATTAGATTGAAATCCAAAGAGTTCAAGTTATATTTCCACAAAATTCAATAAGTTTTTTTATTTAAAAAACCTTAGTATTACATGCTAAAGAAGCCACAAGATTATTTTTGTGAGTAGGTACTGTGATGTTAGATTAAAAGGCAAGTTAAAAAAGTTTTGAAGGCTTTCAGAAAATTGCACGATGAAGGGTGATTTATTTAGAACTTTTTTTTTGTATTTTTACTTTTAAGAAACTTAAGGTAGAATTGGATAGTAGAATCTTATTTATGACCTGAAAAAAAAATCTCTGGCATTAACTTTTTTGAGATAATTTAATTTTTGATCTGTCTTTTCAGCATAGCGTCAGGCATCTGCCAAATAACACGAGTACCTTATGTTGTTACGAATCGTAGCTGGGTTATCAGTGAAGACTTTTGATTCACAACATAAAAAACAAAACCAAATGTGAAATAAGCTATATAAGCTATTGATTATGTCATATAATAAGGAAGTAAGACGTTCACGGAATTTTATTGTAAAAATCATCAAAGGGGTCATTGAAGATGAGAAAACCGCGGAGTGCTATTAAATTGGAGGGTGCACTTTTGAGAGCGGGGTGCAAAAGCACCCTTTTTGGTTTTTTGCATATAACTCGAAAACGAAGCAAAATTTCGAGATATTCTCAAAACCTTTTTTGGACCTTCAACCGTAAAACTGGTCTAACACAATTTATTTTCATGTTCGAGAAGGTATACGCTTACATGTGTTCAAAACCCGGCTTTGTAAAAGCAAGTGTGTTGGTTTTGACAATTATTTTAAATTTTGAAAAAATTAGATGGCAACCCTAAAACTGCGAAAAATTAGAAACTTGACTTTTATTTTTGACTCAACTGGTCATATCTCCCTAATACACCCAGTTTGAGTGTATAATCTAACAAGTCCATCAAAATAGCCAAAAATGCCATTTATAAAACTTTAAAAACTTTACATCAGCCTAGTTTGAACGACTATTTCTCGGTCGATTTTTATCCAAACCGTTTTTTTTAAACATTTATTTTAAAGAAAATTTAATTATCTTTCTTTTATATAAAACAATGCCTATACCTATCTCTGCTGGTAAGAAAGTTATAAGCAAATACGTAAAAAAAAAAACAAAAAATGCGATTTTTCACATTTTTTTGAAATGATTTTTAAAAAAATTAGCTAACTAAAAATTTAAATTTTTTTTTTCAAAATCCATTTCGACGGTAAATTTTATTCTCTACAAAAAAGTTTTTGAGAATTATCTCGGAATTTTGCTTCGTTTTCGAGTTATATGCAAAAAACCAAAAAGGGTGCTTTTGCACCCCTCTCTCAAAAATGCACCCTCCAATTTAATAGCACTCCGCGGTTTTCTCATCTTCAATGACCCCTTTTATGATTTTTACAATAAAATTCCATGAACGTCTTACTTCCTTATTGCCCTGTTTTTTGGGACATAATCAATAGCCTAATACTCACGATAATGATTTCTCAATTCAGCCATTATTGTTTTGCCCGCTGTGTGTGCCGTTGCCTTAGTTTGCTTCAACCCAAAGTTGCCAGCGTTACGGGCTTGAGTTTCAGGCAGCATAAAGTCGGTTACCATTGTGCGGTAGAATTCGTCATTTTGAAGGTAATGTTCTGTACGTCCTCATTTTTAAAGAAAAACGGACCATAAATCACATCAAACTGTGCATTTTGTGCATATAGGTGGCATGAGACTATTTGTATCTCTTCAGGTTAGGTTGCTTATCAGTCTAAATGCGGCAATATTGTTTATTGAAATGACTATGGAGCCAGAAGTTTATACTAAAACAGTTTTTTAAATTTTTCAAAAAGAGCTGATTTTCGAAATAAGTACATCGAAAAAGTATGGAGACATTTTTACGGTGTTAGACTTTCCATGATGATTTGTCAGCATGGTTTCTATAAGAAGTGAGAGTGCCGAACGAAACGCCAATCTGTAGGACTGTAGGCCATTTAAATCGGGCTCGTAAACTCGTCCCTGTGAATAAAATATCAATATCAGCCATTAAAAGTAATGAGGTATATTATTTTATGATTACTGACTGAAATTTGGTAAACATACTTGTTATTAACTTCCCATTGGAAGTTATTGTAGTTGGTGCGATTTGTCGAAACGGAAATTTTGACATATCTTCACGTTTCGAGCTCCCTAGAATCGGAATCCATCATTTTTAGAAAGATATCTGTGTTTGTACGTACGTTCGTACGTTCCATCGCTTTTTTCGTTCACCATATCTCAAGAACGAATAAAGATATTGACTTCGGATGAACTTTATTTTATAGATAGTCATTTCGTTACGTGCAGAAAGGACTTTTAAAAAAATTGAATGAGTGGTTTTTTACTATAGCAATTTTAAAAAAATTGTTGTTGAATTTCTTTAGTCCCGAATATCTCGAGAACAAATCATGCTATCGACTTCGAGCTAATTTTATTTTACGCGTATTGACGAAATAAGGAAATGGTTAAAATATATAGAGTAAGATCCCAGGGCCGCCAGACATACGTCATTTTATCATAGCTGAATTTTTTTCTGTGAATGAACCCTATGGTAGGTATTAACGAATGGATACTACGAACCTTGAACCCGGGTGCGTTTCGGAGGTATTGAGTGCGAAAAGTGCATAAAATGATGGAAAATTACGTTATTTTATCAGAGCTGATTTTTTAATATGTTTCAAAGAAAGTTATGGTAAGTTTATTTTGACACTTGCCAGACACCTGCATGGGGACCCAATGCCAGCCAGACACGTTTAAAGGTGTCAAAAAAGTCGTCAAATTTACGTTATAGTATCAGAGCTGAATTTTATATATGTTGTTTGGGCAACTGTTTCAAGATATTTCCCAAGCTGCCAGACACCTACATGGGGACCCAATGCCTGCCAGACACCTTTTAAGGTGTCAAAAAATCATTAAATCGCTTTATAGTATCAAAGCTAATTTTAATATTTTTTTCTTAAGACGACTGTTTTAAGATATTTCCCTGCCAAACCTGCAACAGTGGAACCTAATATCAGCTAGACAGATACAGATTTAAAAGTATCCAAGATATTCCCCAAGCTACCAGACACATACACCTATAAAAGTTTTCAAATAATCGTATTTCATACGGTTCAGTATCAAAGCTATTTTGATCTAACGAACAAAAATATGTTCCTTGGTTAATATTATTTAACAATATTCTTAGCCAAGAGTGCGAATGTTATCCTTAGGTTCCAAAGCTTCAATGGTGCTTAAATATACCTACCCATCAACATGTTCTAAGCATTTATTAAAACAAAATATTTTCTTCTGCTACTACTAACTTGTTACCTAACAACAAATAAAGAAATTACTTTGAAAATGCCCAAATTAGTAAATTAAAATAGCCAAATAGGAAATTAAACCCAAAATAGGAAAAATTGCCAAAAACCACTGCAATATAAGGAAACATCGCCCGATAACGGCTTCCGACTAATCGACTTTGCTGCAGCTCGTAATACGGTGATAAGTAGCACTAGGTTCCCCAGGCGAAGGATACACACAGCAACCTGGCGATCTCCAGATGGTTGAACCGCCAACCAAATCGACCACGTGCTAATTGGCACGAACATCTTGGACGTGCGAAGTTTCCGAGGCGCAAACGTGGACTCTGACCACTTTCTTGTTGTGACAAAGTTCAGAGCCCGACTGTCCAACGAAAAGAAAACGAAGACCGCCCAAAGAAAGAAGTTCAACATCGCATGCCTTAGCACATCTGAGAAAGCCAGAGCCTACAGTGAGCAATTGACCGGGAAACTCTCTGCCGTAAGCCCATCAGCCACAAGTGTCAACAACCAGTGGAACTAGTATCGCGACATTATTAAGGAGACAGCCGAGACAACCATAGGCTATCAACCACCCAGAAAAAAGAACCCGTGGTATGATGATGAATGCGCAGTATTGAAGCAGGAGACGGAAAATGCATGAATGCAAATGCTGCAACGGAAAACAAGAGCAGCAAGAGAGGAGTACCGTGAAAAGAGATGGAAAGACAAAAAACCCTGCGTAGAAAGAAAAGAGCATCCGCAGCCTCTCAGCTCAAGTATCTCGAAGAGTCCAGCACCGCCACCAACACCCGCCGGTTCTACAAAACAGCCAAGCAACTGGCATCTGGTTATAGGACTGGCACGCAAGCTCTTCGAAACAGCGAAGGTAACCTAGTCACCGAAGCACAGTGAATTGTAGACGTGTTTAAGCAGCATTTCCAGCAGCTGCTTAGTGGGCATTATGTAGAGGAGGTGACAGGGGAACAAAGAAGCATTAGACCAGTCAATGAAGATCCAGTCCCAGCACCCAGTACTGAAGAGGTTAAGAAAGCCATCCACAAGCTTAAGAACAACAAATCCGCCGGCTCGGATGGCCTACCTGCGGAACTCTTTAAGTATGGAGGAGATGTCCTGGTAGGGTGCATGCACCAGCTCATCAACCAAGTGTGGGAGGATGAAAGTATGCCCGACGACTGGTCAAATAGCTCCATATGCCCAATCTACAAAAAAGGCGATCCTATGTCCTGCAAGAACTACAGAGCCATATCCCTGCTTAATGTTGCCTACAAGATCCTATCCAACGTACTATGTGAGCGTCTAAAACCTTTCTGCAACACTATGATCGGCACGTACCAGTGTGGCTTCATGCCAGGCAGATCAACTATAGACCAAATCTTCACATTGAGGCAAATCCTGGAAAAGACCAACGAATTTCAAGTCGAGACCCACCACCTATTCATCGACTTTAAAGCCGCATATGATAGCATAAGTCGCCGAGAGCTTCTATTGGCGATGTCGGAACTCGGGATCCCGAAAAAACTGATCCAGCTATGCCGCATGACGTTACAAAATACGCGGTGCAACGTGCAAATGGGTAACAGCTCATCCGAGTTATTCCAGACGTGTACAGGGTTCAGACAAGGAGATGCGCTATCATGTGATTTCTTCAACTTAGTCCTGGAGCAGATAGTGCGCAAGAGTGGTGTTAACATGGAAGGCACTATCTTTAACAGGTCTTCTGCTCGGCCGCTCCAAGAGAGCTGTACTTGAAGCATTCACAGCTATTGATGAACAGGCGAAACGCGTTGGTCTTGAAGTGAATGAGGACAAAACAAAGTATATGCTATCAACAATCAAAGCCTCATCAGTCCATCGCCTAGGACAAAACGTCACTGTTGGTAGCAGTAATTTCGAGGTTGTCAAGGAGATCACCTACCTCGAAACAAACATCAATTGCACGAACGACACCTTAGTGGAAATCCGACGAAGAATTACCCTAGCGAACCGCTGCTACTTCGGTTTGGCCAAACAAATGGGTTCAAAACTCTTTTCTCGAAAGAAATAGTGCACGCTATACAAAACGCTAATTTTACTGTACGAGCTGTACCAAGATGTGGATGTAGTCCAAAGAGCCAAAACACGTCGACTACACTGGCTCGGCCACATCGAGCGAATGGACAACAACGCTCCAGCCAAGAAAATCTTCGAATCCCAGCCCTCAGGTTCGAGACGACCAGGAAGACCGACCCTCCGCTATAGGGACCAGGCGGTCACAGACGCAAGAGCGCTTGGTCTCGACGACGACTGGAGGGAGCGTGCGAGGGACCGCAACCGATGGAAGACCGCAATATCTCAGGGAGAGACCCTTCATGGATCGGGAGCCGGATAAGTAAGTAAATAAGTATATTTTTAAACATCTTATGTAAATGATTTTATCATGGGAAATGTTCATGAATTTTTATATGATGTGCTCCTGACCACAAAAGCCAACCATTTTTTATTTAATAAGTTATACATATGTAAGGAATGAGAAAATCACATTCAGAAATTAGGCACAAAATTTGTGTTTATCAATATAATAGATATTAACCCTTAAGTTCTATATTTAATATTATGATAAACTTAAACAAGTTTGTAAGTAATTGATACCACTTGAGAAAAAACTACTCAATGGGGCATTTCACGTGAAGCGGACAGCGAAAAAAATGGTGGGTCTTGAAATTTGTTCATCTTTGGGGTATTTATACTTGATTATATACTGAACATACATATTGTAATATTTTCTCAGGTTCGTTAATAAAACTTATTTACTTTATTCAAAACGTCTTAATTTCGCAAAATAAAACACTTTACTTTTCTTACTACAAACAAAACGATTTATTATTCACCACTGAATTAATTCACAAACTTTACTTTTCACTTTTATTACAACCAACTTTATTAATTCACGATTAAAAACAAACTGTGTCGCTGCCGTTCAAACATGTGCCTTTTATACTTGTTTTCCAAACTCTCGAACTAAGGAGAACGTTCTAGTCTCTGCTTCCAGAGCTTTCCATAGGGGAAATTTCCCAATAATTTCCCTTCAAAAAGCTTTTATTTGACAGCTGGTAAATCTGCTATAATCCGGCAGATGGCGCTTCCTTCGTTTGAGAGTTGCTATAATTATAGCTACTAAGGGTATGTTTGCACTGCGACCGTAAGCTTTTTTTTTGTGTTCGTTTGTTTGCTTTTCGGAGTCATTATAGTTCAAATATGGAAAGTTATTACAATATTGAAGGATTTTAAATTTCGAGGCCTGGTGCTGAAGTTATGGGCTTGTAAAGTTTTGGTAAGCTATGGCTTAAGGTTTTTAAGAAAAATTTGTATTAATTAAATGAAGGAACAGACAAAATATTTTTATATTGATGTATATGGTAAATTAGATGTTCTTTGCGGTAGTGAAATCCTAACCGGAAATCGATTCTTTTTTAGGATATAAAACCGGGAGTTAACAATTCAAATCAAATTTTAAGAATTTTATTCACTTTTTATTTTTTTTATTTAAGTTTCAAAATGAAGCGTATACACCACCAAAATTATGTGCCAAGTTGTAGAGTGGGATCTCCATTCGATTAGAAGATACGTAATTTTAAGTGTGTGGCTCTCATTCAAAAAACAGATATTTTTGTATAGAAAACCGGAAATATGGGCAAAGATGCGGGTAGTTTTTTCTGCAATTTGCTTTTGAACTAATTTTCTTAGTGCAATACGTCCAGGGGTGTCCGCAGGATGTAAATCCAAGTTAACAAGACGGGAGGCTGCGAGCGTCCGCCGCCATCTTGGAAAACGCATTTTATCAAATATCTCGTGAACCGTGTATGGTATGTTCACTATAGTAATTTTATTTGAAAGTTAATAATTCATTCTTTTGTTTGTTTTTTAAATCAAGTTGTTCTAACGAAAACTTTTTGAGAAATTAAATTTTAAAGTCAATATTTTTGAAAAAAATGATAATTTTTTTTCAAAGCTGATTTTTTAAAAATGTTGCCTTACCAAGTACCACTGTTCATATAATTATTCAATGCTCTCATCAATTTTAAGTCAAATATTGAAAACCAGATGAAAAAATCTTTCTTAGTTTTTGAGAAATTAAAAAATAACGAAAGGTACTCTTTTTTATTTCTTGTAAGTGTTGTTATGTTTATAAGGCAAATAAAGTACAATATCTTTCTTCAGATTTTTTTCGGAGAAAGCAACTTTCGTTTTATTTGAATTTCTTGAAAACTAAGAAAGGCAATTGCATCTGGTTTTCAGTATTTGACTTCTCAACTGATGAGAGCATTGAATAGTAACTAGAACAGTGATGCTTAATAAGGCAACATTTTTAAAAAATCAGCTTTGAAAAAAAAATTATCAATTTTTTTCAAAAATATTGACTTTATAATTTGATTTCTCAAAAAATTTTCGTAAAAACAACTTGATTTAAAAAACAAACAAAAGAATGAAATACTTACTTTCAAATAAAATTACTATTGTGGACATATCATACACGGTTCACGAGATATTTGATAAAATGCGTTTTCTAAGATGGTGGCGGACGCTCGCAGCCCCCCGTCTTGTTAACTAGGATTTACATCCTGGGGACACCCCTGGACATATTGCACTAAGAAAATTAGTTCAAAAGCAAATTGCAGAAAAAATTACCCGCATCTTTGCCCATATTTCCGGTTTTCTATACAAAAATATCTGTTTTTTGAATGAGAGCCACACACTTAAAATAACGTTTCTTCTAAACGAATGGAGATCCCACTCTACAACTTGGCACATAATTTCTTTTGTGTATACGCCACATTTTGAAACTTAAAAAAAATATAAAAAGTGACTAAGTTATTTAAAATTTGATTTGAACTGTAAACTTCCGGTCTTATATCCTAAAAAAGAATCGATTTCCGGTTAGGATTTCACTACCGCAAAGAACATCTAATTTACCATATATCTCAATATACAAATATTTTGTATGTTCCTTCATTTAATTAATACAAATTTTTCTTAAAAACCTTAAGCCAAAGCTTACCAAAACTTTACCAGCCCATAACTTCAGTACCAGGCCTCAAAATTTAAAATCCTTCAATATGTATGTTCAGTATATAATCAAGTATAAATACCCCAAAGATGAACAAATTTCAAGACGCACCACTTTTTTCGTTGTCCGCTTCACGTGAAATGCCCCCAATATTATATACTCGTATACAGCCGTTTTCATTAGAATTAGCTAAAACAACAACGTATCTAGCTTAAATAGCTCTATTCAACGTCAGATAACTTAACTTAACTATAATTTACTTATTTAAATAAAAAATTGTCACTTTGGCAGATGGCATAAAGTCATGCCATATTAATGATTTGTTACAAATAAGAAGTAAAAAACTATGTTGAATAAAGTTATTATCTAATTAAAAACGATTGCCATTTCCAGTTTTGCTCAACTTCATAGTTGATGGGCCAACTACATGCGAGCAATCTAAAAAACACTTTTTTCACAAGTTAAGTTTAAAAGCGTTAGTTCAATTGTCTGATCTTAACCTGTCCTTACTTTACTTTTGAAAAGTGTTGCCATGTAGCAAAAACGAGCCTCCCTTAGTCCTATAAAAACTTGTTAGTACCTAGTTGAGAACCAAAACTCTATATGATAGTTGCTAGAAAAGATTTTATTTTATATAAAAGATTTTTAAATCTATATGGTATAATTAAGAGCAAAAAAATATTGAAAGATCCGTTAAAAAGATATTTAACAATAATTAAACTTGGATATGGAGAGTTTTGCTGCAAATGATTGGATATGGCCAGTTTGCGCACCTACCCCCCCTCTCTCAAATGCACCATCTTATATAATAGCACTACACTACTTTCCAATCTTCAATGACCCATTTATAGATTTTTACAATAAAAGCCCATGAACGTTTTAGTTCCTTCTTAAATGACATAATCAATTGCCTATGATGGATAAGAAGAGTTTTGAAAGTCTACTGCAACAATGGATATGGTTAGTTCTGATTCCAATCGCACTGTGGATATGGAGATTTTTGGAGACAATTACGATGTTTGACATCAATATTAAAGGGGATTGGAGGGGTAAGGCTGTCAAATTTTCCTTAAAAACTTTTCAATATGCCAATCTGCACCAAAATCTCAATTTTTGATAAAAGTGGATATGATTCTCAGTTTTGGTTCTCATCTACTCATATACATATCAGATAAAGTAATGAGAAAAGTACACCAAGTTCTATGCTTATGAAGGTTTGATATTCAATTTTTAACTTCAAATTTGAAACTTAATAATAACTGATAAACACTTAGCAGGTTTTCTAGTAAATGTTCTATTTACTGCTCAATTTCTCACAACTTAAAATATTTTCGAAATAACCAGTGTGCTTACCAAATTTCAGTCAGTCATCATTAAATAACACGTATGTGAAGTTAGCATAACATTTTTGAGCTAGGCCAATGGGACCATGGCAGGAATTTGCAGTTTGTTTTGCATTTTGTATGCATTTCTATTCCGGATTTTGCAGTTCACCAAATAGTGGGTGTAACCGACTTTACTGCTAACTTCACTGAGAAGTTAGTAGTGCCTATGCTTTTCTCAGCAAACGGGATAGCTAGGAATCTGAAATAAGGCTCTGAATTTGCAGTTTAATTTGCAGTTCCAGAAAAGGAAAAAACCAAATTTCTAAATCCTTACATAAAAAAAAATTCATACTGTACTGCTAACTTCACTGTGAAGTTAGCATAAAAGTCCTTTTTTCGGCAACGGTGATACCTAGAAATTTGCAGTTAGGCTCCAAATTTGCAGTTTAATTTGCAGTTCAGGAAAAATGTATGTCCAAATTTTTAAGTCCAAATTTGAAAAAAAAAATCGAATAAATTAATTTTTCACTGTTAACACCACTGTGAAGTTAGCAGTACATACCCTTTTCTCAGCAACTAAACCACCTAGAAAATTGCAGTTTAGGTCCAAATTTGCAATTATTCATGCACTTCAAGAAAAAACTAAGTTCAAATTTGTACGTCCAAATTTGACAAGAAAATCGAAAATTTTACTTTGCACTGTTAACAACAGTGTGAAGTTAGCAGTACATACCCTTTTCTCAAGAACTGAGCCAGTTAGAAAATTGCAGTTTAGGTCCAAATTTGCAGTTTTCCATTTACTTCAAGAAAAAACTAAGTTCAAATTTGAAAGTCCAAATTTGACAAAAAATCGATTAAATTCATTTTTCACTGTTAACATCACTGTGAAGTTAGCAGTACATATCCCTTTCTCAGGAACTGAGCAAGCTAGAAAATTGCAATTAGAGTCCAAATTTGGACTTAAAAATTTGAACTTAGTTTTTCTTGAAGTGCAGTAAAAACTGCAAATTTGGACCTTAACTGCAATTTTCTAGCTGGCTCAGTTCCAGAGAAAAGGATATGTACTGCTAACTTCACAGTGATGTTAACAGTGAAAAATGAATTTAATCGATTTTTTTGTCAAATTTGAACTTACAAATTTTAACTTAGCTTTTTCTTGAAGTGCATAAGAAACTGCAAATTTGGAGCCTAACTGCAAATTTCTAGGTATCACCGTTGCCGAGAAAAGGACTTTTATGCTAACTTCACAGTGAAGTTAGCAGTACAGTATGAAATTTTTTTTATGTAAGGATTTAGAAATTTGGTTTTTTCCTTTTCTAGAACTGCAAATTCAGAGCCTTATTTCAGATTCCTAGCTAGCCCGGTTGCTGAGAAAAGCATAGGCACTGCTAACTTCACAGTGAAGTTAGCAGTACAGTTGGTTACACCCACTATTTGGTGAACTGCAAAATCCGGAATACAAATGCATAAAAAATGCAAAAAACTGCAAATTCCTGCCTAGCTCAAAAATGTTATGCTAACTTCACACACGTTTAAATAACAGACTTCATTACTTTTAATGGCTGATATTGATATTTTATTCACAGTTTTTTACATAGGAGAACTTGGATCTTTTTTTAACATTTATACAAAAAAAAATTTGGTGGCACAACAGCTTAAGGAAGGAGGGCTTATGACTTACTTCTCTCAACCATTCCTATGTGCGTGTTGTTCGCAGGAATGGAGGGGACCTACAATTGCCGAGTCCGAACGGCTAGATGAGAAGCACTTTTCATGACAGCAAATGACAGGATTTGTCAGTTCCTCGCAAGAGGTGGAACCTCGGAAAAACATTTCTGGTTTTAGGAGGCAGTGAGTGACTGAGAATTGAGTCCAGACATTCGGCATGACAGTCCCTCGTACTAACCATTATGCCACGAGGTACTAATTTTTATCATTTATGTTTTACTTTTCCATACCTACCTATGTATTATGTAGAACATTATACCTTTTTTTTTTCATTTTCTCAAAACAGGATAAATACATTCTCGCCATTAAGCTGATTCTAAGATACTTAATTTTATTTTATACAAATACAAATATTTGAAACTATAATTAATAGAATACTGGCTGCGTTCAGAGGTTAACATGCATTGCATACTTGTTCGTATGTAGAAAGTTTTCTGATGCATCGAATCTCAAGCTCTTTATGACCAATACATTTTTTTTTCAATCTCTCCAACTAATTGAAAGTGTTAAGAGGAAAAGAACAAACTTAAAACTTAAAAAAGCAAACACAAACAACAACACTCAAGATTGCCATGTGAAGTAATAATAGGAGTAGCATCTTCAAAGAGAAAATAATTTTTATTGTTCAAGTTAGTGTAAATGACAAAGAGATGACCGGGCGGGACGCCTTAAATCGTATATCGTTTGAAATATACATTATGTACAATGTTAACGTCTTGAATAAGAAGAACATAAGAATGAAATTTGTTGATTGAACACTTTTGCAAAAGTTAATTGCTTTTTTATCTGCTTATAGCAAACTAAGAATTATTGACTCTTCGATTCAAAGAATAGAAAGTGCTTACGAATGAACTATTTGCTATTATTTGAACAGTAGAGAGGGAAAACATTATTTTATTTTTGGGGAGTGAAAACACAATAAATAGTTAGTAATGAATACGTTTTATTGTTTATTTATTTGATTTATCATTATATTTTGTTATTGCCTTATTGTTCAATAAATTTCAACGATCAGTTAAATTAAAGAATGTTTTGTATTTGAGGCAAGCTAGTTATGGTCAATCTTTTGATAATAAACTAATAAGTAATATTTCCAAAAGCCAACCCTCCTATGGAACCGTTATACCTTGGCTCCGTAAAATTAGTCCCCGATAAAAATTGTCTTGAGCAGAAAATGAAGAATGGCCCCAAAAATAGGGTCAAATTTTAATTTAAGACACAATTTATCATTTTTTTTTTGTGACTGTGAAGTCTCAAATAAAAAGGCGTTTGAATGAAAGCATTAAAACAAATATTTTTATAACAAAATTACATTAATAAATAGATATGTATGAAATTTAAAAACAAACTTTCTCTTCTTATCTATTTATTAATGTTTATTAATGACTGAGAACTGAGTATTTTCTATGTCATTTGATCTCACGGATGGTGCCAAGTTTAAGCTGGAAAATTGTGCAGAATGCATGAGTGTCAACTTAGCAAAGCAACATTGACCAATCGCAAAATGGGTAGGTGAATAATTTGCCGTTAATTTGTCATTAATTATTGGTGACAATTTTGAATTTGTCGTTATGTTGTCTACGTTTTTTTGGTTCTTTGCTAACTTGACATTAAATTAGCTACCACCTCCAAAAGGGGTAAAAACTGCTTAAATCGAAAGGTTTATAGCTAAATAATTCCTGTTTCGTTAGTCGTTAATTAGTTTTGATAATTTCAAGTTTATCGTTCTATGTTTTCTATGTTTTTTTTAGAAAAGTGATAAAAACTTCTAAAACATTCTATTTTATTGCTTGAAAATTTGCTGTTGATTAGGGGAGAGTAACAATATCCCGCCAGACAGATTCCCGCGGTAACGATATCCCGCCGTTCAGAAATCCAGGGGTGCCAGGGTGATGCAGTACTATGATATGATTAAAATTTGGTGGGTTCACTGGTCAAGTTTTCATACATTTTAAATTTGTGATTATGTAAGTAATTAAGAGAAAACTTGCCAAGTTAATCTGCCAAATTTTAATCAGTAATCATTTAATACCAAATTTCTGTGATAATTTGGAATTTGCCAGGTGAAAATCAAGCCCTCCCGCTCTACAAAGTTTCATAATTCTACGACAACCGAAAGTGCTCCATATAAATAATAGCAGTTCTGATAAAGTGGGTGGTTGGAATAAACCTCTAAGTGGTATCATTTCGTATGTATCTGCACCCGCTTAATTGAATGGTATCATCCGTTTTATGATCAGAGTTAAGGGGAAATTTTTAACTTTTCATAATAGTGGGATATTTTGTATCAAGTACGATCAGATGGAAACTAAAAAGTAAATAACGATATCTCAGAGAAGAAAAAGCGGATTGGAGTGATTCAAAGTTATTTTTGAAGAAGAATAATAGAATTTTAAAATTCCATTTTGACTTCTGTGAAAAAACAATCACGTCTTTATTGAACCGGTTATATTCAATCAGAAATTATCTTATTTCTTAAATTGAATTTTTATTCACTGATCCCAAAACTGGTAGAATCTGGTGATGAAATTTTAATAGGATCTTCATTACCACCAGGACTATCTGAAAAGAGCTGAAACAGACCCTAGGAAGGTGGAGCTTTTTTTGTATGGCTACTCAATTCCGGAAGTACACCCGATGTTCAAATTTTGGCTAGATTTTTCGGTGTAATCGAAAAAATGGGGTAAATTATTTTCTCATCAGGAACAATAAGGTATATATTAACACAGTACATTCAAAGAAAAATTAAAAAAGATAATCCGTAAGATGGAGGAATTATGGAAAACATCAGTTTTAAAGGCTTCAAATTTCAATGATCCGTTTTAACCCCTTATTTCGGCCAAAGTCAAATTTTTTACTATAAAATCATTATAACAGCTGCATTTCGCATGAAAAATACTGAGAGAAAAGTGTATCAAAATGCCATATTAAACACTTTTATATACCTCGGCCCCACTGTGCGCCCCCTGAATGGAAAATTTCAAATTTTCGATTTTTTTCTTTCAAAGTACTTCAAGCCCTACCGATCTAACAATTATCATCGTTCTACAGTAATGAGAAGTGATCCACATAGTTTATATGAATTTTTGAAAAAGTGGGTGGATGCCACGCCCCCTGAAAGGAAAAATCTTAATTTTGTTTTTTTTTTCAGCGAAATTTCAAGAAGTGCTCCATAATTTTGATGATCTGTCAGTGAGTCAGTCAGCTACGGTTTCTGCGATTTTTGAAGTCCTATATCTCGGGAATTACTAATGCTAAAGAGTTGAGCCACCTGTGTTTGATCAGTTCAGCAAATAGTTTCTGACTTTATTGGTACTGAAGTTAGAGGGGGGTTGAAAATCGCCTGAGTTTGTTCCTGTAAAATGGGTGTAGTGCCACGAACTTGGCTGGACACAACCATGCCCTTTGATCTTACGCGGGATTGTGTTTGGTGGGAGATTTCATTGCTCTCTCGGTTAAAATTGCTTTTCAATTCTGGGGGGAAATTTTTTTTCTCTCCAATTAAAATTGGTTTTATATTTTTTGGGTTTGGGTGACGGGTTGAGGTGGTCTAGACCTGGACAGTGGTGGGTCTGGATCTGGACAGAGATGGGTCTGGATTCTCGACAGAGGTGGGATTTTTTTTAATTATATAAAAATATAAGCTATTTTGACTTCTTTTTTTGAAAAATTGAGAAAAAAAAATTATGTAAACTTTTTTCAACTTCTTTTTTCCTTTTTAAATTTTTCCTTGAAATATGAATTATAGGTACTGTTGCTCAAGAAAACTTGGCATTGGCACCTGCCAGGCGACTTTAAATACACGAAACGGAACAACAGATTTGCGTGAGCGGGACAGAGGACCGAAAAAGGAGGGTTAAAATCCTGAGAGCCCGCTAATCAGGGCACTGTTGCTCAAAAAACTTGACGTTGGCAATGAAACTCACTAAAAGCTTCATATTCATAATCAAGGACGTGCCACATTTCAATTGATTCATTGCATTATATGAAAATTTGACTTTTATCCATAAACGCGATTTGCGGCTAAGCTAAGTGTCCTACAAGCATCAAAGTTGACACCTTTAAACTTGATTCGCGGCTAAACTAAGGGTCCTGGTGAATTATAAAATGCATATTCGTGATTTAGGAAGTGCCAGTTCTAAAAAATCCAAAAAAGTTGGTAAAAATATAAAGTTTTTTTTTTCTTTCTTTCGCCCGTCAAGATCCAGACCATAATCGTCCGTCCAAATCCAGATAGACCACCGTCGACCCAAAATTGAAAAATCAATTTTTATCTCTTTAACTACCTCGAGGACTAGCCTCTATCGATTTCTAATAAGAACTGAAATTTAATTCGGAATCACACTTCTTTAAATACTTTTTCGTGACGACCTATGGGTAGTGCTTCGTTCTCGTTGATTCTCATTCATTCAAGGGACCAAAACAGAGAGTACCAAATTCAAAAAGGTGTGAAGTCCCTTACGAAAAATGAGCGAAATAGTAGGAAACTTCGGTCCTGTTGATTCTCATTCAATCAAGGCACTAATTCATATGGGAAAGACAAATTTTATGCGCCGTCGCATTGTATTAGAAACGGCGGGATATTATTACAAGGGATGTTGTGATGCGGGACATCGTAACCAACCCGTTAATTTGTTGTATATTAGTTGTGACAAGTTCAATTTTCTGTGCGAGTTTACTATGTAGGTTTTCTTCAACGAAATTGCCTCATTTTACTCAAATAAAGCAATAAACAATTCAATACAATTTATTTTAAACCCTTTTCGAGTAAAACTTCATATTAATTAAGAATTAAAACAAAAAAGAATATAGAAAACATTGCACGGCAATGTTAAAAGTGTCACATGTAATGAATAGTTGATAAGAGACAAAGTATTAATTAATTAAAATTTCAATACAATAGGTTCTTAGAACTTTTCCAGAGCTATTTGCAGATTTCATATGAATTAAGGAAAATAAAAACATAGAAAACATCGCACGAAAAATTGAATTTGTCACAAACTTATAACGGTTTATTACCAGCATTTTGAATTTTCAACAACTTTTTGAAAAAAACATAGAAAACATAGAGCGACAAATTCGAAATTGTCTAAACTAACTAACGAATAATTAACCATTAATTATCTAGCCATAAGCCATTCGGTATAAGCAGTGTTTATCCCATTTTTAGTTGGTGCTTCGCTAACTTGATATCAATCTAGTAAAAGACCCAAAAAAACATAGAAAACACTGCCCGATTGAATTCAATTTCTCACAGCTAATTAAAGACTTTCTAACGGAAAATTATTAAGCTATAAAATATTAAGTACAAAAAGTTTTTAACGCTTTTCGAGCTATGTTTAGTTAGCAAAGTACCCGGAAAACTTTGGAAACATTGAACGACTAATTCGAAATTGTCACAACTAATTTATGGCAAAATATCCACCTACCAAATTTTCAATTCATCAAAGTTGATTTGCTAACTTGACACTCATAGAAAACAAATATCCCAAAAGCACATAGAAAACATCGTGCGAGAAAATTGATTTTCGTCCACAACTAATAAAATATCAAATTTTAGAAGATTTCACCGATTTTCAAAAATCAACATAGAAAACATAGAACGAAAAATCTGAAACTGTCACAACTAATTAACGACGAAATTATGCAGCCATCCATTTTTCGATCCGTGAGTGTCGCTTTTCTAACTTGAAATCTAGTTATCAAAGAAAAAAAACATAGAAAACATCGAATAACAAATTCGAAATTGGCGCAAATAATTAAGGCCAAATTGTCCACTTACCCAAATTTCGATTCGTCAAAGTTGCTTTGCTAACTTGACACTCATGCAGAATGTTGTATAAATTGAGACTCAAGTTCGCAAACCCATACTTCTAATCCTAAGTAAAGCATTGCAACCATATAGCCACCACGTTGAAACTAACTTTTTTTTTCGTATAAGAAACACTTTGTCTTTTTATAAGGTCTGTGAATACCCAGATTTTAGAAAAAATTTGGATTTATTTTTAATTGCGTTTGTATACTATTCTATAGAAATCCTTTTTTTTTCAATCAAATTAATTTAAATTTAAATTATTACCTTGGTAATGAAACAATTTATGTACCTTCTACTTCATAAAATACCCTGTTGCACAGGGTTATCATAATATAGATATAAACAGATCTTTATATTTTAAATTCCAAAGTGAAAAATCGAATAATTTTCGCTTCAACAACGTTGCCACAAGTTTATTTATTTACCTTATTTTTCATGTCAACAAATCATTGAAATTCAAATAACCCCCTATTTTGTGTTTTTCTGCCAAAAACATCAGCTGGAAATGGAAAAGACAAGAATGTTTTTAGGTGCCATAATCTTTTAAATAATTAATTCACTTGGTTTGGTTAACGAAATCAAATTTATCTTTTAGAAGAAGATAAATGTTAAAGAAAGATATCTTATCCACAAAATATTGTTTTTTTTTTTTTATTATTTTTATATTTCATCCTATTTGTGTGGAACATGACAAAGCGCATGTCCTTTTTTCGATATTCCAGACGTGGCGAATAATAATTCGAAATTCGAAAAATATTTCAAATAAATTTTCTCTTTAGAGTTGTTGGCTCATTATAAGATTAAGAGATTATTTTAAGATACATTTTCTCAAGATTATGAAGTACGATTAGAAGTTAAGCAGTCCGGCTAAACATTATCACAACAAAAACATAAATGTAAAAAAAAGAGCCAAGTTCTTATAGGTATGTACAAGAAACCTGTGCGTAAAAAGTCAACCAAAAAAAGTAATGAGATCTAACCCGGAGGCCACACGAGTACTCGCTAGCGAGTTGGGTACATACATTAATTGTCAAATCACTCGCCGCTCTACTCGCTTCCCAACTGGCTTCAAAAAAGGCAAGCCAGTTGGCTAGCGAGTAGGAAAAGTTTCGATGTATAAGTAACTCGCTAGCGATTACTCGCTCGTGTGGCCTCAGGGTAAAATATGTATATGCCAAGTTTTAAGTTCAGGAAGTTTAATATCAAATATCTGAATTAGAGTTATATCGAAACAACTCCTAATTATGACAGAAATTTGGTATTTAAAGATTACTGATTAAAATTTGGTGAGTTCACTGGTCAAGTTTTCATACATTATTCGTGTTTAAGTAAGTAATTTAAAGAAAACTTCCACCAAATTCTAATCAGTCATCTTTAAATACCAAATTTCTGTCATAATTAGGAGTTGTTTCCATATAACTCTTATTCAGATATTTGATATTAAACTTCCTGAACTTAAAACTTGGCATATACATATTTTAGATCTCATTACTTTTTTTGGTTGACTTTTTACGCACAGGTTTCTTGTAGATACATATAAGAACTTGGCTCTTTTTTTTTACATTTATGTTTTTGTTGTGATTTCACTCCTTTTTGCAAAGATTTTATTTTACCATGTGACAATCAAGCCCTACCGCTCTAAAAAGTATAATAATTCTACGACAACCGAAAGTGCTCCATATGAATAATAGCAATTCTGATAAAGTGGGTGGATGCCACGACCCCTGAATGGAAAATCAAATTTTTTTATTTTTAACTTTGCTTGTTCTTTAAGTCATACCGTTTTACCAATTTTCATCGTTCTACAACAATCGGTAGTGCTCCACATTATTAATATAAGAATTTTTAAGAATGTGGGTGGATGCCACGCCCCTTGAATAGAAAATTCCAATTTTTTTCTTTCTAAGTATATACTTCAAGCCCTACCCACCTACCAATTTTCATGGTTCTACAACAATCAGAAGTGCTCCATATAATTTAAAAGAATTTTCAAAAATGTGCGTGGATGCCACGCCCCCTGAATGGAAAATTCCAATTTTTCGATTTTTTTCTTTTTAAGTACTTTAATTCCTACCGACCTACCAATTTTCATCGTTCTACAACAATCGGAAGTGCTCCATATAATTTACAAGAATTTTTAAGAATGTGGGTGGATGCCACGCCCCCTGAATGGAAAATTCCAATTTTTCAATTTTTTTCTTTCTAAGTACTTTAAGCCCTACCGACCTACCAATTTTCATCGTTCTACAACAATCAGAAGTGCTCCACATAATTTACAAGAATTTTTAAGAATGTGGGTAGATGCCACGCCCCCTGAATGGAAAATTCCAATTTTTCAATTTTTTTCTTTTTAAGTACTTTAAGCCCTACCAACCTACCAATTTTCATGGTTCTACAACAATCAGAAGTGCTCCACATAATTTACAAGAATTTTTAAGAATGTGGGTAGATGCCACGCCCCCTGAATGGAAAATTCCAATTTTTCAATTTTTTGCTTTTTAAGTACTTTAAGCCCTACCAACCTACCAATTTTCATCGTTCTACAACAATCAGAAGTGCTCCATATAATTTACAAGAATTTTTAAGAATGTGGGTGGATGCCACGCCCCCTGAATGGAAAATTCCAATTTTTCAATTTTTTTCTTTCTAAGTACTTTAAGCCCTACCGACCTACCAATTTTCATCGTTCTACAACAATCAGAAGTGCTCCACATAATTTACAAGAATTTTTAAGAATGTGGGTAGATGCCACGCCCCCTGAATGGAAAATTCCAATTTTTCAATTTTTTTCTTTTTAAGTACTTTAAGCCCTACCAACCTACCAATTTTCATCGTTCTACAACAATCAGAAGTGCTCCATATAATTTACAAGAATTTTTAAGAATGTGGGTGGATGCCACGCCCCCTGAATGGAAAATTCCAATTTTTCAATTTTTTTCTTTCTAAGTACTTTAAGCCCTACCGACCTACCAATTTTCATCGTTCTACAACAATCAGAAGTGCTCCACATAATTTACAAGAATTTTTAAGAATGTGGGTAGATGCCACGCCCCCTGAATGGAAAATTCCAATTTTTCAATTTTTTGCTTTTTAAGTACTTTAAGCCCTACCGACCTACCAATTTTCATCGTTCTACAACAATCAGAAGTGCTCCACATAATTTACAAGAATTTTTAAGAATGTGGGTAGATGCCACGCCCCCTGAATGGAAATTCCAATTTTTCAATTTTTTGCTTTTAAAGTACTTTAAGCCCTACCAACCTACCAATTTTCATCGTTCTACAACAATCAGAAGTGCTCCATATAATTTACAAGAATTTTTAAGAATGTGGGTGGATGCCACGCCCCCTGAATGGAAAATTCCAATTTTTCAATTTTTTTCTTTCTAAGTACTTTAAGCCCTACCGACCTACCAATTTTCATCGTTCTACAACAATCAGAAGTGCTCCACATAATTTACAAGAATTTTTAAGAATGTGGGTAGATGCCACGCCCCCTGAATGGAAAATTCCAATTTTTCAATTTTTTTCTTTTTAAGTACTTTAAGCCCTACCAACCTACCAATTTTCATCGTTCTACAACAATCAGAAGTGCTCCATATAATTTACAAGAATTTTTAAGAATGTGGGTGGATGCCACGCCCCCTGAATGGAAAATTCCAATTTTTCAATTTTTTTCTTTTTAAGTACTTTAAGCCCTACTGACCTACCAATTTTCATCGTGTGCTCCATATAATTTATAAGAATTATTAAGAAAGTGGGTGGATGCCACGCCCCCTGAATAGAAAATTGCAGATTTTCGATTTTTTCCTTTGTATGCATTTAGTTGTTGTGTAGTCTCCATGTTGCGTGATGATGAATTCGTTTATATATAAAAATAAAAATATTGAAACAAAAATAAAAGAAAAGAAAAACTTTTTAATTTGTTTGATTTAATTAATTTTACTTTATTATATCACAACATATGTATAAATTAATATTTAGCGAAGCGTTTCGGATCTCTTAATCCATCTTCGGGCTTTATGCTGGCGAACTGTGGTGTTGAAAGGCCAATGTTGGTGTCTTCTTGTTGATGATTTTGAGTTGTCATGGGAATATGAATTTGTCTCTTTTTATCTTGTGCTTCTATTTTGTAGTTTAATTGCAGTGTCATATAGTGTGTTGTTTTTAATTGTCAATTTGTCATTCAGTACCACAGTTGCAAAAAGGCTTACTATTGTACTGAATTCGGTACTATTGGTCTTTCCCGAGTACGCAAGTACCACTTTTCAATTTTCAGTACGATTTGTACTATTTTTAATTTTTGAAAAGGTCAACTTTCATAAATCTCTAAAATCAAACAAATATGTTCAGTCAGACTTCACCACATCTTCACGTAAAGAAGCTTTTAATGAAAGACCCATATTGTCAATAAACTTACTAGAAAACCACCTTCCCGTCGAGGAAATCTATTGCGGGACCGAAAGTGAAATTTTTACACTTCTAAAAATTTAACTGAAAGCGAAAAAAGTCATGCACTAATGTTCTATATAGCTTTCCTCGAAGATGTGAAAAAAAGATTTAATTTTGAAAACATTTTTTTTAACTCGTTGCAACATTTTTCACAAACTTCAATTTTAGATGGCCAAGTAAATCCAATAGATTTTTTCCTGGCGAACAAAAAAACATTGAACTCATTAATAAAGAATATCGAGCTGTCTGTGAATACTTAAAAAAATTTAGAAATGCTTCTATTTCTGAGTTCTGGGCTGAAATTGGCCTTGTAAAAAATGAATGCAACGAGTTCATGTTTTCAAATATAAACCGAATTGTCCAGGGTGCTTTTTCTATTCCTCATTCTTCCACAAACGTCGAAAGAATTTTTTCTTATCAATATATTATTAAAACAAAACTAAGAAACCGAATGCAGGTAGACACGTGTTCTGCACTAATGTAGTAGAAACTAAAAACCTAATTAAAAATTAATGCTGTCACAGTCACAGCTATATTATTCAAAAAAGTCTATTGAATAGACATTTACCGAGTAAACCACTTGCCGATGAAGAAATTTTAGAGTAAGAACAACATATGAATTTAATGCATGTACAGTACATATGAATGTAAATACAAAGAAAAGACTTGTGCCAAAGTTGCTATCCGTCCTAAAGACTTACTTATAATAAAATTATACCAATGAAATGTATAGGTATATTTAATTTATGTATTTTTGTTTTAATAAAATATTTATTTTAATAGTTTGCGTTGTTTTATAATTTAAAAAAGTTCAGTACTATTTGGTCTTTTTCAGTACAATTTTTTTTCAGTTTTCAGTACAATCGACAAAAGTGAATTTTCATCACTGTTCAGTACTTTGTCCTGTTCCGTTTTGTTTGCCTTGTAGATTTCAAACTCTTCAAGTGCGTCTAGTGTTGTCCCTTTTCTGCATATGTGTAAAGGCGTTAAGTTGGTGTCGAAGTTGGTGTAATTGTGGTTCTTGTCTATCAAATGCTGTGCAAATGTTGATTTTGTATTCGGTTTCGGTTTGTGTTCAACGTACCTGTCATAAAATGTTCTACCTGTTTGTCCAATATAGTAATTGTCGCAGTCATCACAGTTGATTTTGTATACTCCAGAACATGTTTTGATTTCTCTATTTGTTTTTTGTCTAAGTATTTTTTCTATATTGTTTTTTGTTTTAAACGAAATGTGAATATTTAGTTTCTTAAATTCATATTGTAGTGTTTGTGGGAGTAGGTTGGTGTAGTCTATGGCTATATATTTTTTATCATTGGTACTCTCTTCGTTGGTTATGTTTGTGTTGTAGTTGTTGTTTTTAATTTTCTTTTTCTTTTTGTGGATTAATTTGTCGATTATTTCTGTTTTGTAGCCGTTTGCTTATGCGATGTGTTTAATAGTGTTAATTTCTTCTTCATGGTCTTCTTTTTTCATAGGCACATTGAAAAGTCTATTAATCAAAGCATTGAAAGCTGCCATTTTTTGTGTAGGTGGGTGGTGGGAATTTTTGTGTATAGTTATGTCTGTTGTTGTTGGTTTTCTATAGATTTTATAGTATAGTTTGTTGTTGTTTTTGCTAATGTTCAAGTCTAAGAAGTTGATATTGTTGTTGTTTTCAATCTCTGTGGTGAATTGTATGTTTTTATTTATATTGTTCATGTACTTTTTTAAAATTTCAATTTGTCTATGTGTTCCGTCAAAAATAACAAACGTGTCATCAACATATCTAGAGTAGTGAATTATTTTATGGTGTTGTTTATTGTGTTTTGATAGGATGTATTTATTTTCGTAGTTGTTAAGATAGATGTCTGCCAATAGTCCGCTTAAAGGCGATCCCATTGCGAGGCCTTCTTCTTGTTTGTAAAATTTGCTGTTGAATGTAAAATAATTTTGTTTTAATATAATTTTTAGTAATAGAATAATTTCGTCTATTTGTTGTTGGTTGATTTTTGCTGTGTGAATAAGATTTTCTTTTAATATATTGATTGTTTCTTCTAATGGTATATTTGTGTACATATTAGTTATGTCGAATGAAATGAGTTTAAATTGTGGTGATATGTTGATGTGTTTTGTTTGTTCTATAAATTCTGTGTAGTTTTTTATGCTTTTGTTATTCTTTATGCTTATATTTGCTTTGATAATTTTTTGTAGCGTTTTAGCGACTTTGTAACATGGTGCTGTAGTGTAATTAATTAAAGGACGGATTGGGGTTCCTGTTTTGTGTATTTTTGGTAAACCTGTGTATTGTGGGGCTTGTGCATTAGGCTGTTTTACTCTCATTTTGTTGATATTGGTGAATATATGATTGCATTTGTTGATAGCTTTGTTAATTTCTTTCACATATGCTTTGGTCGGATCGTTTTGTAAATTTTGTATGTTGTTTTCATTGAAAAAGGTTATGGTTTTGTCAATTTGTTCTTGTTTGTCAAGTATGACAACTGTGTTACCTTTGTCGGCCTTTGTTATTAGAGCGTTACTGTCTATTATTTTTTGTTTTATGGTTTTAAGATTAGCTATGTCTTCTTTATATTTGTTTTGGAATATATTGTGAGTTTTGTTGTTTTTAAGAATATGTTTAAGTTTTTTGTTGACTGTAATTCGGGTTTCATTTTGTATTTCATGTGTCGGAATTGTTTTAATGGCGGCTTCGGCATTGATGACTTCTTCGATTATATTAGATTTGTGAATTTTAGGGATATTGTATTTGAGTCCTTTGCTGAGTGTTTCTATTTCAGGTTCTGTAAATTGTATGTTGGTTTTATTTATTAATCTGGGATAAAATATGTGTTTGTTTTTTGAGATATATGGATGTATTTTGTTGGTTAGTTTTTCTATTTTTGTTTGTTGTTTTTTGGAAATTTCTATTGCGACTTGTTTAGTATATTGGTTTATTTTGTGAGTGAGGTTTTCAGCGGCGATGTAATGTAATTTGTTGTATATAAGTAGGTGTAGTTTGTAAAGGATATTATTTAATTTGGTTTTTTTGGCATATAAATATTTGATTTCTTCTTTTATACGGATTGTTTGAGCAAGTTTTTGTGTTTTAATGGCGGCTATTGAATTAGTTCTTGGTTTAATTTGTGCGTACTGTGGAATTATATGTTTTTTGAGACATTTTTTATTGAATTTTATGTTTAAGTTGGCTTTAGTCAGTTTAGTTTTAGCATTTTTGTATTGAAAGACTAGTTGTGCCTGTTCGGCTGTATGCACTACAAGGCCTATCGTTATGCGAGATTTTAAGTTTCTACGATGTCTGGAAGTGCTAGATAATTTTGATGATCTGTCAGTGAGTCAGTGAGTCAGTGAGTCAATCAGTCAGTTACGGTTTTTGCGATTTTTGAAGTACTATATCTCGGGAATTACTAATGCTAAAGAGTTGAAGTTTGGTGAGCCACCTGTGTTTGATCGGCTCAGCAAATACTGCGAATTTGAAGTATCTGACTTTAATGGTACTGAAGTTAGTGGGGGGTTGAAAATCGCCTGAGTTTGTTCCTGTAAAAAGGGTGTAGTGCCGCGAACTTGGCTGGGCCCTCTGATATATCTTAAAGAAAAAATATGTTTGTAAATTTTGTTCGTTATATTAGAAAGAAGTTATAAAATCGGATTGTTGATTTCTTTTTTATTGAAACAAACATCTATCGATTAATGTAAAAAAGGGGTTAACTTCAAGCTTGAGGTTGCTTGAAGTTATTCCCTCACAAAAGTGCGTTTCGTCAAAAAGAGTACATTTTGGAGTTGAGGTCGCGTGAGTTTCCAATTGAATTTGAAATGTATTCAATTGCTCCGCATAAACAAGTGATTTACTTCAACTTCGTTATTAGTCCTTGTAGTCCAGTCAATTTGTGCTTAAGAAGGCTCTTTGCTAGCAAATTGTGGGGAAGTTTTGATTTTTTCACTCCTTCATATTTTCGGGGTTGCTGAATCCGAATCTGAGGTTTGCCAACAAAATTTCGTGACGCAACATTGAAAAAAATGCAAAAAATGATGCAAAAATGCATTTTTGGGCAGTTTTTCACTAATGGCTCCAAAACTACCAATTATTCGAAAATTACACCAAAGTATCATTGAAAGTATGCACATTTTCCAATAAATCCTTATTCAAGGTTTTTTCCTGCGACAACCCATATGGACTCAAGCGCTAGTCGAAAATTGACGTATTTTTACTGTTTTCGAAATACCACTCGAAAGCACTAAGAAATTACTTTTGTGTGACAAAATTTGAAATCTTGTCTGTAATATGAACCAAGATATACTTTTCTGATGGTTTTTGATGCACTGAGTTCGAATATGGACTTGAAATTGCTCTATCACGTCACGTTTTTGAGATATTCGAATCTAAAAATTAAAAAAAATGCATTTTTTATACAAATTTGGGGTTTGTTTTGATGAGATTATTAAAAAGAATGTCGTTGTATATAAAAATATTAAAAAAATGTATTTATGAGAAACAGTCTTAAGTTTCAGCTCTTCATTTAATAATAATACAAAAATATTAATTTTCAAATTGATTGATTGTTTGTTAAGTGTTCAACTTGTTGGGTAGTTTATCTTGTTTCAATAAGTTTTTTTCTCGAAGTAATTTTTTTCGAAAAAATGTTTATGGCCATTCTAAAGTACGAACATTTTACTTCAAAATTCTTTTTAAATCTTTCAAATACCTCCATTCGTCTACGAGAAATCGTTGGTTTTCTCGAAAAATCCCACATTTTGCCCTTTTGAGCACAAATTGACTGGATTTTTCGAATTAGGTATAAGACTTAAACCAACGATTTCTCGAAGACGAATGGAGATATTTGAAAGATTCAAAAAGAATTTTAAAGGAAAATGTTCATTCTTCAGAACGACCTTAAACATTTTTTCGAAAAAAATTACCTCGAGAAAAAAAATATAACCCCAAATTTTTATAAAAAATGTATTTTTATTTAATTTTTAGATTCAAATATCTCATAAACGTGATGAGATAGAGCAATTCTAAGGCCAGATTTGAGCTCAGCGGATGAAAGACCATCAGAAAAGTATATCTTGGTTCATGTTACATACAAAAATTCAAATTTTGATACAAAGTAATTTCTTAGTGCTTTCGAGTGGATTTTCGAACACAGTAAGAATACGTCAATTTTCGACTAGCGCTTGAGTCCAAATGGGTGTTGCATAAGCAAAACTTGAATAGGGATTTATTGGAAATTGTGTATACTTTCAATGGTGCCTTGATGTAATTTTCGAATAATTGGTAGTTTTGGAGCCATTAGTGAAAAACTGCCAAAAAATTCATTTCTGCATAATTTTTTGCATTTTTTCCATACTTACTTACTTACTTAAGGTGGCGCTACAGTCCGGCGTGGACCAGGGCCTCAACCAACAAGCTTCTTCCAGCCGGCTCTGTGGAAAAAATCTATATATTTTTAAAGTAAACCCGGCGGAACTAATAAAAAAAAGAAAGATCAAGACAATTAAATTATAATAGTTTATTAAGTCGTAAGGTAGTTCAATTATGACTGACTATATTTTAAAGCAAGTTACTCTCAATATAACATTAACATATATATATATTAAATAGAGAGAGACCAATGAGAAAGAGATAGCTTTTATGTATTTGTATATAATTTTTAACATCCTCCGGCCGGCGAAGAAGAAGATAGCTCCAACGGGTATAATAATTGAACTGATCTACGGGTTCGAGTTTTATCCGAATATCGTATCTCACACGCTCTTATTTTTCCATCGCGACCAGGGAAAATGGTTTCTATCACAGCCATTCTCCAGTCAATCCTTGGCTTAGCGGAATCAAATACGAGGACGACATCATTTTTCTTTAGTTGAATCGATGAACTGCAATTGTTGTGGTGAAACGATCGTAGTAGCTGCAGATATTCGGTCCGCCACCGCTTCTCCAGCATACTCATATACTTCATCCGCTGTTTCCAAAGCAATTGTATTTCAAATGAATCAGGTACCACTTCGCGGACAGTTGGTCCACAATTACCCATCAAAAAATGAGATGGAGTCAAGGGAACAGCATCTAACGGGCTGCTACTTACGTATGTTAGTGGGCGAGCATTTACCATACCCTCCGCTTCGACGACTATTGTTCTAAGTTGCTCAAAAGACAGCTTTGCCTTACCTATGGCCATTTTGAGGACGTTTTTGATCGTACGTATAAGGCGCTCCCAGAAACCGCCCCACCATGGAGCGCGTTCCACAATGAACTTCCACTGGACGCGCTTATTAGACAAAAACCCTTGAACTTTGTCGTCTTCAAAAAAATGATTGACAGCACCTAACTCCAAAGCAGCTCTGCGAAAGGTTCGGGCGTTATCGGAATATATTACAGATGGAGTGCCCCTTCGAGCCATGAAACGTCTAAGTCCCATCAGGCAACTTTCTGTTGCTAAACTCCTTACCATCTCTAAGTGTACAGCACGGATGGCAGCGCACGTAAACACCATCAGATATGTTTTACTCATCTCTTCTTTCGAGTTATCGAAGCAGTAAAGGGGACCAGCGAAGTCGACGCCAACGTTGTCAAAGGGCCTTGAAAATGTTAACCTTTCGATGGGAAGTGGTCCAAATGGCTGTGAAGCTGGCTTTCCCCATAGTCTTCGACAGTCAGGACACCGAGACACCAATTTTTTAATCAATTGGCGTCCTTTGGGAATCCAAAATCGAGAACTCATCTGTGATAGAACCATGTTGACTCCGCCATGTGTAGTTCGTGCGTGATAGTCTTTTACTAAGAGTTCAGTGATATGGGAATTCTTCGGCAATATAATGGGGTGCTTAAGATCGAAGGACTCCTCTAAGCACTGAAGGCGGCCACCTACTCTCATAAGGCCATTGACATCCAGAAAAGGACACAATTGGGCAATTTTAGATTCCTTTGGTACTGGCTGTTTCTTCTGCAAGAAACAAATTTCATTAGAATAAAATTTAATTTGAATATACCTGAGCCAATAAGCTTCAGCGAACTCCAGATCCTCAGCAGTTAAATTAAAAGAGATGGCTCTTTCCCTTTTCCTTCGACATGTGTCCCAGAAGCGCAATATATAGGCTGTTACTCGTAACAAACGCTTCCAAGTGCTGAAGTCTTCGTAGTAGCAAATAATAGGTTCGAGTGGTTCGCTCACAGAAACGGAGGTCTGCGTAAGAAGTGCCAACTGAGTTACGTTGTTTTGTACTGTCGTGATGTCACCATAGTTCAAATGTTCACCAAATTTAAGCCAGGTCGGTTCCTCAGCCCATAGTGAAGAAGTTCGAAGATTCTCGACTGATACCCCCCTTGTGAGGAGGTCCGCAGGGTTCTCTTTTCCGGAACAGTGCCTCCAGTCTACGGTGGATGTATGCCGGCGTATTTCGGAAACTCGGCTCTGTACATATGGTTTCCATCGATCGGTTTCTCCTTGTATCCAGCTTAGAGCTATTTTTGAATCTGTCCACATTTGAAACTTTCGAACAGAAACCTTTAAAGATAGACTCAGGTAAGAACGTAATCGCGCTGCTATTAATGCTGCGGTTAACTCCAACTTTGGCAGCGTAAGTTCTTTCGTTCCATCCTCCTTCAGTGGAGCCACCCTGCTCTTTGCACACAGAAACGAGATGTTGCTATCACCAGTTGAATTGCTGCTCTTGATGTATGCCACGGTACCGTACGCTTTCAGGCTGGCATCAGCGAATATATGTATGTCCACCACACTTGCAGCATCAAAGACAAATACCGACCGCGGAATAGCGATATCTTTCAAAAGCAGTAGACTCCTAACACAAACTTCCCATTCCGTCAATAATTCTGATGGCAGAGCTTCATCCCAAGCCAGCTTTTTTCTCCATATGGATTGAAAAAGGATCTTGATTTTTATTACAGCTGGACCAAGCATTCCTAACGGATCAAAAATTCTGGCGATTGTTTGAAGTACATTACGTTTCGTGCCTCTTGTCAAATTTGAAGTGATTAAGCTTTCGACAGACTGCCACGGAACAGCAATTTCATCACTAGAAACGTTCCACATTAGTCCCAAAACTTTCTGCGTATTTGGAGCATCAGCTGAACCAAGATACTCTCGAATTTGACAACCATTGGAATTCCATTTTCTCAAGTTCATGCTGGCGTTGTTCATGATAATGACAGCTTCTTGGCTAATCTGCTTACCCTCTTCTTCGGTATTAACACTCATCACTAGATCATCCATATAAAAGCTTTCCTGCAGCACTTTGCATGTTATGGGGAATCTATCTTTTTCTCTAGCTAAATGCAAACGTATGGTTCCAGTCAAGAGAAATGGACTGGAATTTACTCCAAAAGTGACTCTGGTCATCCTGTAGTCCTTGTTAATAGGCCTCTGGTCTGAGGATGTCGATGAAGTATACCAAACAAAACGATGGCTGTCACGATCGTTAACATTCAGCAATATTTGCAAAAAGGCCTTCTCAACGTCAGCCACTATCCCATAACGTCCTAGACGAAAGTTAAGAAGCACTTTTAGAACATCTGGAAGCAGGTTTGCACCCACTTGTAGCAAATCGTTGAGTGGCGGAGAATCTTCACTACCCGCAGAGGCATCAAACACAATCCTCATTTTTGTCGATATGCTTTCTTCCTTATAAACAGGACGGTGTGGAAGATAAAAAATCCGTTTTGAGGAATCAATATTATTTGAAGGAACTGCTTCAGCGATTCCATCTGAGATCATTTTACGAATAGCATCATCGTACTCTTCAAATTTTCCGGGGGATCTTGATAAACGCCTCGTTAGTGAATCAAGTCGCTTCAAAGCTGCGTGTCTGTTATTTTTTATCATGACTTCTGGATTCTTCCATGGCAGTGTAGCTTCATAGCGGGGACCTTTTTTGCTAATGCATTTGGCAATGAGATGTTCCGCTAGTAGTTGGTTTTCAGCATCTTCACTTTGTATACCTATAGCTTCCAATGCCCAAAATGACTTGAGATCATTGTCACCCAGGACAGGCAGAAGAAAACTGGCACTAAAAATAGATGAAGAGCATAAGTGAACGTTCGAAACAAGATTCTTACCGGCAGAGGTATGTGTCCCCTGCAAGGTCCAGCCAAAGATGGTTTCAACAGCTCTTAATGCAGGAGTAATGCAGCGTTGTTGACCGGTTACTGCTGCCCAATAGTAGTCAGACCCAATGAGAACGCTAAGTCCATCCTCAGTTTCGATGGAAACATGATGAGAGTCTGCAAGATGTAACCCTTTGACAGCTGTGCATGAAACGTCAGGCACTTGTAAAATGTCAATACAGATATCTGGTACAACGACTGCTTCAATTTGGAGGTGTTTGTTGCTGAATTGGCTATTTATTACGAGATTTACCTTTTGCAGTTTTTGGCACGGAGATTTACCTTTAGATCCAAAGGGGATCACTGAAATATTCACCATACCGATGGGAGTAAGATTTAATTTCCGAACTAAGCTTTCGCGAACGAAGGAATGTTGACTGCCGCCATCGATAATAAAGCGAATTGATAATTGCTTTTTCTTGCCCGGGGCTAGGGTAATGCCCCGAGCTGTCTTCAAAAAGACCGATGAATTTTGAGGAACTGAATTACAAGCGCACAAGTTTAAAACATTCTCCATTTCATTGCTTTCTGCTGTTGTGATTGCTTGCGCAACTAAGGTATTTGATTTTCCCAAGGACGGATCACACATGGATGTAAAATGTCTGCCTTTGCAGTTCTTGCATGAAATAAATTTTGCGCTGCGGCATTTTTTGATGAGTGGCCGAGTTTTGCACAACGAAAACACCGATTACCTTTGCGTAATATGTCTCTTTTATTTTCGAGAGACATCTCACTATCGCACTCTTTTGTAGCATGTCTGTCAGAAGAACAAAATAAGCATTTGTCCTTATCACCTAATGAAACCAAGCTAGCTGCAGTGTTGGTGGTTGAAAAAGAAGAAGATGGTGTGACAGTTCCAGCGACAGAGAAAACTCGACTTTTTTCCAATGACTCGACCTCTCGCTTTAAAAAACGCATTAGACCTTGTACTTGCTTGTCACCAATGTGTGAAAGAGTTGAAGTACTTGCTGATTCCGAATTTTCAGTATCTCCAACATCACTGTCTCGTTCCGCCAGGCGATGATAATCGACTCGAAGGTCCACTGGCAAGCACCGTAGCAAAATGGATTTAAGCATGACGTAGTATTGGTGCGAGGGGACTTTCAATGCAGTTAGAGTTCGACTACATGCTGTAATACTGTTGTACAAGTTCCGTAAACCTACAGCATCTGTTTTCAATTGCACGGGGCGAAGGGAAATCAACTGCTGCATGTGCTTGTCTACTAGCCGTTCAGTGTCTCCAAATTGCTCTTGCAAAAGTGAGACAGCTGCATCATAGCACATCTCTGAAGCTGTAAAACCAGCAATTACCTTTTTTGCACTACCTACTAGCACCGATTCAAGGTAGCTAAATTTATCGGATGATGTTAAACTGTTATTTTCATGCACGGCCGTACGAAATTGTTCCCAAAACGGCAACCAGTCTTGGAAATTACCATCAAATTTTTTCAACTGCAATTTTGGAAGCTTTAAAGAGCAGTTTGGCACAGAAGACAATGACGTATTAGGCTGATCCTTGTCAGTGTATGGGGTTTGCCTTTTTTTTTACTTTTTTCACACGAAAGTTTAATTTTGCTAGCATACCTATGGCAGAGTCTTGATAGTCAGCAATTTTCTCTAGCTCTTTATCCAGATCAGCGGCATCCACTTTGATGAGATTTTTGGTGGCTATCTCCTGATTCATGCACATTAGGCTTTCATGTGCTGCGGTCAACCGTTGTATGTATGAAGTGAGCTCCTCTTCTATTTCGTCATACTTGTCTGGATCATTTAACTGTGACTCTTCTGCGTTTAGAAACTCCGCAGCCGCTTTCACGATTTTAGTAACTTGGCCTCTATAGGCCGATCGAGCAGAAAGTTCCATAGGGACTTCTTTTTATCAAATTTTTTTTTTTTTATAACTTGCAAACACGAGTCTTTTGAGTCACTGCTAATTTAACTAATTTACTATTATTTTTATGTCTCTGTTCGCCTCTCTCCCGGGTTTCGGCACCATGTGGAAAAAATCTATATATTTTTAAAGTAAACCCGGCGGAACTAATAAAAAAAAGAAAGACCAAGACAATTAAATTATAATAGTTTATTAAGTCGTAAGGTAGTTCAATTATGACTGACTATATTTTAAAGCAAGTTACTCTCAATATAACATTAACATATATATATATTAAATAGAGAGAGACCAATGAGAAAGAGATAGCTTTTATGTATTTGTATATAATTTTTAACAGGCTCGGTTTCTAGCTAGCTGTCTCTAGTTTCGCACGCCAAGTTGGTTGAGGTCCTCTTCCACTTGCGTGCGCCACCTTTAACGCTATCCACCTAAAGACTTTCCGGGCCGGAGCATTGGTGTCCATTCGCTCTAGGTGACCCAGCCATTTTAGTCGTTGGCTTTTCACTTTTGTGGCTAGGTCGGTGTCGCTGTACAGCCCATACAGTTTGTGGTTGTATCTTCTCCTCCATTCCCCATCTATGCAGACGGAACCAAAAATCACCCGGAGAATTTTCCTCTCGAAACAGCCTAACGCGTTCTCATCCACCGTTAGCAGTGTCCATGCCTCTGCACCATACATCAGGACCGGGATGATAAGCGTCTTATACAGGGACAGTTTAGTTGCTCGAGAGAGGGCTTTGCGATTGGCAAGAGTGATTCTTCGTTTGATCTCAGCTCTGGTATCGTTCGCTGAGTTTATAGCGGATCCTAGGTAGACAAAGTCTCTGACCACCTCAAAATTATAGCTGTCTATAGTGACGTTCTGTCCTAGACGTCGGTGTTGGGTGTCCTTTCTTGTTGACAGCATATACTTCGTTTTGCTTTCATTCACCGTTAAACCCTTCTTCTTGGCTTCCTTCTCAATGCCCACAAAAGCACCACTGACATCACGCTTTGTTCGTCCCATTATGTCAATGTCATCAGCGTAAGCGAGTAATTGGACGGACTTTTGAAAGATTGTGCCTCTAGTGTTGACGTGAGAGTTTTGCACTATTCTTTCAAGAACGATGTTGAAGAAGTCGCATGACAGCGCGTCGCCTTGCCTAAAACCTTTTTTGACATCAAAGGTGTCGGTGAGGTCTTTGCCGACCTTGATGGAGCAGCGTGCATTCTCCATCGTCATCCTGCACAAACGGACGAGTTTGGCAGGGATGCCAAAACTAGACATTGCTCTATATAGCTCGTCTCTATAGATGCTGTCATACGCGGCCTTGAAATCGATAAAAAGGTGGTGGGTATCGATTTGAAACTCCTGGGTTTTCTCAAAGATCTGCCGTAGTGCGAATATTTGATCGATGGTGGACTTCCCTGGCCTAAAGCCACACTGATATGGACCTATCAGGTTGTTGACGAATGGCTTCAGGCGTTCACAAAGTACGGCAGAGAAGATCTTGTAGGCGATATTAAGAAGGCTGATGCCTCTGTAGTTGGGGCAGTCCAGAGGATCGCCTTTCTTGAGGATCGGGCAAACAATGCTGAGGTTCCATTCATCGGGCATGCTTTCCTCCGACCATATTTTACAGATGAGCTGGTGCATACTCCTAACCAATTCATCGCCAGCCGCTTTGAATAGTTCAGCCGCAAGGCCATCAGCTCCAGCAGCTTTATTGGACTTAAGTTTAGATATGGCTATCCTCACTTCGTCAAGATCGGGTGGACGGAATAGTTGGCCTACGTCGTCCAAGTTGAATGGTGCAATTTGCATGTTAGAGGAACTTGGTTCGTCATCGCCGTTATACAATTTGCAGAAATGATTTTTCCATATCCTCAGCACCGACTGCGATTCCACCACGATGTTCCCCTGATCGTCTTTGCAGGCTTCGGTTCGGGCCTTGTAACCTTGGGAGGTTCTTTTTACTTTTTGGTAAAACTTCCGAACTTCATTCCTGCAGTGGCATCTATCTAACTCCTCGATCGCGCGCTTCTCATGCTCTTTCTTCTTCCTTCTAAGAAGCTTGTGTTCCTCTCTCCTCTTCTGCTCGTAGAGCTCGCGAGCAGCTCTGGTCCTTCTATGCAGCGCCGCTTTGTATGCCTGTTGTTTGGCTGCATGTACTTGCCGGCATTCTTCGTCGAACCAGGGGTTTCGCTGTGGTGGTCCTGCAAAGCCCAGCACGTCAGAGGCGGCATCTCTGATGGCTTCCTGGCAGTTTTTCCACTGGTTCTCGATGTTTGCAGTTGGCGGCAAAGGACTAGTTAAGAGGGCGCGAGAGACTCGATCGGAAAAGGACCAGGCGATTTTTTGCGACTGTAGCCGTCTGACGTCGAACTTCCTCACAGTATTTCCCTGTTTGGGCTTTGGTCTGGATATCCATAGCATTACCTTGGCTAGAACGAGGTAGTGGTCCGAGTCAACGTTGGCTCCTCGGAACGTTTGGACATCCTTGATACTGGAGGAGTGCCTTGCGTCAATCGCAATGTGGTCAATTTGGTTGGCGGTTTATTGACCAGGAATTCGCCAGGTCCCCTTATGTATATAGAGATGCGGGAACTGCGTACTAGCTACCACAACGTTTCGCCCCGCAGCAAAGTCGATTAGCCTGAGTCCGTTATCGGAGGAGGTGTCGTGCAGGCTGCATCTTCCGATTGTGCCACCAAGACGTCTTCTCTTCCTAGTTTGGCATTAAAATCACCCAAGACAATTTTAATGTCATAGCTAGGGCATTGCTCATATGTCTTGTCCAGGAGCTCGTAGAACTCGTCCTTGGTGTCGTCATCTTTCTCCTCTGTGGGGGCATGCGTGCATATGAGGCTGATGTTGGCGAACTTAGCCTTGATGCGAATTGTTGTGAGTCTTTCGTTCACATAATTGAAACTCAAGACTTCTTGCCTTAGTCTGCCTCTAACAACAAATCCACATCCAAAAAGACGCTGCCCTTGTGGTCGGTAACAGTCACCGTAGTATATATCGCAGTCTTTCAGTGTTCTCTTGCCCGGCCCATCCCATCGCACTTCTTGGATGGCGGTGATGTCTGCTTTGTAGCAGTCTAGGGCCTCCGCTAAATGTTCGGCTGCACATGGTCTATAGAGAGACAGAACATTCCACGTGTAAATCCGAAGTTCGTCGTCCTTATTTCGTTTGCTAGGTTCGTCAACAGTAAATCCGTCCGTATCCGAGGCTTGTTGCTTCGCAACTAAAATAGCTTTACGTGGCCGGGAAGTCACCCCGATGGCACGACCCCCAACCTGGAGGACCAGACCCTATATATATAACTCCAAGGGCGGGAGCCGGATTAACCGCTCCTTATAGGCCTGAGCTCCGAATATGTCGTAGTAGCCCGTATCAGGTGTTCACTATGTAGTTCAGCCAAACTGGAACTGTAGACGCCACCGTTGATTCCATCTTGAGAATTCTTCCACTGCCGCCTGGATGAAGGAGAAGTGCCCTTAGTGGGAACACTCCTCCCCCCCTCTTTCGTTTGCTGCCCCCTAAAACCGTCCACAGGGATTGGAACCCCATCTTCAGTTAAAGGTACTAGGCACCCGATGTTCACCAATTGGAGGTGAGAGTAGGAGTTGATAGACAGAGGTTCGCTTTAAAAAAAAGCTTGTGGACGCTTGTGTCCTCTTGAATGCACCGTGTCTACCCTTTGAACATCTTGGAAAAAATTAATACAAATCTATGAATCGAGACAAGAACATTTAAAAGACGAAAACGAGAGGGTAGATGCTTGATAAATTATTTCCCGTAAGCCATGAACGGGGCTCTGGACTTTAAGCCCCTCATAATGGGAAATTTGAAAAAAGAAAATGCAATCTAATTTTTCAGTTATTGGTCAGAAAAGGTCAACTAGTTCTAGAAATTGGTCAGCCCTAGATAACTTGTAATCAAGGCTTAAAGTTACTCAAAGTCGCGCACGGTCACCTGCGATTTTTGGCACCTCATTTGTGGGAAGTTTACAAAAAATATACATGATCCGAAAGATTTCTAAGTCGTGATAAAAGGTCAACTATTTTCAGTAATTGGTTAGCCATAGATTTTTTTTCTACGAATTTTTAAAGTTCGTTTCAAGGTCACAAAAAAAAACTTTTGGCACCTCGTTTGAATCATATTTAAGAAACAAGTATGCCATTTGAAATGCCGCTTAACGGTCATAAAAGATAAACTATTTTCGGATTTTGAGTCAAAAAATGACTCAAATGAGGTGCCAAAAGTTTTGTTTGTGACCTTGAAACACATTTTAAAAATTCATGGACAAATTTCCATGGTTGACCAATTATTGAAAATGTGGAATAGAATGGAGGGAAATACTGGCTGGGAGAGACAAATATTGCACGGTCAAAAATTATAAATTAATCCAAGAAATACTATAATGGTCCAAAGGTAGAAAAAGTTTTTAGTAATTTGTAAAAACATTTGAAATACTACTACGTCTTTGGTTCTGACGGTCGTCTTTCATAACTTCCCTATGTTTGCTTAAAAGGGAAAAACAATTTGCTTGCAGCACAATTTGATATTAATTCGATGCTGCCAGAGAGTATCATGACGGACGAATATTTGTCCGCACTCATGTAGTGGCAAAAGTTCTAAAAGATCTTGATAATGGACACAAATCCGCTGGTCCGGATAGTATCCCTCCCAATGTTCTAAAGAGGTTTTCTTCAACGCTGGCAAAACTACTGCGTAAGCTTTTCCATCCGTCCTATTCCACTGGTCTCTTTCCGAGTGGACACAATTTGTTCAGCCTGTCCTAAAAAAAGGCAAATCTTCTTCTCCCACTTACTACCGTCCAATCGCACTTACGTCCATTTCTTACAAGGTTGTTGAAATGCATATCAACCATCAGCTCAAGATATACCTTGAAAAATGGATGCTTCTTAGCAATCGAAAGTAAAGCTTTCATAGCAATAGGTCCACTGGTAATCTGATGCAGTGGGTCAAATGCTTACATCGTTTTGGAGAAAGTAAGATTATTGCATTTGATATTTCAAATACATTTGATAGAGTTTGGCATCAAGCTCTTTTATCGATTATCGAAAATGCGTCCATTTGGTATCGATGAATCTCTTCTTCAAGTTGTATTGGATGCCAATAAGTCTGATATTCATAAAATAAAATACTGGTGTACCCCAAGGCTCAGTTTTGTCTCCGATTCTCTTTCTTATTTTCTTAAATTGTTTTCTATCTGAAACTTCTAATCCATTGAATTGTTTTGCAGACGATAGTACCCTCAAGTTTTCATATTCGTTTCAAGATTCAAGTGCTTGTTCTTCGGATGTGGAACTTGAACGGCAGTGTATAATATGCTCATTAAATTCTGATCTCGACAGCATTGTCCAATGGGGTAAGGAAGGGTTTAGTTGAAGTGGCTGCCAATCGTGAGGACTTACACACTAAGACCATGAGTTGTTCCATTGTGATTCCACATGAATCTAGGAAACCTTTTTCCTTACTCGACTCGGTGAAGCATTTTGAGCTTCTTATCAAGCGTAACAGACTACCTATGTCTAAGTTTATTACATCACTAGGATCATTGAAGTAAATATCACCAAGGTGAAGTGTTCGTCTATGAGATAGAGCAGGACACGTGCATAGAAGGTGAGGAATCAATTCCATCTCTGCCTCATCCATATAGCTTCTGCAAAAATCGTTAGAGAAAGACGGCTTTTGTGTTTGCCTATAAGACAGTGTCCGGTTATAGCACCAATCATATGGAGCTAATGTGCGATTAAGTCCATTACAACCTAGATTTGTTTTGTTGCCAAACAAGTGGTTATATTGTTCCACCAAACGTTTGTTCTCTTTTAGCATAAGTTTACATGTAGCGATGGTTATACCTATACCTGCCTTACTAGGTAGAAGAAGTAGAGTTGTTCCACTTTAAGCGAATTCATCGGCCTTGCAGTTACACGGGATGTCTCTATGCCCCGGCAACCAACACAGGTGAATGTTAAACTGCTGCGCCATCAAGTAGAGACCGATTCCAGGATTTGATAGCTGCTAATGACTATCCGAGAAGATGCGGATATATATCTGTAGTTAATATCACATTTTCTTTCAGCCGAGATAAGGCTAAATGGCCATAAGTTCCACCTGGAACACGCTACAATGATAAGGAAGAAGGAATTAGAGACTTAATTTTTGTCTTTCTGAGTACACAACCGCCACCCACCCCTTCATCAGTTTTCGATCCGTCTATGTAGGTATGGACCGATTCCTCATCCAAGGAAGCCATATCCTCCCAGAAGGCTTTAGAAGTAATGGTGACTTGAAAGTTTGAACCGAATTGTGGTCTTGGGATGGTGTAGTCAATGTGACTAGGTAGTGATCCGAATGAATTCAGAATAATGGAATGGCCAATATTATTGTTGATCCATTGTGAGGAAGCTTGTAGGCGTATGGCTGTATATTTGCAGCCACTTGTTTGCTAAAGAATATCGAGGGGCGAAAAATTTAGCAGAACGTCTAGAGCCACAGAAGGTGTACGAAGCGCACCACTTATACATAAACAAGCGTTGTACTTTGCTAAGTTTGTCGTAGTTTACCGCTTTATCTAAAGCAGTCCACCACACTACAACACCATAAGTGAAAATAGGTCTAATGACTGAAGTACAAGCTGTACAGTAAGTAATACGAGGTTGAAGGCCCCATTTAATCCCAACGGCTTTTTTGCATGAGAAGAGTGCCATTGTGGACTTCTTAACTCTTTCTTGTATAGAATCCCAGCTTACCTTTCTATCTAAAAAAGACCCAAATATTTTTCTTCATCAGTGAATGTTAATGGAATACCTTTATAGAAGGAGGATCTACATGAGGGATTTTGTATTTCCTTGAGAAGAACAAATTCTGTTTTATGAGGCTTGACACCCAGACCACACCGGTCTGCCCAATTGGTAAGCTTGTTGTCCAATTGGGAATAAGAAACCATTTAGAATTTAATGCTTCGAAAACTCAATGCTGTCTTCTCTTCTCAAAGCCAAACTTCTTTCAGTTTTGGGTATGTGCATCACGGACAATCATCTACAACTATACTGCTGTACACTACACTGCTGTTCATGCCAAGCCTGATGGATGGTATTATACTGATCGTTGCCGGTATAAGTTTTTTTGTTTAATGTATTCCAATATTCTTAACATGAAACAAACATTTGCAAAAACCAATCAATAGTTCTCAGAACCCAACCCATGGCTGAACTAATCATATCAAAATTAATTATTGTAACTTTCTTGAATTTCGCACTTTGACTTGAACCATTACAAAATTTCTCAGAGATTTTAATGAAATATCTTTTAATAAAATTCCTTTTGTTCTATATTCGAGTGATCCCTAATGTATATGAATTTCCAAATAAACTCCATCATCAAAGCATAAGTGCTATGAAACATCAATTTTACAACTGAATCTACATTTTCCTAAAAACTCATCCTAATTGTGATTTTCCAAAAATCTGTTTTGAAATTAAAACTTTTAAATAGCATTGAGTTGAGTATCCATGCATTCACTTACAATCCCATTCCCATCACCCATCAACTGCAATGTGAAACAAAATAAAGTACTTAGATATTGGATATTAAATGCAACCGCTTTTGGCTGTTTCATAAAATAAGTTATCTGTTCTAAAATGAGTGCTATTCAAAGGGTGTTCCTAAAATGACTCATAAAGATAAAAATAAAAGAGTTAATATTCAAATCTGGTAGTCATTGTACTCAAGACATTTTTTTATAAAAATGTTGGTATTGCGTGTAGCGTAGAGAACAGTCTTAGCTTTCATTTGATACCACAATTGTAGAAGTATCTTATAATACACTAGTCAACAAAATTAAAGGAACGCATTTTTTTCAATCTTTGTTAGTGTTTTTTGAAGAGCTTTATGTTTTTTGTTTTGCGATTTGTTTGCAAAATATTTCTATGAAGTATTGATAGTTACAAAATTTTATTTTTTGCACCATTTACATCAGGACCGGGATGATATTATGATAAGCGCCTTATACTGGGACACTTAAGTTGCTCGAGGCTCTCAATTGCCTTCTTAGCCCAAGGAAACAGCGATTGGCAAGAGTAATTCTTCCATTGAATAACCCAGCACTGGTATCGTTCGTTGAAATGATAGCGCAGCCTAGGTAGACAGAGTCTCCTCCTCCTCAAAATTATAGCTGAATATAGTGACGTTTTGTCCGAGACGTCGATGTTGGGTATCCTTTCTTGTTGACAGAATAAACTTGGTCTTGCTTTCATTCACCGTTAAACCCATCTTCTTGGCTACCTCCTTAATCGATGAAAAGGTGGTGGGAAACTCCTGGGTTTTTTTCTTGATCTCCTGTAGTGCAAATATTTGGACGATGGTGGACTTTACTGGCCTAGAGCCACACTGATATGGACCTATCAAGTTGTTTACGAATGGCTTCAGGTGTTCACAAAGTACATACGGCAGAAAAGATCTTTGTATGCGATGTTAAGGAGGCTGATGCCTCTGTGTCTGTAGTTGGTGCAGTCCAGAGGATCACCTTTCTTCAGGATCGGGCAAACAATGCTGAGGTTCCATTTATCGGGCATGCTTTCCTCCGACCATATTTTGTAGATGAACTGGTGCATACTCCTAACTAATACATCATCGGCCGCTTTGAATAGCTCAGCCACAAGGCCATCAGCACCAGCAGATTTATTGAACTTAAGTTTAGATATATGTAGCTATCTTCACTTCGTCGAGATCGGGTCGACGTTATTGTTGGCATACGCCGCCGCCGTCCAGGTTGAATGGTGCAATCTGCATCGCAGCGAGATTCGGTTCGTCAACGCCGTTATGCAATTTAAACAAATAATTTTTCTATATCCTTAGAACCGACTGAGACTACTAGTAAGCTCCCGTGATCGTCCCTGCAGGCTTCAGTTTGGGCCTTGTGACCCTGAAGGGTTCTTTTTACTATTTAGTAAAACTTCCATACTTCATTCCTCCAATGGCATCCCTCTTTGATCACGGGCTTCTCCTGCTCTTTCTTTTCCCCTCTGAGAAGCCGGTGTTCCTCCTTTCTCTTTTGCACGTAGAGCTCACGAGCAGCTCTGGTACTTCTATGCAGCGCCGCTTTGTATGCCTGTTGTTTGACTGCATGTAGGTACTTGCTGGCATTCTTTGTCCAACTAGGCGTTTCATCAGATGTGGCATCTCTGACGGCTTATTCCTGGCAAATTCTTTTACAGGTTCTCGATGCTTGAAGTTGGCGGCATAGGATTCTTTAAGAGGGCACGAGAGACCTGATCGAAAAAAAAACCTTGCGATTTCTCGCAACTTTTACCATCCGAGGTCGAACTTTCTCAGAGTATTTCCCTGCTTTGGATTTGGTCTATATATCCGTAGCATTAACTAGGTTACAACGTGGTCCCAGTCTACGTTGGCTCCTCGCAAAGTTCGAACATCCTTGACACTGGAGAAGTGGCATGCGTGCGTCGATTGCAATGTGTCCAATCTGGTTGGTGGTTGATTGACCAGGAATTCGCCTTGTCCCCTTGTCTATATCGGGATGAAGGAACTGCGTACTAGCTACCACAACGTTTTGCTCCTCAGCAAAGTCGATTAACCCTAGTCCGTTGTTGGCTCATAGAACTCGTTCTTGATGTCATCATCTTTCTCCTCTGTGGGGACATGCGTGCATATGAGTCTAATGTTAGCGAATCAAGCCTTGCTGCAAATTATCGTAACGCGCTCTTTATCATGGTTGAAACTCAAGACCTCTTGCCTAGGTATGCCTCTAACAAAGAATGCACAACCTAAAAGACACTTCCTTTGTTTTCGGTAACACTCACCGTAGTATATATAGCAGTCTTTCATTTTTCTTTTGTCCAGCCCATTCCATCGCACTTCTTGAATAGCGGTGATGTCTAATTTGTAGCAGTCTAGTGCCTGAGCTAAATTTTCAGTTGCACGTGGTCTAAAGAGAGACAGAACATTCCACGTGCAGATCCGAAGATCATTGCCCATATTTCGGTTGTTTGGTTCGTCATTAGCAAATTCGTCCGTATCCGCTTGTTGTTGCTCAGCAACACAATAGCACGACCCCCAACCTGGAGAACCAGACCTTTAGTATGACTCTAAGGGTAAGGAGCCCGGTTAACCACCCCTGGAAACCCCATTTTCGATTGAAGTACTAGATACCCGATGCTCGCCACGGGGAGTTGAGAGTAGGAGTTGGTAGTCAGAGGTTGATTAAACAAAAAATCTGTGGACGCTGGTGTCCTCTTGAATTCACATGTCTACCTTTTGAACATCATCATCTACAAACGAAATCTAGGTAAAGATCTGACGAAGAATTACCCTAGGGAACTGCTCTCACTTCGGTTTGGCGAAAAAAAGGGTTACGCGTATGCGCAAGCTCTACAAAAGCTTCATACTGAAAGTTCTGCATTACTATGGGGATGTGGGTTTGACAATAATCATATTAGGAAAGCTGATACTGGATTCTTTTGAAAGAAAAATTCTTCGATGGATTTATTTTTCTTGCGTGCAAGAAAGGCCAATAGTAAAAAATATACAACCACGAACTCTATATGAGCCGTACCAAGATATGAATGGAAGGTGTGGGTTCGATTCCCAGCCGTGTCACCTAAAAACAGAAATTTTGTATCCGAGGTACTGCCTCTTATGAGAAACTGACAAATCCTCCAAGAGTATACTTGTCATGAATTAGTGCTTCTCATGTAGCCGTTCGGACTCGGCAAAAAACTGTAAGGTCCCCTCCATTCCTGCCAACAACACGCACACAGGAATGGTTGAGAGTTGTAAGTCACTAGGCCCTGGTTCTCCACTGCTGCGCCACCCAATTTTTATGAATGAAAATCAGAACACGTTGACTACAACTTTGGCATGCCACAGTCTTCGAATCCCAGCCCCCAGATTTAAGTTGCCAAAAAGACCGATTGAAAAACTAAACTAGCGAGGATAACAAAGCGCTTGGTCTGGATGACTGGAAACAGCATGCTCGGGATCTTAGGTGATGGGATGCAACCCATTTGTAAGACTGCGACCTTTTAATGGGCCATCAGGAACCTTTTAGTAAGTGCATAGAAATTAGCTTAAAAAATGTGCAGGACTGGACGAACTTGCTCCTTCGGAGTTCAAAGATGTTTGGTTAAATTCAGACACTAAGTACCTGGGCGAAACGCAATCATGGAGTTGAGCTCACTTGAACTTTTCACTTTGAATTATATATACTTAAACAGAAGAATTTCTTTTCAAATTTTCTTCATATTCAATTATTTAAATATTATATTTATCACATGTAGGGGATAGCGGTTGAGGAAGTATGTGTGTTCTTGAAGGTCTGTCCGTGTTGGGAAGATTGCGTCTCTAGTTTCAATCTCACATAAGTGGAGTGGCTGACTCTCTCTAAAATTTCAGTAAACACTTTTCTTAAGTCTGGTAAACTGATATCAGGTAAGAAGCGGAAGTTTATATCCAGACCGGTAGCTCCTCCCACACTTTGACGAGATTTTCTCTAGAAGATAACAGCTTCATGAGCACTTGTTTTGGCAGTCTTCCATCTCCATCACCTTCATTACATATTCAAAATGCGGCTTGAGTGTGCTTAAAAACACTGGCGGTTCAGTTGTTTCCAAATGCAGTAGGTATATAATTTGGTGTACAGTTTGGTAACCGGAAAATGCGTTTTAAAAAATATCTGAGGAACCTTTCCACCTCTTCGAATTGACTGTACCCCCAAACTTGGGCACTGTAGAGCATTATAGAAGCTGTAGTAGCATGAAAAATTTTAAGCTTTGCACTATGTTCTACGAATTTATTATCAATGCAGCGGGCCCACACTGAAGAAACAGCTCTTTTCGCTTCAGCTAATTTTAACTAGAAATGTTTTTTCATGTTGAGATTTGCCGTGATTAGTATACCCAAATATTTGTACTCTCGAACTATTGCAACATTTTCTCTGTTATTTGTCCACTTTTCGTTGCTTGCATATCTACCACCACCATCCCTGAATATCATCATTTTGGACTTCTCTAAATTAACGGTTAGATTCCACGTTTTGCAGTACTCCTCCAGTCGATTCATCATTCGCTGCATTCCTTCCACAGATTCTGATAAAAATACTATATCATCGGCAAAAATGAGCCCGGGTATCCATGTATTTCCAAACTGGATTCCTCCTCCAATTTCCTCCACTATATCATTTAAAAAGAGAATGAACAGTAACGTACTCAAGATACATCCCTGCTTTACTCCCATTTGTACCGGAAACTCTTCGGAAATAAACTCACCATCCCAAACGAAGGCCACATTGTTTTCGTACATCGCTTTCAATAATGAAACAATTTTTCCTGATATTCCCAGCTTATAAAGCTTATAAAACAGAGCTTCACGGGCAATTGAATCGAAAGCGGCACGAAAATCGACGAAAAAGGCATACAGTTTCTGCTTTCTTCTTTTAAAGCTCTCCGCAATGTTATACAGGCTGAATATCTGGTCTAAAGTCCAATAGTTCCTCCGAAATCCAGCTTGATGTTCATTAAGTATTTTTTTTATCATCGAGCCACTGTCTTAGCCTATTAAAAATCAGAGTACTAAACAGCTTGGCAGAAGTATTCAAAAAAGAGATGCGCCTATAATTTTCTGGTACGTGATATGGCCCTTTTTTATGTAACGGATATATAATTGACCTTTCGAAGTTTTCAGGAACATTTGCACTCGCAAAAACTTAATTGTATTCCTCGGTCAGTGCGGACAGGAATTCAGTTGTACAGTTTTTATAAAACTCCACTGGGACTCGGTCATCACCTGGAGCTTTTCCATTTTTAGATTTTTCAATTCCTTTTTATACTTCCAATAGTGTAAATGGAGCATCAAGGAAAGCATCAGTAAAAAATGGAGCTGCGTACTGTGGAAGCGGAGAAGATAGCGGTGCATTAAGCAGGTTCTTATAATATCCACGTAGTTCGAACGCTCGCAAGGATGATGAGATCAAATTGGTCCTCCCATTGATAGTTTTAGCGGCTTTCCAAAATTCAGCCGAAGACTTTGAAGAATTTAAAACGCTGATTGTTTGATGCTCCAGGTGCTTTTTTTCTCAAGACAGAGATGCTTAAAGTGTTTATTAGGCTTTGCATACATATTTTTGAAAAAAGGTGTGTTGTATTTCCTTAACTACCTTAGGTATGAAAACGATTTTTGTCTAGCTTTTTGGCCTTCTGTATCAAACCAGGTCTGTTTGAAGATATCATTTGGTCTTCCTTTAGCACTTGCTGGAACAGCTTCAATTATAATCTGGGTGAGGTCGTTCATGTGTAGCTGGTTGTTCTCTGTCCTTCGTTTTGCAAGTTCCAAATTTAAATTGTTTTGGTAAATATTTTGGATTCTATAACTCCACTTCAACTTAGGAAGTAAACCCATTTGTTTTGTGTTGGCAATTTCCTCTGATCCTGAAACTATGCAAGAAATTTCCAAAGGCATGTTATCGATAGTTAATGACTATCGAAAACATCGATGGTTTTTATAACTATCGCATTTATTACTAAACATTTTCATTCGCTTAATGAAGAACGGTGAACAATGAATGTACTGGCTTTGAAATAAGGGAATTAGTGTGGGGGCCCCCAAATAACAAATTTCGTACTTGGTTGTGTTTGTTAATGTAAGTGCTCTTGTCTTGTTTCTATAAAGAATCGGTTTCTGTTCTGTCACACAATGATACAAAATTACTGCGAAGAGGATTAAATGAACTGTTTTTTCTAAGGCAAAACTATGCTATCTTTAAGAAAAATTAATTTTTTGTAAATATTTCTGTCTCCTAATAAGCACAGTAACAGATTTTGCTAATAAAAATTATCGATCAAAGAATTTAAAAAATGTTGTTTTTATTTTTTTTATGGAATCTATCGATAGACTATCGATATTATCGGGTATTTTTTTTTTAATAATCGTGAACTATCGCAAGTGCCGACTATCGATGTTTCTTGCACCATTCGAGCGTATAGCTCGTTCTACCAGACCGTTTAAAAAACTCAAAATTCAAAGTGAAAAACTGTTTTTTTAAACAGTCTGGCAGGGCGAATCAAACACTCAAATGATCTCAGATTCCGTGATATGCAGTGACGTCTTTAGGCATGGGCCCGGTGGGCCAGTGCCCCGCAATTTAGGGGGCCCCTGAACTACCCAAGTATACCAACCGATTGTTATTTTTGAAGAAATATATGCGAAGTTGAGATTGGATTTATTTGGCTCTAATAAAATAAGTGATAGAGCATTTCATCCTTATCATGAAAGACCACTTAATACTCTTAAAACCTTTTAAATTTGTTCACAAAAAAAAATATTTTAAGTTGTTTTGGTACTTTTGGTACCAAAATGAAATTCAAGAAAAATTCAATTTTTGAATAAAATAGACACAATTAAATAAAACTACATCTAACGCTTTTTTAGGTTAGGAACAAAAAAAAAAAGAAAAAAATTAGTTAATCTTTTAAAAACAAAGTCGATCACAGTTATATAATTTTCTATTTTTGGTTGTCTTTAATTTTTTTTTTTTTGTGAAAAATTGCATTAAAGTCTCAAGAGTATTAATTGGGCTTTCATAATAAAGAAGCAAAAATTATACTCAAAAACTTGTTTTATTTTTGTTTTTAATAAAATGATATGAAATCACGTTTGATACAAAAATTCCTAAAAAATCGTTATCCGCACAAGAACAATTCTAGATCTGGTTACAAATGCTCGTTTGAATAAATCTGTTGTTGTTTGGTATACACTGTATCAAAAAATTGCACGTACAGCAACTGAAATCATATAAATTGTAAGTATTTGTGTAAGACTTTTGCAGCTAGAAGTTAATTGATTTGCAATTATTTATCGCGGTTTTCTGTTTTGCTTTTTAGAACAGTTCATGTTATGTCAACAATGTCAACATTTTTGGATTTACCGGTCGAAAATTTGGTACCAAAAACCTAACACAAAAGTATAGGAAAGCAATTTAAAGACTACGGTGAAACATGAAGGTAAAAGGATTGTGGTTTGGGGAGTTATGGATGCAAATGGTGTCTGCAATCTTGTTTTTATTGAAACAACAATATGGAAAAAAACACAAATTGGCATATTTGCGTACAAAATTTAAGGCCAGTATTGAAAGAATTGAGTTACTGAATGATTTCATATGTACTGTTAGAGGACAATGACCGGAAGCATTAGTCATTAGTAAGCAAGTTCCTGCCTTACAGTGTAAAATCTAAGTTGCCTTATCCGCCACCATCCTCAGACCTCAATCCCATTAAGCATCTGTGGGGCTTTTTGGTAAATAAAGTTCAAAAACTCATATAACTCTCAAAAATCCTCTCAAATCTGTAATTTTGGAGGAACGGAACACTATACCAACAGAAGTTACCTCAAAGCTTGTATTTTTAATAAACAACCATCTTAAATTTATAATTAGAGGCAAAAAATGGCACTTTCATTACTAATCTGAAAGAAATTTGACTTTAAAGCCACTGTACGTGCAATTTATTGATGTATTTTTTTCGTTTCTCTTAATTTTTTGAATTTTTTTTATTTAAAAAAGCTTTGAAATATTAAATTTTGTCTTTTTTCTGATAAAGCTTTTCATAAACCATACACAAATTGCAAAAGTTTTACCAAATCATGCCAATTTGATTAAAAAAAACGCTTTTTTATTCAAGAAAACTAAATGTACGTACAATTTTTTGATTCACAGTAGGTAGAGCTAGTTAAAAATAAAAAATATCCAAAACAAAGCGAAAACGAGAAAATTATAATTTTTAATTTGTACACCCGGAACAATATCCTTGGAAAAATTTGTTGTTTATACTTTTACGTTTTCAGAACATTTTAAAACATCATCAAAGGTACTATATTATTTTATTTTACTGCACTGGCACAGCTGACAGTGACATGTGCAATGTGCATTGTGCAATGTGAGTATGTAGCCAGAAAATTAAGTCTTAAATGAGGCAGTGAGAGTCAAAGTGGCCTAACTGCAATTTTATCGAAACTGAGCTTATTACAAAAATTGAATCTGTATGTATTAAAATATATTTCAATATTTGCATTTGAATTTTTTGAATTGATAGCTCCATGCCAGGACTTTTTTCATTTAGAGGCCACCCACCAGAAAATTCAAAGCTTGAGTGCTAGAGTGGCCTATCTAATCAGTTTAAACGGTATTTTGTGGAATTATTAATACAAAACCAAAAACCTCTTATTTTTTTATCATATTGTAAATAAAAATCAAAATCAATTCATTTTTATTAAAAACTAAAAATTATTTATTTTTAATAAAACGACAAGTGTTTAAAAATAATCTGCTTCTTATTTTAGCTCTACTGAAAATAATAGAATGCAGTTAGGCTATGGCTCTTACTGCTTCAAATGATATTTTATTTCAAGTGGCAGCATGACTAATGCTGGTAGCAGCGTTGCCATAAAATACCCGATCGGGCCATATGGCCTCCTACTTTGAGTGTTGGCCCCTAGACCCTGGCCAAACAGAAATGGCCCGCAAATATTAGTTTTCTGTTTTTAAACAAAAATATTTTTTTTAAGAGAATCAAAATGATATTGCCTAAATGCTCTAAAGTATGGCTAAGCTAGCTAGTAAATAGCTCTTGTTTTCGAATTTTCTCGAAAGTGGTTGACAATTTTATTAATACTACGTTTCGTTTTGTAAATCACCTTTTAGATTCATTGAAGTTTTCTCTATGACGGAATGTGTCCCGGACTTTTTACAAATGGCACCCAAAAAGGCCCTCAATTTTTTTTTCACCGTGGAAACGCTGGCTGGTAGGTAAATCTATCAATTTTCCATGAGACTATCCCGTTATAAGTTTCAAAAAACATATTCCCTGAACATATTTTAAAAATATATGAAAAGAAAATTTTCTTTGAACACAAAATCTCGTGAAAACAACTGTCTGTATACGTTTCTAAAGAGCACCAGGGTCTAACCTTTTGATACTCCTGAAATAGTTAAATGAAAATAGTTGATACATAAATTTAATAAAAAAATATGTGTAGGACTTGGAATATGAAATAGTTTTCAATAAAAACAATTTCAAGGGGCCCCCATATCGTTAAGGGCCCAGGGCCCCCAATTGTCTAAAGACGCCCCTGGTGAGTGGAGAGGTGGAGCTTATCTAGGGAGGAGTAAAAACCAATTTCAGCTAACACGATTATCCTCGAAGTTGCATTTATATTTTTTTTGATGCACTATTTCTCGCAAAGGACCCAGTTTTGGACTGCAAGACTTTGATTTTTTGAATAGCTTTTTATGAAGCTTTCGACGCCTACACTTCTTTTTTTGCTAAATAAAAAATCTGCTGTGGGCTCTTAGAATAATTAGTTTTTTTTTTAACATAAAACCAGCAAACAAAAAAAGCTCTAAATTATACAAATACATATTCAACATTCAACACAAAGAATTTAAAAAAAAAGTGAGTTTTTTTGCGAATGCCTGAAGATTAATTTTTTTCGTAACATGAAGTGCAGTATTAGATTTTGCAGCTGATTTATTTTGAGAAAAAATGCATTAGATCAACAATCTACTGCATTTCAGTGAAGTAACAACTCTGTAGTCAGACACTCAGTAGTGACTTATCCGTGGCTTTGACCCTTTCATGGTTCATAATCATTAGATCTGGGAAATATGAACTGAACATTGTGCAATTTCCCAGTTTTGCTGTCGAGTACTGAGGAAACAATAGGCGTGTCTTATCAAGTAAAATCTCACCGGTTGCTCAATATCAAGTTGAGGTAGGCGAAATGTTTTGGTGGAACAATATTCTCTGTTCAATCGTAGGTACTGAAATTATGGAAACAAAATGTTAACTTTGCTTTAAATATTTAAATGTTAAAGCATAAAACTTTATGAAATGAAAGAAAAATAATAATACTAAGATCAATTTATTTTTCCTGTTTATCAACATTCTATTTTATTTTTTATCAATTTCGTATTTGCACATCACCGAGAAATTGCAATTTGGCTGTCAAATGAATAGTTCTAGCTGAGAAATAACATTGAGAAATGAATCCAAAAACTCAGTTATCTCTGAAGAAAATCTCAGTGCTCTGCTCAGGTGAGATTTTCTGTCTCACTTTAAAAATCTCTGAGCTCTCAGAGATTTTATTTGGTGAGCCACGCCTGATGAACAAGTATATGAACTTCACTATTTTTTGACGAAAGCAAACATTAAACAAAATTCAAGTCTCATGTGCCTATATTATATACAGTCGCAGTCGGTTTGAAGTTAAATCTCAGTAGGTCAGATACAAATAAAAATTCATTCAGCAGATATTGCGGCAAAGTGGCGTGTATCAATATTTCGCACAGTGTAATTCCTTGCATTTATAAAAAAAATATTTCAATCAAAATTTTGTCTGTAACTTCAACACCGATGATATGAAGATCAGAAATTTTTGTATCAAGTATTGTTAGACCGAAGGGGCGGCAAATTAGTGTTTTGCCCGGGCGGAAAATATCCTAGCTACGCCACCGGATGTACTAAGTGTGATTAAGATCTCAAAGTTTTGTTAACATGAAAAATATGAAGAGCAAGTAAAAAGTTAACAGAATATTGGTATTCGACTGATTTGTGGGTATTCAAAATTGACAGGAGCTAAGAACCAGCTTGGAAATAACTAAATTAAAAACGAATAATGTCGTAGGCAGTAAATAAATGAGTTGTATTGGAGTACATATATATGAACTGTTCGTAAAATAATTAGAAATTAATTCAATTAGGAAAATCAAGGGTCGCGTACAAACATAAATCATTCAACATATGGTTCGTTCGGAGAATTAAATAAAAGGCTTCTTCTTGTATATAATAATTCCCTGCTCTGCCATTGTTTTTGGATTATTCGGTTTGACCTATATAAACAGCTTAATTTTAAGTACCAAAATGAAAATAAAATTAATGTTTCCCCCAATATTTTCCCAGATCCATGTTTTATATCCTTAAAAGTAAAGTCATGTTCCTGGCATTGCCCGAAAAACTCGAAAATAATGGAGTGTAGTAAAAGCAATAAAATCTAATCACCTTCATTGTTCAAAACTAATACAAACGTAAGCATACAATAAAACAAAATAATGTTCTGGAAATGTATAATATAAACAAGTAAATAATAAAACTTCATTGAATTGCGCCCGCTTGAATTGAAAGGTCACTTCTTTCAGTCATTCAGAATGAATGAACAATGAAGGAACATGCCCTTGCCTCGAATTGGTTATAGTTAGTTACATCCTGCAAACCCCCATACATACACCCCAATGAGCCAATGTGACAAAACTCATTAGCTCCATCGTGCCATTAAAGCTCTATAATACAGCACAACAACTACAAATGCAATTATATCAACTGGCATTATTAATTGAATTAAGCCCAAAGCCCCGGACGGACAACATATCAATTGAAAGGATCTGGAGTTGGAGTGGAGTCATGTCCTGGACTGCTGCGCCCCACGCCACTTGACTGCTCTGCTCTGCACACCACCACAGCCAGCGCTCAACTCTAATGGCCAATTCTTATCCTTTTTTGTTGGTCCACCCTTGAGTTTTGTCAACACTGCTGGGGTTTTCACTTCTGGTGTATCAAGGAATGAGGATTAAAATTATTTTCTACCATATCGTGGTCCGTTCCAGGGAGAATTGGAATAAATCGCTTAAGAAACTTCTACAACTGTAGATACATACTTGCTTATAATAATTCCAAAATTGAGGACTTCTCTTGAGAGAGCAATGGATATGGAGATGGAGATGGAGACGCAACTCAGAGAAAAGGATTCGGTCTCTAAATCGGATCGGGCATTGTAATCCATATACACCAGTCATATAGAGGTCACATGAATTGAGCGTGACGCAAATCCATGGAACGACAACGACAACAACACAAGGAATTAAAGTTGGGACGATCGAAGGACGACGACGCCACGAGTCATCTCATATGGAGGTAAGGTGTAAGTGACTATATTTTGCTGGAATCTCAGAACTTATGAGCTGGGCAATAAATATAAACTGTTTGCACTAAAATAACTCCGGGTGGCTTTCATTGCTGTGAAAAGTTGGATTTTAATTTAGCTCAATTTGGAAGGGTTTTTTATTTAATTTCTGTGAGGATATAGAGCTAGGAACTTGCACAGCTATAGAAAGAAGAAAAACAGAAATATGATATTTTTTCATGTGTCATATCAAGCTGACAAATTAATTAAGTTAAAACATTTTATTGATGGTATTTTTTTAAGGTTAGCATAAATACACATTTTTGTAATCATTATGGTTGGTACACAAATTGACAATTTTAAGGCATGACTTTAAACATGCCAACTGCATTGACTGTAGGTACCTTAATAAACAAAGCATTTATAAATTGGTAAGTTTTTAAATACAAAATTAATCAAAAGTTATAAACACAGCCAATAATTTTGATTTTTACACTTTGACGTCTCTTTGCATTTTTCTATGACAGGGACAAAAGCAGGGGGATTGGGGGCTACGACCCTTTTCATAAACGCTTGTTGTTTTTTGTGTAGCAGATAAATTGGTATTGTCCTCGTTTACTTGAATATCAACAAGTTTTGCCTGTTTTTCAATCCTTATGAACGACTCTATAACGTTGGGAACGACCGATGATACCCAAATATGTAAAAAAAAAATTTATTAAGATAATCACGTAGTAGCTTGGAAGGGACCAGGGGTATGCGGATCTAGATTTTTGGCACATCATAGAAGTATGGGAAACTTAAAAACAAAAAATGTCATCTTATTGGTCAGAAAAGGTGAACTAGTGCTAGGAATTGGTCAGCCCGGTTACAAGTTATCTTGTTATCAAGGCTCAAGGTCACGTGCGATTTTTGGCGCCTCATTTGTGGGAAATTTGCAAAAAATGTATACCATCCGAAAGATTTCTAGGTCGTGATAAAAGGTCATTTTTTTGAGTAATTGGTCCTATAGATTTTTTTAAACGATTTTTTTAAAGTTTTTTTTCAGCTCATGAACAATTTCGTGACCTTGAAAAAAATACTTTAAAAAATCGTAAGAAAGAATCTATAGCTGACCAATAACTGAAACTAGCTGAACTTTTATAAAGATCTTAGGGCCCATAGGCATCTGGAGGGGTGGAGGGCAAGGGGGGCACTTGCACAATCGAGCCGCTTAAGCTTTAGACGAACAGACAGACAGACAGACAGAATTGAGCCACCCACTTTTTGGTGTTCTCTATCATCGTAATATCATGGTTGATTGTTGTCTCAAAATTTTTTTTTGCACGAATCCAAAACTTGCCTTATAGTACCTATATCGCAATTTGCAAGTAAAAATGTTTCATTTTTTTTGCAAAAATAACGATTACCATACAAAAGAAAAACACCGCTGAATTCTGTCTGCTAAAATAAGTATGCGGTCTACTTTTAAAGATAAAATAATTTTACGCTTTTACAATTATCATTTATACCACCCATAGAAACTTATTTTGAATTTTCTCACAATTGGCAGAAATTATTTATAAAAAACTTCCAAAAAGTTCAAATAATATTGGATTTCAAAATTTTCAAAAAAGTATTTTTTTAATACATACATCATACCGTTTTCTTTTTTTTTTGTTTTCGAAAATTCGATATCTCAGAATTGTGTTGGTGCCTACCCCTCCCTGGCCAAAATCCTGCGGGCGCCTATGTTAACCCTATAATACATGTTTTAAGGGAAGTTTTTAACGCTGAAGGGAGGGGCAAGTGTAGAATATTTATCATAACACCCACGTAAAAACTCTTACACTCAAATATTAAATTTGTTATGGCAACCAAGAACAGAACTATTACAAGATTATGAAAAGTAAAATTTTAAATTTGCGAGATTTTGTTATTCGAGGTTTTTAAAAAGGTGCGAGTTTTCTTTATTCGAGACTTCGGTTTTGCGGAATATCGTACCGCTCCCATTTCTGCACGCACGGAAGCCGTTAAATAGGTTAGAAGAAATTGTGACCCCGGAAATTGTTATCTGTTGACGTCTCGTGGAGATTGTTCTTATACCAAGTAATCCGCCAGAGATTCCCACCTTAGGACTGAAGTATGAACCCACTCCCTATAGGTTCAGGTGTTAGGACTGAAGTATGGACCTACTCCCTATAGGTTCAGGTGTTCTAGACAAGTACATACACATACATTATTAGGCTTATGTATCTATCTATCTATTACAAGGTTTATGTTTTGACACTGCCTTTGATGTTTGTCTAAGCCGATTTTCTACCATTGATCGGCATACCAACATTTATGCAATTTCTGCAAAAAGAGTCAGTGCAAACAACTTGCAAATTGATTTTATGATTCGATTTGTATGAATAGTTGAATTATTGTGCTGTGACAGTTTAAGAGACGTCTCACATTATAATTTTAAAACCTTTTTCAAAATATTGTTGCCCGCAGTTTATTGATTTAAGGTTCATTCCTTTACTTTGAATTTCTGTGATTTCATTTCTGTGTATTTCTGCAAATATTAGTCCAAAAGTTCTATCAAGGTTCATATAAAACAAACTATAGTGACAGAAGTTTTGACTAAAAATCACAGAAATTCAAAGTAAAGGATCAGACCTTTTATTTTCCCTAGATTTACTTCAGATGCCTAGTTTTTTTTTTATATATTGAAATTTATGTTTTTTAAAACTCACCCTTTATATATTAATTCTATTCTGCTTATCCAACACAATATTTTAAGTTGATTTACAATGTTAAAACCCATTTAAAACATACCGTTTTGTAGGCTTGCAAGAATAAGTTTATTTATGAAGCATTTGATATTTATATATGCACACACATACATATCTAAAAAAAAAAACATCTCCTAAACGTCATAATGTATATGCCTAAATGTCTTAATGGCTTCTTCAAAGAACCATATTAAATTGAAACATTCCTCAAAGCAGTCCTATCAAAAAAGCTCAAACCAGTACCACCTTCTAGGCATTTCCTCCAAAAGTCAAACTCCCAGGGGTAATTTGGTTATATTTTTTCAAACAAGACGCCAAAATCTCATCAATCATTTCTAATGCAGAAACAAACGTCAAAAATTATAACATAATTTATACGTTTTTTGGCAAAAGGAATGTGCGGGTTTTGTAAATCTGTTCCAGCTTCCATTCTCCCCCCTTTGCCTGCTAGACTGCTATATTATATTATGTCAAGTCGTCTTTTGGGAACAAACAAACAATCTCATGGATATTGTATGTATGTATATGAATCGAATGTTCATACACATACAAAATCTCTGACATGTGTACAAACACCAGGGAGCACATAAAAATTGAAAATAAATCCGAATAAGTCTCTGGTGACTTTGAAGGTAGTAAAAAAAAAATAAGAAGTTGCATGCTTCTTTTATGGCCCTACGTGGTTAATTAAACTTTTGTGGTTGATTACAAAAACTTAGACGAGAAAACTTGTGCAGCGAACTTTTATGAGTTGGCAGAAGTAGTTTTGAGTCAAGATTAACTTTATTTCATATTGCGTTTTTATATGTATCTTTTTTTATTTCTTTCAAATTATCCACTTAAATTAAATTTGTCCCACAGATGCATACTATGGGGATAACCCCTTGAACAGAATGAATGTAGCTGCAGCTGGTAGCAAGAGTTGAATTTATTTTAACTTCTGCTACACCATACATTCCTTGCTACATTTACAGCTTCTTATTGTGGCACTGTATACTATTTTTGTATCTTTCTACTTTGACAGTGCTACACGCGACAACTACAGCTACACCATTCTGTTCGGCCAGTAAATCTGTACCCGCATTGCTTTGTTAATAAATCGAAAGAAAATGCTTTTGGCAAAATGACATTGAATTGCATGAAACTCACCTATGTTGACTTGTAATTTTTTCGATAAAGTTAAACAGGTATAGGTATCTGTAGATACATACATTTATATCCGAATTTACAAGTTTTGAAAATATGTAGGATTTTATTTATTTAATTCAAAAGATACTGTTTTTCTTAAATTTAAGTTACAAAATTGAATTAATCTTTATTTGTATCGCACTGCGTGTCGTCGGCTCTTTTGCTTGCAACTAACTTACTTTTAATAAAAAATGGAATGTTGGAAAAAATGCAAGTGAACGAAAGTTGAGCGAGAGGGAGAGAGATTGAGGGGAAAAGCACAAGCACGGTGTAACTATAGGGTTCTATCGCGTAGCATTCAATCCCACAATATATTTAAGGCATTTCGATTTTATACACATCAAAAGAAAGAACTGTTTGAAAAAAGTTGTAGCAAGCACTACAGTACGGTATGAACCAGGGTCTCAAGCCAAGAAGCTTCTTTCATTAGGCTCGGTCCCTATTCATCATCCTCGAGTCCTGTAACCCCGGCTGGGGCATAGGGCGTCCACAAAACGTCTTCATCCTTCACGGTCTGCTGCAAGGTATTATAGCTTAGGCCATGTCTATCTCTCGGATTTTGTTGATTTCCATGTTGTTCTTGGCCTTCCAACCCGCCGTGCACCCTGAGGATTCCATTCAAAGGACTGCTTTGCAATTTCATCGTTTGGTTTCCTCAGTGTGTGACCAATTCAACACCATTTACGCTTTCTTAAGTCGACTTCCAGCCGCTCTTGACTTGTCCTGCGCCACAATTCCTCCTTTGATATTTTTTGTGGCCAGTAAATCTTTAGGATGTGGCAAAGACAGCGATTCACAAAAGCCTGCAATTTCTTAGAAATGATAGACATGACTTTCCAGGTTTCGCAAGCATATAACAGCACGGATTTGACATTGGATTCGAAGAATCTCAAATTGGTGCGGAAGGAGATTTGACTGGATTTCCCAATTGGGGACGGTGCAGGGAATTAACCACACGGGAACTACCTTCACATGGGAGTTAACTTCACCACTAGTGGGAATTAATTTCACTTTTTTGAAGTGAAATTATTTCCCACTGAAAGTGAGTAATAATTTCACTTTTTTGTGGGAATTAATTTCACTTTAATGTGCGTTTCTTTAAATCCAGATTCTTTAAATGCAAAAGAAACTTTGCATACACCCAGCCTCGCACCTACCCCAAATCCTAAAATGTGCCCAAGCAGGGGGGTTGCATACATACCTCACTGTTTATTCGCCGTAATGCTTTGCCTTACATAAATACAGTGCTAGCAGCAAGCATTACGGCGGATAAACAGTGAGGTATGTTTGGGGGGGCATGCTGCCCCCCTGCAACCCCCCTACTTGGGCACATTAAAGGATTTGGGGTAGGTGCGAGGCTGGGTGTATGCAAGTTTCTTTTGCATTTAAAGAATTGGATTTAAGGAAACACAATTTTACATTTTTGTAATTTTTATCATATCGTAGGTCGGAAATAACTTCACACAATTTTGGGATTGAATTATTTCCCACCTTCAGTGGGAAATTACTCCATAAAAAGTAGGTTAAATTAATTCCCACTAGTGGTGAAGTAAATTCCCATGTGAAGATAGTTCCCGTGGAGTTAATTCCCTGCATCTTGGGGACAGAGTACCAAAGGCAGCACGAGCTTTATTTTGTCTACTTTTAACGTCCAGATCCGTACCACCTTTTTTAGTAACAATACTTCCAAGGTATACTGTTCCACTTCTTCAACTGGCGTCTCCTGTATTAAAATGCGCTGCTGTGTGGAGCGGCCTGGGAGCATTATTTTTGTCTTTTTGCTATTTATTTTAAGACCACTCGACTCTCCTTTTACCTTCAGAGCTTGACACATCCCGTTCAGCCCGCTGATGTTATTTGCCAAGAGACATATATCATCGGCATAGTCTAAGTGACTAAGCCTTTCAAACGGTCTCCATTGAATGCCCTGCCTCTCTGCTGTTCCAACGATGGCCGTCAAAACATCGTCAATCGCCTGTAGAAAGAGAATATTGGCGATAGAACATCTCCCTGTCTCACACCCTGCCGCACTTCGAAATAAGTATATATAGCTACTGAAGATGAATCCTTTCATAAGCGGCTTTGAAGTCGTTGAATAGTTGGTAAGTCTCGTCTTGAAATTCGTGAATCTTTCAGTTTTGCCGGAAGACACACTGGTACTTGCCGATTATAGTGTTGCAGAACGGCTTAAGACGTTCACACAGTACGTATGATAGGATCTTTTATAGACGTTTCTAAGATATAGATATGCCTCGGTAGTTCCTGCAGAACTTAAAGTCACCTTTTTTGTTACCAGTTATCGGGCATGCTTCCTTCCATCCAAACTTGGTTCATGAGATGGTGCATGTACCTTTTTAACACATCTCCTCCGTGTTTGAAGAGCTCCGCTGGTAAACTATCAGATCCGGTGGCTTTCTTGTCCTTGAGTTTTTTTTGCACGCAGTCTTCCTCTTCTATACTGTGTGGTTGTACTGGGTCTTCATTGACTGCAGTTGGGTTGGCTTCTAGTCATATTTCTCGCTTTACCTGATGCCCATTCAGCAGCAGTTGAAAATTATATTTGAATATATCTACTATTCCCTGAGCTAGACTACTTCCGCTGTTTCAAAGAGCATGAGTTCCGGTTAAAAGGCCAGCAGCTTGGTCCCTTTAGTCGTCTCCAATTTAGTACACATAGTTGGCTGAGCTCCACTTCCATTGCTTTGCTAGTCAGGGGTGGGTTAAATGATTTTCCGGGCTGGAGCATTGGTGTCCATGGCTATTAATGATCCACCAGCCTCAGTCATTCGTTTTTCACTTTTTTAATAGATCACTGTACGCAGACGAGATCAAAAATACCAGAGAAAGATTTATCGCCATAAAACCTTGTCATGTACCTACCTTTGGCAGGCCATGCATCATATATCGGGATCAGGGTGATAAGGGTGTGTTAATAAGAAGATACTCCTTATTTGCTCGAGACACAGATTTGCTACTCAATTGCAATCTATAATTAGCGATTAGCAAGATTTTTTCTTCATTTGATCTTTGCGCTGGTATCATTATCTGAGTTGATAGCGGATGCTATGCTGACATAGTATCTCACATCTTATAAGTTATGGCTGTCTAAAAAGACGTATGTATGTCCTTATCGTTGGCGTATGCAAGTAATTTGAAGAACATTTCCGAAATTGTTAGTCTGCATAGTCCTGGCTGAAAGGAACTATTTGCTTTAAGCCAAATTCGCCATCGCCATTTTCAGTGATGATTTTCCATATTATAAGTATCAGCTGTGATTCTTTACATTTTTGTTATAGCCATTGTAGGCTTTGGTTTGGGTCCTGTAAACTTGAGAGGTTCTTTTACTTTTTGGTAGGGCTTCAACTTCTTTCCTTTAATCTTGCTTTATGTTTCCTTTCTGAGAAGCCAATATTATCCTCCTTTGTACTCGAAGAGCTTGAAAGAATGTCTGATACATCTCTACAGTGCCGCTTTGATTTCCTCTTGTTAAGCCGCATGTGCTTGGTAGCATTCGTTGTCAAATCAGGGGTTTATTTGTAGCGATCTTGTTTTTTTAAGACCCAGGACGTCAGAGGTGATCTCTGATGATAGCCTCTTGGTATTGGTACTGTTATTTTTAAAAGAACTAGAGGAGGTTAAAAGATCCAAAAACTGTAAAGAACTCCCAAAACTGAGGTAGGTAAAACTATTACATATAGTAATTACAACCGAGCACGTTTTACAGACTGCATCAACCTACATAAGTAGGGACAACCTAAAAAAAATAACTGGTCTCCTCACTGACCATTGCAAACTAATCAGGCACTAAAACAATCTTAATCTAGTAAGCAGTCCAACATGCAGATTTTGCTGTGCATTGGAGGAATCACCAGGCCATATGATGCCGTGAGAGCCATAGTGGCCTAACTGCATTTTTCATTATTTTCAGTAGAGCAAAAATAAGGAACAAATTATTTTCAAACAATAGTAGTTTAAACAAATTTCACCGTTTTAAAATAAAGAAACATAGCTTTGACTTTTGCTTGCAATATGATCAAAGAATAAATGGTTTTTGATTGTGTATTAATGATTCAAAATACCGTTATAATTGATCAGATAGGCCACTCTTGAACTCAAGCTTTAAATTTTTTTGTGGTAGAGTAAAGTCGGGTGATATGGCACCACGGGAGATGTGGCACCCTTTAAATATTTCCTACTTAAATAATTATTTTTAAAACAAAAATATCAGAATATCATCAAGTTTAACTTTAGCTCTCAATTGATGCTGTTAAAACTGAAATAGCTTTTTTAACTTTAAAACCACAACCGAAAGTAAATAAAATGCACGACTGGGTCGCACGAACTTGCTCTTATGTTCAAGACACTGCGAGTTTAAGAAAATTGTATATACAAACATGGAAATTATGAGAGAAAAATGTAGAGAAGCATGAAATACGACATTTAAACTAGTTAAAACAACTCTTTTGACAGTTTGAGCTGAAAAAAAAGTATGCCATCTTAATTCATGATGGAATATGATTGTATGGGAAAAAAAAAATTAAAATCGTTGGAGCGATTTTTTTTTAAATTAATTTTTTATATATAAAATTCTTTAAACATTTTTAAGAACAAATTTTGGTATGCAGATTTAAATTATATATTTATGTGTATATAAAAACAAAATTTGAAAAAAAAATTGTCAACCCATTTTTGAGATATCGAATTTTCAAAAAAAAAGTTTGAAACTTTTTTTAAAAATCCAAAAACTTATTTTTGGAAAATTTTGATATGCAATATTATTTAATCTTATTTGAAATTTGTATATAAAAAAATTCATTTTAATCCGTTAAGCTGATAACGAGAAAACTCAAAATAAAAAATACGTTCTATGACAGGTACTACTAATAGTTGCTATGTGTAAAATTTTATAATTTTTGATGGTGGATCATACTAATTTTAGTATATCAAAAAGTTTAATCAAAATCGTAGGAGTCGTTTTCAAGCAAAAAAATATTTTCCTTTGCGGTTTTTTCACTTTTCTAAAAATATTTTAGAGAGTACTAAAAAAGGCTTAAATATCGAGTTTCAAAAAAATCTAGGATGCCGTTTTCGAAATATTTGATTTTCCACAAAAAAATTTGAAATATTTTTTTTAAAAATCCAAAAAATATTTTTTCAAAAATGTTGTTACATAAAACTATTTATATTTTTTGGAAGCTTCTGTATAAAAAAAATAATTGAAATCGGTCATACCATTTTGAAGAAAATAAAAAATTAAAAAAATGGTTCTTTGGGAGGTACCATTAATAACCATTTTTGAAAAATGGTTTTCGACCCAAAGAAAGCCTTTACTAAAATAAATTTATTGAATTTTTTTAAGAAAAGTTGTCGAGCCGTTTTTGAGAAAAATTCGATTATGTAAATTTGGCAAAAAAAAATATGTATGACAGGTGCCGTTATTTTTGGTTCTAAAAAAAAATGAAAAAAACGTGTCGGCAGAATCACCAAAAACCACTAAGTACCAAGTTTGAAGAAAATCGATCGAGCCGTTTAGGCTGTAGACGAACAGACAGACAGACAGACAGACAGAATTGTGCCACCCACTTTTTTGGTGTTCTCTATCATCGTAATATCATGTTTGATTGTTATCTCAAAATTTTTTTTTTGCACGAATCAATGCATAACATAACAGAGTGCAGCAACGGAATTATTTGGCACCAGGTGCTCGCTTTAACGAAAAAAAGAAGAGTGATGCGTGCTTATTTGTTTTTATTTATCGCAATATGTAAGCATACTTGTTTTGTCTGAGTAATTTGAAAAAAAAACAGTGCGGTAATATCAAAAAGGAGATATGGCACCCCTTAAGTTTAGTACAAATTGCAATGGTGCCATTTCACCCACTACTACACTTTGGTAATTTTTCATTGACTTTCTAGGACCGTTTTTGTATTACATTTGAGCCAAAAAGTGCATTATTTGACTTTTCTCATTGCATTTGACATTAAACTGCATTGAGTGTGGCAAAAATCCTTACAAAAAGGAAAGTTCCATATCACCCTCTAGCAGGTGCCATATCACCCGCCATTTTTTCACATGTCTTTTTTTTAAGGTATTTTAATTTCTTTTAAAAAAATGTGTTTTTATAAAATCTTTCGTAATCAACCTATTTTTTTTGTTTTAAAATTAACTACAGAAAACATATATAAAAGTTTAAAATAAAACCAATTTTACTTTGTGAGTTATAAGAAAAACTGAAAATGGGTGCCATATCACCCGACTTTACCCTAAGTCTCTTAGTGCAAAAAGTCCTAACTATGGAAACGTCAATTCAAAAAATTTAAATGCAGGAATATTGTTTAATAAAAACAGTTTTGATAAAATTGCAGTTAGGCCTCTATGGCTCTCACGGCCTCATATTTAGCCTAAAACGACACAAACGCACTAAGATATTGTGCTTAAATTTGCGATTTAAAATAGTGCGACTAAAAAGTCGTGGTGTAATTTTTAGTCGTACGATGATTTTGTCGCAAGAAATGAGACATACATACGGTTTCAAATACACAAATATGCAACTTTAAAATCGTAAGCGATTAAAAAAATGGAACCGGATCTTCTTTTTTAGCGTTTTTTTTTTATCGAAAAATTAAAAAGATCAAATGGAATTGTTTGGGATTATATAATTGAGTGACAAATAACCACAAGTGAGTGCATAGAAATTACTTTTTTTTTAATCGCAACGACAGAAATTACAAGGTAGTTCTAAGAATAATCTTCAATAAGATATGTATTTTTAATTGTTGCGATAGCTTTGACGCATGTGCGTGAATTCACATTAAAAGCGGAATATTTACTTGGTGAATAAAGAATCGCTCGATAGGTTAGGTTTGGTAAATGGGCTGACAGTTGGTTTTGTTACCGTCATACTTAGATCAATGTAGATCCATTGTGGTACCCTAGGGATTGTGAACCCTATGAAAAGAAACCTATGATACATCCCATGTTAATTCAAGCCCGTTAAGGGTGTTGAAGAGTTTCAACAGGCTATAGCATGAAAAGTCGGGGAGTATTTCTTGGTTGTTGGAGGAGTGTCCGTTGGTACATAACCACCAGGCTGAGGAGAGGAAAAACGCCTTTCAAAAGCGTGATCCTTCCTTTGCCCCCACTTGAGAACTCATCCCTATATCAGGCCCATACAACATCTGATAGATGTGTATGATAGGTCAGTGATCATAGGCGCCCGCAGGATTTTGTCCAGGGGGGGGCAGACACCAAACCAATTTTGAGATATCGAATTTTCGAAAAAAATGGGTATTCAAAATTTTTTTTATATTTTAATATGCAATATAATTTGAGCTTTTTGGAAGTTTTTATAAATAATTTCATTTTAATCTTTCAGTCAATAATGAACTGTTAATAGTTATCCAGCGTAAAATTATTTTATATTTAATTAAATAAAATTAAAATTAACCACACAGACATTTTTTTGGAAGTTTTTGTAAAAAAAGCAAGGTTCGTAGAACAAAATAATATCATTCTTTACTCGTGAAAAAATCAAAAAGGAATGTTATTTTTGATTCGATTAAAACAAAATTAATTTTCACGATCGAACCAAAAATGCTAGGATTTGGATTTATAAAATATGGTTCGTTCTGAATTTATTATGTGAGAACTATTGAAGATCCATTCAAGAACCTTTGAAATAAGAAATAAAAATGTAATTTTACAAAAGGAAAAAGGACAGTTTCGAGATCTTTTGACCTTGATAGATTTCAATGGAATCGAATTGAGTGATTTCAATGAAATCGCCACAGGTCATGGTGATGATGGTGCCATTTTTTGAAACACCGTTTTGAAAATATTCGTTTCTGTTATAATTCTGTCTCAGCTATCCTGTCAATTTTATTGAAATAGGAACAACGAAGTTGAATTTTTTTTAAAGCACCCTGTTTTGAAAATATTTTTTCTTTTTCAATTCTGTGTAAGCCATCACCTGTGTCAATTTCATTGAAATCTTTCAAGGAACAACGAAGTTGCAAAATGTTGGCATGTTTTTGAAACTATCCAAATGTCAACGAATTTCCCTATTGGCCTTTTCGATTGGCAATCCGGAAGACCGATTCGATACGTGTGAACGATTCTGAAATCAAATCCGGAACAATTTTCTCTCCTTTTCAGAACAAGAACTGTCATTCTATCCCCATTCGAAAAGGCCATAAAATCTCCTTTTTGACAGATGGGGACCATTAGACCAGGAAAAATAGCTCAAATCGTATGGGGAACCTTTCTAATAATTAATTCATGAAATATTAAAATTGGTATAGACACAAAATTGGACCCTCTTTAGCATATCCAAAGTCCCCTAAAATCTTCGCATTGGCTTTTTGTGTAGATGCATTTGAAAAGATGGAGAGGGGAAAAAGATGGAGGTCTATCAAACTGAAATATTTCTTTTGTTATACAACCTAATCATTTGATACATTTTTTAAGGGTACCGCTGAATCTAATGAGACTAAAAATTTGTCATGGCAACCATAAACTAAAATTATCCACACAAATATCTATGTTTTAATAGGTTTTTTTTAGAGTTAAAGTTTGACCTGTTCAACGGAAAAACATATTTAAAATATAAGTTTTCGCTTTAAAAGCACCAAAACTTTCTTAATAGAGCTTGTATAATCTTAGCTTTGCTTTTAATAGATTAAGCGTTTAAGAAAACCCTCAAATCATCTACCATACTTTGTGTACATACCTCGATTACACCAAATCGGAATTTCGGGTAAAACTTTCCAACTTCTTTCCAGAGTTTTCCTCACCTTAATAAAAATCCTTGGAACAAAGATATTTGTTAGGACTATTTTTATTCTTGGTTGCCATGGCAAGTTAAACACTTTTGGCGAGTTTCATAAGTATAAGAGTTTTTCGTGGATGTTATGATAAAAATTCTACAGTTGCCCCTACCTTTAAAAACAAGCGCCCTTTCACAAAAGATATTTTAGGGACCCTTTCGATTCTCGGTCCTATTGACTAATGAAACATTAACTCCAAGTTCCATTGACATACCATTATATTCAAAAAGTTTTCGGTAATATTTTACCTGTTGTACTTAAAAAAAAAACATTGTTACATAAAAATGACAATAACTTTTTTGTGGATAGTCGTATCATTTTGCATTTAGTCTCATTAGATTCAGCGTTAAAAGGTACCCTTAAAAAATGTATCATATGATTAGGTTGTAGCAAAACAAATATTTCAGTTTGATAGACCTCCAACTTTTTCCCCTCTCCATCTTTTCAAATGCATCTACACAAAAAGCCAATGCGGGGATTTTGGAGGACTATAGATATGCTATAGAGGGTGCAATTTTGCGTCGATACCAATTTTAATATTTCATGAATTAATTATTTCAACCTCGGGACCCATTTTTTCTGGTATACATGTATTTTTTTAATAAATTGTTTCACAGCCGCAGTGAATGGATACTTGATGAAGAAGATTTATTTTAAGGACCTTTTCAGATCCTTATTTAAATCCGTTCAGCCAATGACAAAATCCCAAACAACTTTGGACGTACTGTTAGCAAATTGTTCAACGTTAAATTATTTTCTATAAATATATAAATTTAACTCCGGATAATAGACTGTATTAAATTTTTTTATTTTAGTTTTTCAGATCAAAATTTGATAGTTATTGATTCATTTGCTTTCAAACTCAATTGATTTATTATTTTGTATATATATAAAACAGGTACCCAAAGTGCATATAATTTTCCGATATTTTATAAGTTATTCTACTATTCGAGACGATTCCAACAAATCAGTTATCAATAAAATAGGCCCAGCCGTTCTTGAGTTACATATATGTTATGTTTTATATATTAAAAAAATAAGATTTGAAAATTCAAAACAAAAATTTCGAATTCTAAATCAAACTTTTTTTTTAAATAAGAAAATCTCCACTTTTTATTTGTAAACAAAATTCAAATATTAACTTCAACTTCATTATTCAGCCTCATCACGTACGTCATTGTTATCGGACACTTGAATCGAATCCCAAAAAAAAAAACTATCACAGAATCCATCGTGGTGCAAAACTTCACACAAATTGCCATTAAGAAAACATTCGGTGATAGTTTTTTTCGGAATTTTTAAACAAATCCGATTACAATGGAATTCGTGATAGGGCTGATGATCAATTAAAAATATTAATATCCGTTTAAGCAACCTGACCTAATAGCCTAAAAAGCAAGCTTTAAATTAGAATTTTATACTTACGCAATAAAAATATTATGCATATCATTCCTAAGGACTACGGTGTAGGTAAATATTGAACTTACTTACGTATTAAACAAACTTACGTTTTTGTGTTATAAAATAACAATTACAAGAAGCACCATATTGTTTTTTTTAATTTATTCTTTAGAGAAAAGGAATTGCATAAGCCTTGGCTCTCTACCAAAATGATCAATTACTTCATTGAAAAAGTTTTTTTGTTCTTTTACAAGATTTTTATGTAAATACATTATTCTTATGTACATGCATTGTTAAAATTCAAAGTAAAAAATGCAAGTTGCGTGGTAATACCAGGGGGGGGGCAAACCATGAACTCAATAAGGAAGCTGTAAAGAAAATATCCATATTTTCCAAGAATATCGAAACTAAAGATATTTTCAGATACATTTGGCATGATCCAGAGCTAGGGGGGGGGGCAAATCATGGAGAGATGGCTAAGTATTTGTTAATATTCAAAGAAAAAATGAAAAATGTCTTAGTTGTGAGGTATTGTCCAGAGCCAGGGGGGGGCAACTGCCCCCCCTTGCCCCCCCCTCCGGGCGCCTATGTCAGTGATTGGTTTACATTATCGTTCGTTGAAGAAATGTTTTTTACGTCTATTGACTGCGGTTGGATAAGTTACCAATTTCGTGGTCGTGTGGTTGATAGAGCCTAAGGATTTTCAAGCCATTGGGTAGCATTAATAAATTTCAATATGTTTTTGCTTGGAATGTGGGGGAGTTCTTCCAAGTCATTGAAGAAGTGTCTCCCTAGGGGCTTGCTTCTGAGATGGTACAGCGCAGGGCAGTGACACAGGTAGTGAGGAGTATCCTCATGAATCTCTATGTCACCACATCCCCTGCATAAATCGTCTTAACTGAGTTTCATGTTTTTCTTGTGGTAACCCAGGTGGTTACGATAGAAAGTCGCAACTCGCAAGTGAGTGCATGGCCATAATCTCTTGTCATACCGATTTTTTAATCGCACCGACTGAAAATCGCAAGTGCGGTCCCAGCCCGAGTCTACCCCAACGAAAATCTTTACCCAGATAGACGCTGCACTGTGCTGTGACTATTCAGTCCCAAGAAATATGTATAGAACACACGAATTTAAATGAGAATGCTCGCACATGCTACCGAGAAATCGCGATGCTTATAAGTCGAAAATTAGCTCTATTTTCTGGCGATAAAAAAAAAACAAATCGTTGTGGCAACTAGAAAAAGTCGTGAAGCAGAATTGTGATTTTCAATCGTATGATTATTTAGGTGCAAGAAATGAGACTTAGGCTGGAAATGCACTTGCGATTTTCTGTCGCCGCGATTCAATTCTTGGTCGCATGTGAGTTTATTCACATTTCTTTCATGTATTCTATATTTTTCGACTAAATAATCGTACGATTAAAATCGCAAATGCGTTCCTAGCCTTATGGTATTAAATGTGAATGCACATATATCCGATATTAAAATCAGATCGATTTTTAAAATTAAAAGCAGTTCTACTTGTTGAGCGTATTTTCAGTTTTAAAATTAAATATTTAGATCGAATGAAATAAAATGTTTGCGATTGTAAAATCACGCGACAGATAACCACAAGTGAGTGCATGGCTATATTTCTTGTGATACAAATTTGTTTTGTTTATTCTGATTATTTATTTAATTATTTGCTATTTTGTTGAATTTAATATAATCGTCTAATGTAACAAAATTCATTTACACACTTAGTTCAGGTGTAAATCATGGAAAACAAAACTCCATCAATGTTACTTAAACGAAGATTGGTGTTAACTGACAGACTTTTCACACTTCTCAACCAATCTCATTTCATTTCCTGATTGATTTTTTGACGTAGCAGTAACCTACATTTTTATATGTATGTATATGCCTAGGTTTACCTACGACAGCATCCATATGTACACAAACATTTATATCCTGTAAATGATGTCAGAAGTTTAGAAGAATTTTCTTCATCATAAAGTTTTTTTGGCGAAAACAACTTTTTCATCAGAATTAAAGAGAATTCTTCCTTTTTCTTCCATACAATATGTATCTACACAAGAAGTATAATAATTTATGTCTTATCATTGCAATCCTAACCCCTCTGAGATTCAAGAGTGTGTGTCTTGCTCGCAAGTAAAAATGAATAAAGTTGACACCTTGTTTAGGTATGTAGATGAATCCGTATGCTATACATTTTTAATTTTCATCACACATTTGAGCTTATACGCTTATATTGGATCGAAAATTGATGTTGAAGGAATTTTGTTTTTAGGTGTTATATGTCGGTATGTAGGAAAGTTTCGTGTCTGTTTTGGATTTTGAGCTAAAACAAATTTTAATACCGCCTTTATATTATGTGAATCTTTACTTGGTCCTGACAGATAAAATTCTGGGAAAAAAATAAGGAAGAATATATGATAAACAGGTGGAAGTAATAAGTGTCGAACTTGTGAATTATGTAAGCTTTTAGGGCTTAATCTAAAAGGCGGAACCTCCTTAATCGTATCAGGGCAGACGGGGAGAAATTGTTGGTTTCGTTTACAATAATTGGAGTTGGAAGTATACTTAGACACATTTCTTGGCCTGATGGTCTAAAGATTTATAAGTTCATAGAACAGAACTGATCGAATTGATTTAATAACATCGATTATTAATAATATTAATATGGAGAAAAATGAGCAAATGACATTATTCGGTTCAGAGTTACCCCGGATTAAGATAGAAGAGTGGAACTTATGGCCCTTCAAATTGGAAGAAAACTTCTGAAAAAAAAAGAGAAAATGCTTCTGGATTTGATTTCAAAATCGAATCGATCATCCAGATTGCCAATTGAAAAGGCCACGTTGATTCCATTTTGTTTGATATAAACAATGAGATTCCAGTTCCACTGACGGATTTGTGGACGAAAAAATTTTTCGTATGCTTTTCACTCAGGAAAATTTTGTTGGTAGATTGTAGGTATATGTGCAAGTGCATATATTCACATGTTTGCAGTTGCCAACTGACATATTTTTCCTGTTCGTTACAAACGACCATCAGAAAAAATATTAAACAACTTTTCCTGATGGTTTTTCATGATCGATATAACTGGCCCCTAACCAAAACAAGTCAAGTCAGAAAAACAAAACAAAACTGTGAACAAGCGTTTTGAGGCTGGCATGATTAGGGCTGGCCACGAGACCAGACAAATCTTGGTATTGGTATAGGAAACTAAAACGATACCGAGACGATACCTACTCCAAAGCATCTGAAATGATACCGATATGGTTCCAATGCGATACCGTACTTTTTGGACAGAAATCTACCGATACTCTCGGTAGTATCGTTTGGTATTAGCAGAAAACATGAATTTTTGAAAAAAATAATTTTATTACGAACAAACAATTCTTTTAGTTGGTTTCTCGGAAATGGCTTTAAGGATTTGGATGAAATTTTCACAGTGTTTTCTCTTAAGCAGGGAGAAGGTTTCGGCAATGATTTTAACTTAAACCACCCACCACACACCTATTTTTGTTATGCTTGTTTTCTCTGAAACCAATGATTTGGATAAAATTTTCAGAGTTGGTTGGTTGGCTACAGTACGAAATCAAAAGTGTAACTATGACATGCTATAACTTCACGATTAATCAACCTACAGAGTTAATTAATAACTCATTTTTTAAATAATTTTATTGACCAAATATTATTCTCTCATGATTTGTTGTAAGTGAAATTCTATCGAGTTGTTGAATAAAAACCAAATCACTTTCTCTCTCATGATGACGGCTTCTTTCTTACCCCGGGCACCCTAAAAACTTGGTTATTTATTTAGAAGATGTAGCCAAACACAGATCGTAAAAAAATAATTGCCCATCGATTAATTAAATTTAATGAATTTTTTTACAAAATTTGCTCCACCATGAAGTTCTTGCATGATTTGGTATGAAAAAAGTATGTTAATCTTTTTTGTGTAGAATTAGCTACATAAGCTACTATTTGTACTTACCCTTTTCCAAGAAAACTGATAGTTTACGAGAAATAAAGAAAAAAACTGTATTTTAGCCCCTTTTACCCCCACCAAAAAACTTAGCCCTGGCTAGGGAAATGCTTAAAACGTCAAAACAGCTCTCCACCAAAATTCAGCTTTGTCGGAAAATTTTCAAAGTTTTTCCATTTTTTCGTCTAATCTTCCAGAGCTATTAATCCATGCTTTAGTTAACCTGGCAGAGGGTATGGAGACGTCCCTTTTCTTGGTGGACACTCTTTGGCGGAATCAAATAATTTTGATATCTGAATTTGAAGCTAATTCATAACTGAAAGCCACTTCAACCTAACCTAACCTAAATACTATTTTGTTGCTCAAACCAAAAATTTGCAGCTCGATAACTTTTCTAGTCATTCAATTTTCCGCTAAAATAAGTCTGAAGATAGCGGTAAAAATTTAAAATAATACTTATTTTACTTTTTATTTGTAAGATGAGGGACGAGGCGTTTGTTGTCCGGCTGAAAAATCCAGCGATGTCCACAAAAATTTGTGTATACTTGGGAAAAGCTCGCTGCAGTATACATTTATATACGTTTCTGGTTTACTTTGAAAGTTCAGATGAACTGTGCCGTAAAAGCTTACTTCTCCCCATACTATAAAACCACCTCTATTGCTGTGTCTTCTATCCAAGATCCAAGGTCATCTCCTCTTTTCTCAAATCATGGAAATAGAAGGTAGTAGTAGTAAGTAGTAGTAGTAAGAATTCATTTATTTAACATATTTACTTCAGTTACAAAATTTGTTTATGAATATAAAGCAATGGCTTAGCCGTCAGCTAGGTTGGCGAGTTATTTAATTACATATGTTTATAGTTTTACAATAATATAGTTATTTTTTTCGATTTAATAGATAAACTTAATCGTAATATTCAGCTACTAGTAAATTTCTGTATTTGTATATACTTTGAAGATAATTATATAATTTCTTCCAATCGTACTCGTTGAGAATCTGTATTGACTCCTGCAGGGTCAAGGTTTTTTTGCCGAAGTATGCCAGTCTTTGGGGGTTGTAAATTGGACAGACACTTATTATGTGGAAGCAGTCTTCTTTTGCCTTTAAGTTGCATACAGTACAAAACCTGTTGAAGCTTCCATTATATGGGCTACCGTTTAAACCAAGTAATTCGCACCGTGCTTTGAAAATTAGAGATATTTCAGTATAGCTGAGACTGTCATGGAAGTAGTTCTTGTCATTCAGGTTGAAATTGAGCTGAGAGTATAATACTCTGCTATCGGATGAGCGAGCTTGCTCAATAAATTTGTCTCGAATAGAATCTTCATTTTTTTGGATTATAAGATAAAGTTGATCCTTTAAGGTCTTCAGGTTGGTAAGATCGAATATTAGGTTTTCACCACACGCACTTCCAATAGTTAACCATCTTCTCACCCACCAGTCCTTGTTTCTCAATTCATTCATGAGCATTTTTTTAGTTAAACGTGGCGTGTCTGGATATGAGCATATTTTAATAATATAGTCTGCTTGAAACTTAAGAGTACTTGTAAACAGCATTGGAAGACCCGTCTCCAAGTAAATTGCGTAGTTAGGTGTTTTCATTGGTAAATTGAATATTTTTTTTAAGAAGTTTCTATGGAATTTCTCGATTTCTTCAAACTGTTCTGATCCCCAAACTTGAGATGCGTAAAGGAGAGTTGATTTAACAACTGAATCAAATACTTTATATTTTGTTGATAATGAGATCTGTTTGTTTGAAAAAACATTCTTCCATGATAAATTCAATAAACTTTGAGAGGATTTAGCCTTATCCGCTAGATGTTTGCTGAATTCTAATGATGAGCTCAATTTTACTCCCAAATATTTGATATCTTTCACAACTTCTAAACGGTTTTCATTGTAAAACCAACTGCTTCCATTATGTGCTCGTGGTGATCGTGAGAAGATCATTATTTTCGATTTGTCAGTGTTGATAGTAAGTCCCCATTTTGTACAGTAGTTTGCTAGCCGATTTATCATTAATTGAAGATTTTCTGGTGATTCAGATAGAATGACAAGATCATCAGCTTACAACAGTACATTGACAACCGTATTAGCAATTCGTATTCCACCTGGGAGCTCCTTTTCTATATCATTTATAAATAATGAAAATAATAAGGCACTTAGAAGACACCCCTGCCTTACACCAGTTTCTGTTGCAAACCATTCTGAAAAAACTTTTCCATCCCAGACTGCTGATTTTGATTCAGTGTACATTTCTCTGATAACTTTTATAAATTTCGTAGACAAGCCTAGCTGCGATAATTTATAAAAAAGTGCACTTCGGTTAACTAGGTCAAATGCTGCTTTGAAATCTACAAAAAAACTATAGATTTTCTTATTTCTAGCTTGGAATGCTCTTATAATTGAGGATAGCGTAAATATATTATCAATGGTTGAAAAGTTTTTTCTAAATCCAGCTTGGAAATCCGTTATAATATTTTTTTCCTCTACCCACTTCTCTAGTCTTTCCACAAGGACACCACAAAATATCTTGGCTAAAACATTCATGAATGATATTCCTCTGTAATTTTCTACGTTGTCCAAGACACCTTTTTTATGGATCAGGAATATTACTGACTTCTTGAACGATGAAGGGATATCAGCATTTGCGAAAACATTGTTATACAGCACTTTTAAATGATATATTAGGGTGGGATTAGCATTTTTGAAGAATTCGTATGGAATCCCGTCTTCCCCTGGTGCTTTTCCATTTTTTGATTTTAAAATAATAGCATGCATTTCCGCAGTCGTTATTTCACCATCCAAAAAGTCATCGGAAACTAGCGGTTCGGCATAGGAGAATTTTAAATTTGTGTTGTCGAGTAAAAGATTTTTAAAATGAATAGACAGTTCATCAGCAGATACTCCTGTACCTATTTGGTAGCTGGAGCCATTGATCTCCCTCACTATCTTCCAAAAATCCTTTGATCTTTTTGTCTGACTTAATAAGTAGGCTTGTTGATTATCAAAGTTAGTTTTTTTTGCAAGACACAATTTTTTGTAGTGGTTATTTGTTTGAATATACCAATTTTTTACGTCTGGGTCATTAGATCTTCTGAAAGCTCGCAAAAGGGAAAATGATTTATTCCGTGCATTTAAGCATTCCTTGTCAAACCATTTTTGTTTAAACGATGATTTCATGTTTAAAATTGTATTTGAAGTTGCACTTCTTATGGAACATGTGATTTGGGATGAGAGTAACTCTGTAGATTCAGGTACCAGATCATTTGTTAGAAGCATACTATCCAATCGATGATGATATGTGTTTATTTCCTGATTTTTCCATTTGAGCCGAGGGAGCAGAGTAAGATTTATGTGGTGAGACGGAGTTTCATCACTAAATTCAACTACAATAGGCATATGATCCGAAAAAGTTTTGCATTGAACCTCAAATTTTGTAATTAGGTCAGCCCAGTCATTGTTTACAGCGCAAAAGTCAATCACTGATTTACCTTGTCCTCCTACGAAAGTGTAATGGCCTTCTTTATCTCCTTCAGTACAGCCGTTTAACACAATTAAGCCATACAATTGGAGTAGCTCAAGCATGTCACTTCCATTTGCATTGCAAACATTATCCTTTGACTCCCGGTTGGTACAACAGATAACAGGATTTGTTAAAGTTTGTGCTATAGTGGTTTGAGAGTTACTTATTCTTGCGTTCCAATCGCCAATCAGTAGAACGCTTTTGCTTGCTAAGTTTAACATTGTATTGTTCAGCTTTTCAAAATCATGAGTCCATTTTGTACAATTTATATAGAACGGAACGATATACAGATTATGTTGTTTTAACAATTTTATTATGGTGGTTCCCCCGCATTCAGCAAAATCATAAGTTTTTAAATGTGAGTTTCTTATACCGTACAGGCTTCCACCACTTGCACGGCCTTTAACAGAATGCTTGTTTGCTTCAATCCAAATAAGCTTAAAACCGACGAAATATTTATTAAATTTACTTAAATTATCTCTTGTTAAATGTGTTTCAAAAAGAAAGAAAATTTCAAAGTTCTTAACGTAATTAAAAAAGTCTGCAAAAAGTATTTTATTATTTAAACCGGATATATTATATGATAAAATCTTAGCAGAAATAAATTTGTTTGAGCTGACGGCGTCTAATACTCAATTTCTAACAATAGTACTAGAGTGAGGAGTTTCAACATAGAGTGGCATCCCTGGTGAAGCTGGTTTAGACCATTCATTTTGACGATTATTTGACATTTCCATTTCTTTGACAGCAGCAAAGTTGAGTTTGCCAAATATAGCTTCTAGTTCTTCTTCTCCATCTTTATCGTGATATTTAAGATTATTGTTATTATTTAAATAAAATGTTTTCTTTCCAATTACTAAGCTGTTGTTTTTAATTAAAACTGTTTCGTGTGGTTTACTTGTTTTAATAACTTTCCTGTACTTTAGTAGAATTTGACGTTTTATTTGAGATTGTTTGCTCAAATCTCTTTGAATATAGGCACCTGTGCCTTTTAACTTAGATGCATTTTTAAGCATAATCGCTGCAGTCTCATTAGATCCAGTGTTTAGTTTCAATTTAATCACTTTGTTGTTTTCGCTCAATTTGACGGCATGTGGCATTTGTTGTTGGACTAAATCGTCTCCCAGCAAAAGTTTGGTTATACCATGGATTCTTTGTTGGGGGTCAACTTGGTCATTTGGAATTGTGAAAATAATATTTTTCCCCTTGACTTCACGATTCAGCAACTCAAGCTCCTCTTCTAGCGTTCTACATCGAGCCTCAAAGTTCTGAACTTTTTTCGATAAATCTTGATTTTGTTGACGTAAAGAGTGTATCTCATCGTTCAACTTGTTGACATCGTCTTTCGTTGCTAAATTGGCGGTCGCTTTAGAGAGTTCAGTGCTAAGGGATTCCTCGAACATAAATTTAATTTTTTCCAGATCTGATTGAGAGATCGACATTGTATTATGCAGCTTATGAATTTTTGGTGCTCTGTTGTTGTTTAACAATGGATTTGAATTTTGTTCGGGTGAAATTTGTTCAATTTTTCTCTTGTTATCAGTCATTTGACTAGGGTTGATGCTTAGGTATATGGTTTCACGACTTAATAAACTAAGATTACCTGTCCTTCGTAGGTGTTTATAAAATCAGGCAGATATGTAAGATTTATATGGGTTAAATATATTTTTTTGGTAAGTTTAAACTATTTAAATTTGAAAAAGTTACAGAGCGATTTTAAGATTGCACTATACACTTTCAGAAGAGAGTTGCCAACTCTAGGTATGACGACCGTGCGTCGGGGCCAACCAGATTGAATTTCATTTCGTCAGAAAACCCGACCTGATGCCATTCCCTATCCCATCTTCGCAACACTGAGCCGCTGATTTCAACGATCTTCACTTAGTGGGTTTTACTCCGGTCTTACCTTTGATGACAGATAGAGTTGAATTGGAAGCTTCTCGGAGCATTGCACGTCGATCTTGAGGTGTTTTTGTCATATTCACTCGTGCTCAATAGTTTTTCTCATAATTTTCCTTATTTCGAAGGTAGTTGCAGACGACCGTATGACCTCGCCCTATCTTTTGGGCTATATAAGTGAGTGCTATGACCATCGTGCGTCGCTATAAGCTCGAATTTGAGCCTTTCCTCTACAATTAGGTATCTAACTTGCTTTTGGCATAGTGACTAAAATTGGTCAAAGTACTTTAATACCATCAATCATTTATGAAATTGAAAATTAAAAGTTCTTCCTGGAGGGTTTTCCTCATATTACCCTGAATGAATTAATTTATAATAATATTCCTTATTTTATTTAAAGTTAAGGAGAAATCGTCAAAAGTTTATTGAAAAAAAGACTTTTTTTAAGCGAATGAAACGCAGAGTATTTAATCTTGTTTCAAGGTTTTCGACAAAATACATTTTTTAAATTTTAAAACTAAACTGATGCTCTGGACAATTTCATTTGTTTGTTCTGATGTCGTTTAATTGATCATAAGATATGTTGTCGCTAGGTCAAGACTTAAGCTAGGAACGCTCTTGCGATTTTCTGTCGCGTAATTAATTAGGGGTGAAAAATAGAGCTCATAAAGTTAAAATAAGAATGAACTCGCATTATACCAAGAAATAAAACTGAGTTGTGATCAATTTTTACGTCGTAACGAAAGAAAATTGAAATTGTGGTCCTGGTCATAAACATTTATACATTTTCCCAGATGGATTTTCCGAAATGACAGACTTTAGGTACCCGCAGATAATTTGTTACGAAATTGAATTCTAAAAGCTGTCTATGGTTATCCTTAAATAATCACTTACAAACTTATTAGATGGCATCTGTGATGGCATATGGATTATTTTTTAAATAAGCTACATATACCAACATAGTTTTACGACATTGAAGAGCTTTAAAAATGTATTATGTTTGGCTGACCTCATATGTATAGCCGTTTTTGACCCCTAAAATGTTTTTTTTTTTTTTTTTTTTTTTTTTTTTGAAAATCCCTTAAATGAGGGGCTGAGACCACGGAGCTTGATTTTTTATTTTTAGATTAAAGTCTCATACCCACCACAGAGATCATCCAATTTCCCTTGATTCAATCAAGCTCCTTAAAGAAAACTAAGAGGCTGTCCCTAAATTTATATTTATTCACACTTTTTTGAGATATTTCAAAAACAACAGTTTTCTTAAAAAAAAAAAAGAAGTTTACAAAGAAAATCAAACGAAAAATCTGTGGCCACAAGCAATAACCGCTTAAGTCGATTTAAGACAAAAGTCAGTTTTTTGTTTCATCATGTTCTCCATGCTTCATTGCACTTTTGAAAAAAATCCCCTGTAATTTAAGCACTTTTTTCATAAAATAAAACCAATATGAAAAAATCGCTTAAGTCATTTTCACTCTAAGCAACATATGCAATAAACGCTTAACTCAAATAAGAATTCACACAAAATATAATGCAGTTTAAAATAACGGCTTATATTGACATAAGCTGCTTTTCTAAATTGAAAACCCCTCCAAACACAAAAATGTATATAAGAGTCAAAAACAACTTATTTCGATTTAAGCGCTTATTGCAAAACGAAAAAGATATTTTCATCGATACTAAAATTAATTAAGTCATTTTTGCAAATTTTTGTTTGTATTTTGAGAAATCTTATGTTACTTAAGCTAGTATTGCAAATTGAAAATTCTCACATACAGAGAATTAAATGGACTTAAGCTGTTATCTCGAATGCATGAAGGAATTTTAAATTAACTTAAGTGTTTTTTGAAGGGAAATAGTAAAGTGGCAGGTTATAATATTGAAGAATTCAAAACAAATTTTGACTACCGCAAACAAAAATTTATAAATTAGTATAAGTTACATGTTCTCAAAATGGTGAATCATAAATTAATTTTTTTTTTAATTTTAAAACAGGTTACAATTTGTATTAAAGTAAATTAAATTGGGTGGCGCGACAGCTCGTAGAGAACCAGGGTCTAGTGACTTACAACTCTGTAGGTCCCTCAATAGAGGTGACCTACAGTTTTTTGCCGAGCCCGAACGGCTAGATGAGAAGCACTTATTCATGACCAGTAAGCCCTTGGAGGATTTGTAAGTTCCTCGCAAGAGGCAGTACCTCGGATAACATATATCTGTGTTTTTAGGTTGCACAGGTGGGAATCGAACCCACACCTTCGACATGACAGTCTTACGCACTAACCATTATGCCAAGAGGTACTGATGTTTAAGATATCTAGAAAAAGGGGACAACCACTTATTGTTAAACAAAAGAAAATAATTAAAGAAAATTTGTATCGACATACATATCTCATATGAATAGATATTCAAAACAACAATATACAACAAATCTAAATATTCTTTTCAAATGTTTGGTGGCAATGTTAGTCCAGAACCACACTTGTTCAACTTCAATTTAGATGATTTTGTCCAAATTTCAGGCCATCTGATGGATTCTAATAACATCAAGGTTTCAGAAATTAATTTCAACTTAGATTATCCTGATGACTACCTAGTGCAGATTGCAGATGGGAATGGGACAGAAACCTGAATATACAACCAAAAGTGCCTCTGGCTATGGCTACAGTGGATCCGTATCTCATGGACAATTCTGCTGCTAGTAACTATAAAAGCATTTACAGTGTATGCGTTTGGTTCGTCAGAAGGTGAATGGAATTGTCACAATAGATCAATGGATTTTATTCAAAAGTTTATTGGAATTCCAATTCATACATCCGCTTCTGACGAATAATTTCAAAGAATTCGTGAGACCATTTTGTTCGTCAGATCCACTCTTTTTCTTTGTTTTCTAAGATCACTTATGAAAAAGAAGTTACATTATAGCTTCATATAAGAAATTCACACAAACTGATCGGTAGTAGGTACCTGAGTATTTCTGCTGGAAAAATATCTGGGAGTGATTCGGATAGTGTGAAAGCCCTTACAAATAACTGTCCAGTCTACGAAAGCGATTTTTTGCTATTGGTACTAGGTACCTACTTGCAAATACTTCAACACAATATCTGTTATTGAGGGATAGCTACTTGTATAATGGTTGGTACATCTATGGAAATTATATCTTTTTGTTTTTCTTTAAAATTGGAAGACAAGCTCAATTATGAGCTGCTTATCTGTCTTACCGAACGCTACCTTTTCCATTCAAATAATAGAAAATAAGTTCTAAGAATCAACATCATGCAGTCGTAGAAGGAGACAAATAATGGAATAGATATATTGTCATCAACTGGCTCTATTTTGTCGGGTTGTTACAGTTAAAACCTAAACTAAGCAAAGAGAAATGTTTCCTCAAGACTTTTTCGACTTCTGAACATTTCAGAAATCAAAACCATCGTGGAAATACAGATTTAAAAAAAATTGTGTTGCAAAACTAAATTGGCAAGATACAAATTGGAAGAATACACTATCAAATGAATCTAGATGTACATAAAATAACCTGAGCTTTTAATCAAGGGAGAGTGCATGATGTCGGTCAGGGAGGGGAGCGAAACTCATTCAAAAATTAGTATTAGCAAAGAAATCTAGCTTTAAGATTCAACAGAAAACAAATTTGATGAAATGTATGAAAAATATCTTGATTAGGGGAGCAAGCGCTCCTCCCTACCCCCGCTTGCGTACGCCCTTTGCCTTTAATATGCCCAAACGTCTTATCTATGAATTTATGTCAATTAATTTATGTATTGAAGTTGATTAAGATGCCGTTTCTTCCTATGAAAATCGATGATAAAACTCTTTTTAGCAATACGTAACATATTTTTTGTTTCTGTTTCTAACAAAAAAAAAAACTTGTTTTGTATCATTACTACAAAAATATTTCAATATTCTCTCTACAAAAATAGCTTACATATGAAAAACATAAGAAATGAAATTTGTAAAAACAGCTTACATCGTTATAAGATGCCAGTGAACTAAAATTTTGATTTGCAATAACCGCTTAAGTGATGTAAGTGAATGAGATGAAATTTATTTATAAAAGCAATAACAGCTTAAAACACGTTTTTGGCAATAACTATTGCAAATAAGTTTATTTATAAACAAAAAAATGTTTATTTACTAATATTAAAACTATATTTTAAAAATATGTATCAAATTGTAACATAGATGTTTGGAATTTTTTCACATCTCAAATTGAAAGTTAAAAGTGCTTTTCCCAAAAAGTTTGTTTTTAGACTTAAGCGGTTATTGCTTGTGGCCACAGAAATTCACTCCAGACATACCTATTATTATTGCAAACTTAATATTCAAGGCACAAAGATGAAAACAACCCCTCTGGCTGAACTTTTCGGTCTTTAAAGTAGGCATATAATATTAAAACAATACGTTTTTAAGTCTATACCGACCTCCCATTCACCCAATCAACTGAAACCCAAACCCCTTATGATTTATTTATCGATACCCATGGTACTATATAATTTTGTATTCCAAAAGTAACTCAAATGCCCACTTAACCAATACCTTCTTCTTGACAATATTGTATTCCGATAAAGTAAAAATAGGTTTCCCTAAAAAGTTCGAAAACAAAAAACAAACTTGATTCCCTTTTTCCACCCTTTAACACACCCGCCCTGCCACAATGGAGTAGTTAGTTTTACCCATTGTTTTCCATTCCACTCATTGGAGCGTTATTTTCAATACCCGATATGCTAAAAGTTGTTTGTAAGTTGAAGAACTTTTCAATGAATCAATTGAATCAAAATAACTGAAGTGTATTTGCAAGCAACAAAACCAGGTGCAACATTAATTTCCAAAAAAATAACCCACCAACCGAGAGCAAAGTATTTCAAGTCTCACTTGACTCCATCGTGACTTTTCCACGTGCGAAATCAAACAATATACCCGTAGAAGGTGTTGTAGACGCTTTTTTTGTTTTTTCCAAATAAAATACCTTGCTTTTGCCATTTGAGCTCTGAGGGGATTTACTGAAAGGTCCTTTCCTTGTTTTGGTGGTAGTTGAACGGTGGTGGTGTTGCAGTACCGTATACACTCTTGTACTGGCACCAAAATAAAAGAGCCAATTTCAAATAAGCACTCAAATACACAACTTGAAACTTGCCAATTTGGTACGTAGGTACCTACCTACTGACGAAGGACTAAAAACTCTTCGTTTTAATGAAATTCTGCTACGTGAAATGAATTGTTGTTTAAGATTTGTGAAAATCAACGTTGGTGTTGGTCGCTGCTATAGCCATTGGAGAACAATAGTCTTTTCTAAATCACGGAAACAGGAGAAATTGAATCATAGGCAAGGTATAAAAAGCTTAGTAAACAATTCAGAACAACCAACAAAACAAAACCATCACTCAGAGGTCGGAGGAGGACCAGTTGCTGGATAGCGTTGAAGTATTTAATATGAAGTTGGAATTTATTAAAGGTTATCCCATAGTTCTAGGAGTGGCGTTGAATTGTGGATCAATGTTCACTGATGACTTTCGGTTCTAGGAATAGTTTTGGTAACGGAGAAATGGGAAGGGTTTTATAACACGAATTCTATATTTTATCTCCTAAAGTTAATCAGCCAAGGAAGACTTAGTTATTGATTCAAAGTATATGTAGCTTTTAATAATGACATTAAGTTGCGAGACTCTCGCAGAATAATAGGAGTCTATTTGTTGTTTATCAAAGCATATATTATGATATGGCACAAAATGTGTAAAGATCAGTCATTTACCCAATAGAGCTGGTATAAAATGTCTATTATTTTTAATTATCAACATTACCATTCAGACTATTAAATTTGCTCATCACTGCTGACACTTAGGTGAAATGAATAAACATATCTGTCAAACCTCGACAATTATTTGAGGGTATAGGTATGTCGAAAAGGAAATGATAAAAGCAAGGTTCAGAAACGCACGCTCATGAGCGGCTCGCGAGCGTGCCTTTTCAAATGAGCACTTACCAGAAACGCTCGCCCATGAGCCATCAGGTGTGAGCACTTTTAGTTTTGCTCACGCTCGCGGGCGTTTGATTTATAAACGCTTACGACAAGAGCGCTCTCATTATGTGCGATATTAAAACGCACACTCAAGAGCGCTCTCATTGTGTACGATATCAAAGCGCTCACGTCAAGAGTGCTCTCATTGTGTGCGATAGCAAAACTGCACGTTCATGAGCGTGAGATGAGAGCGAGACAATTAAGCGCTCGCGAGCCTTTAAGAATTTAGAAAAAAAAACACATTAAGATATTTTTTTAATGCTAGTTAAATAAATTAAATTAGTGACAAGAAGTGTCTTACATTTCCTCGTTGTCAAGCAAATCTAAAGTAGATGTTTCTATTAAATCGAAATGTTAATATTGTCGAAAGTACGCTAAATGCGCGCTAACGAGAGAGGCGTTAGGGGCACTTATCTAAATTTTCAACCTTAAAGTCGATTTTAATTTAAAAATAAAATTAAATCTTTAAATTACGTCGATTTAAATAGCTTCAAAAATTTTTAACTTTGCTTCAAATGCTCAGATCTACTGGATAAAGACATCTAATTAAATTTAAAATAATAAACTACATTTGCTTATGAAAGTTACTGAAAAATACCAAAAAACTTCATACTAAAAGGGTGATAGAGTTCTGTTTATGATAAATATTTAAATGTGCGTTTCCATTGAGGGAGTACTTTCACTAGAAAACTCTCGAGAGTGACACTCGGATATCTGTCTTCCCCTCTCCTCTTGTGAGCTTATTTCATGACTGTGTCTGTGTGCACTTTCGAGTTTAACGCTCTAGAACTTCTTCAGAGCTGCTCACCGCCTTTTTACTCTGAAATGGATACGCACCTTAAGAGTATGCTCATGTGCTTCGAGTTTGGCGCTGTACACAGTGATGCGTGCAGACGTGCTGCACATCTGTTTTAGCGATAAGATACGTTTTTGAAGTATGTAAGTTTTCGTTAGGATTCTGTCACTTTCGTGGATGCGTTTTTTCCGCGTTCCATATTATTAAACTAGCGAAGAGTACGAATCCAACGAAGAAGATTGGAGAGAAACCAGGAAACGACCACAGCAGTCACTGCCCAAGAGAAGTTGGATGGAACTTTTACACCTAAGGATTGTTGTTTTTGGCCGTTTTTGAAAACATCAACGCCAATTCGATTGTCAAATGATCGTCATTTTTCAATGCGAATATTGATATTGAATCGATCTGCATGAGTCTGGCAACTCTGCAAACGATGTTTTAACTTTTGAGCTTTTATGAAACATTTTTAATAAAACTTAACGAAGGCTATGTATATTGTTATTGTTAATGAAATGTATAACGAAAGTTAGTCACAATCGAGGGCTGAACCGAGAAGGTCGGACGGAAAAGTTTAATAAAGAGTGGTTTTTTCTTTCTATTGTCCACTATAATCCTTGTGTTTTATTTCAATGTCGGAAAGTTTGGTTTTGTAACGATGAACGAAGGCACCTGAGGAAACGATACGGTTCATCTCGATTTGATCTGTAAATTTAGTTTTGCTAAGATACAGCTTTTGCCAAATTAATGCAATGGTTTTGTTTGCACAAAGTTTTTTTTATCAATTTCCTTCAATTTTCTTGCAAAAGAATTTGAAGTTTATGACCACGTTCTCCGGCTTCTCAATATTTTTGTTGCCAACTCGATGTTTGTAGGTACTGCAGAATTGCACCACACTGATGTTTTCGAAAATGTGACTTTAGCAAACTGTATTATCGAGCACAATGCTTATGCAGTAAAACTTTTATTTGCCATTTTGAACAGAAAACTTTTGCAGTTTGCGTTTGAGAACATTCCGCAAAATGTATTTTTGATGCTGATAACATTCTCGAAAACGGCCTTTTACTGGCAAAGTTAGGTTGGATTGTCCCAGCTAAAAAAGAGGCTGGAAATTTTATTCAAACTCGAACGTCATGTCTCATGTGTCTGAATAGGAACATACCACTGTGCCATTATATTTTCCGAGCAAGATTGTGGAGTTACGCAGACCCAGAGGGAAATCAAAAACGCTGTAAAAACACCATGCTAAAGCAGCAAACTGCAAAACTTCATTTCAGAAAGTTGAAAGTACCCGCTGTTCGAGACACTGTGGCCAGTTATGAAAGACTTAATTGCTTTCTTCAAATTTCAAACTCATCAATTCACATTGCTTTGTGTGACCAGGCGTGTAGAGCGGTATAAAGTGTACTCAAATTTTCTGTAGACCTCATCAATATTTTGGAATCTCACGAAAATTGCCCCCCCCCCTGAACGAAATCCTGGATCCGCGCCTGGGTGTTGTATCTAGTAGTTGCAGCATTTCATATGTTTTCATTAGATGGTTGAGTGCAACTTGTTTTTGATGATCGGTTAGCAATGGAGAAGCATCAAAATTGAAACGTGGGTCTAGGAAGAGGGCAGCAACAAAGGCATCGTTTTCGAAGAGTTTTTGCTTTCTAGTAGTCATTGCTGTAATATGCAGACGGGATGCATATGAATTTCCGTCGGCAATATTGTTTATCAGCTTGAGTTCACAGGTAAACCAATCTCGATATAGAAATCGCCGAAGGTATATTGCACGCACTGTAATTTCAAAGTACAGTCGGCAAGTGGTCTAAAAGCATTGAAAAATTTGTAGACGAAATTCCAATCGATATCAATGGTAGCATCGTCCAAATTGTCAATGTAATTTTTTTGATATAAAAACAAATTGATCATGAAAAATGTAGAATTCCACCTCGTCATATTATCAAGAGCAGGCATGTTAATGTTTAGATCACCAGATCTTACTGATGTTCGGAGTTTTTTGACAATTTTCCGGCATTCATTAACTTCCATTTCAACTGTTTTTATTACATCATATGCTGCCATTTGTAGAGTATGAGCTACACATTGAAATACTGAAAATACTGCAGTGATTTTGCTTTGTAAATATATCCTCTTCATCTGTATCGAGATTTTCGGGGCTGTTGAAGTTTTCCTCTGGAATTTCTTGTAGTATTTTAGAAGCTTTGAAAACGTTTGCACCATTATCAGTTGTGCTTGAATATAACTGTGTGATATCAATTTTGAAGTCGTGCAAGCATCTCAGAATCTCTTCCTTCAAAAAATCTGCTGAATGTCTTTTCGATATTTCAATCATACCTTCCAAAAAAATTTTAAATGATATTAATATGTTATATTGATTTCATAAAATTGGGCTATTTATTTCAAAAGTTTCATTAAATTGGACTATTTATTTTATTTATTTTATTAGTCCTTAAATGTTTACTTACCTATTGTGTTAACGCATATCTTATAATCCTTTATGTACTGAATATTTATGCCAAGAATGCTTTTTTCCATACGAGTGGCAATATCCACTTTCAAAGAAATCATTTTTTTCTACGCGCATTATAATAACTTCCTTAATTTAATGAATTGATGATAACTCCAAATTTTTGAATTGATGATAACTCCAAATTTTTTTTCATAAGAGGCAATCATTTTTTTTTAAAGTCATGATCGTCAAAAATTCGGGATGGAATATTATTCACCGTAACCAAACCCACACAACATTTTGAAAATTCTTTTTTGTTCATTGTAATGTTTACAGTTGATTTTGATTTCTTGTAATTTGTTTGCAATCCTGATACCGATGCGACAGGTTCATTGTTTTCGTCACTTTCATCATCACTTATATTTTTTTTGTGTACCAATTTTTAGTGCCGTTTTATATTTGATGGTATTTTCCCACATAAGCCTTTATCACAATGCTCTACTAAACACTTAGATTTTTTTGTTTCCGAATCATATGTGACATAATTTTCATAATGGAATATTTTTCGCGGCGCCATTATTTTTGTATACTTTTTTTTATAATGGTCTTTACACTTGTTATACTGTCTTCCCGGTTATTAATCGAATGAATTCATAGAGGTCATTAGCTCAGAAGTGCAGTGTATGGGAAAACCCCATTTTCAACATCTTCACAAATGTACGCAAAAAAGCTCATAACCGCCCGCGCTCGTCCGCGAGCCATGGGCCATATGTCTTTTTTGCTCTTGTCCATGAGCGGGCGTTTTGCTTTTGAGGTTATGCGCTCTTGTTCATGAACGGGCGTTTCGCTTTTGACTTTTGCGCTCTTGCCTATGAGCGGGCGTTTCGCTTTTGAGTTTTTGCACTCTCGCTCGCTGTCGAGAGCGAGCGTTTCCGTACCCTGGATAAAAGTGGTGATGTTTGGATCCTGTAGATCAACTGCGCTTATTGTACACCTAATCTTAGAATAGGTTAATAAAATCATTAAAAAGCTAACTTCACCACCATTAAAAATTAATAAAATCACAGCAAGCTTTGTTTTGAGACTTGACGACGACTATTTGTAAAACCTAAATAGAGAGAAAGAGTTTAGAGAATTTATAATAGGCACGGAGAGAAAATATTATTTAACTATGTAACTTTCTTCTCTAAAGTGCTAAGATGCCAATACGGCCCTATGCTCAATGAAATGCCAGGATACAAAAACCAACCAGCGGTGCTGGTCAGGGTACAAACTATAGCCCTTGGGATGGTTAAAAGCCCCCAGAAGGCTGAAGATCAGCAGGTAGCGGTCAACGGCATGAAAGTCTGGTGGCGAAGGAGCCTATCTTGAAAAGCCAATGGCAGCAGCAAGTAGCGTCTGTAGTTTCATATTGGGCGGCTACAAAAGGCGTCTGTTTTCCAATAGTGGGAGGCCTCAATCAGTTATGTATGTGTTTGACTATACCGAGGGCGGATTTGTCTGTCAAATCTGAGCTAGTGTATGATTATTAATCGTAGCTGATGTGAACCGGATTTGGGTTTGCGGCATCTTTCATGTACGAGCGTCAATCAATACGAAATAATAGTAAATGAATCGTTAACAAATAGAAAAAGTCCTGCAAGAAGCGCAAAAGTTACTTTTGGGTACCACAAACGTACGAAAAATAGGAGCATGGAACGTTCGATCACTGTACAGCGAGAAAGATACGAGAAGTTTGAGCGTGAAATGTGTGAGATTAATGACAGAAAGGTTTCGTTCAAGAATTCGTAACATAAAAATTATTCAGTGCTACGCCCGCCCCCACAAATGAGGTGACTGAGGAAGACAAAAACTTATCTTAACTCGGCTTACAGGAGTATTCCGAGAGCCGATATCATATTTGTCATGGGAGACCTCAAGTTCAAGTCGGATGAGACAATAAAATCACCAGGGTGCATCCGGACGGTCGAACTGAAAACCAAATTGACCATATCATGATTCAGCAGCGATGGAGGAAGTCCAAAATTCAATACGAATGCCTTAAATGACCCCAAAATTTGTCGTAACGATATCACCATCCTTAACGACAAAGCTTGGTATTAAACGAAATTTGACATTCAACAATATATGAGATGTGAGGTGTAGAAGGTGTTTTTATGGTGACAATATCCAAAACTGTATACCCAAGCGGACGAGAGTAAGAGACTCTTGGATATCCCAACATATACCTGGGATAAAATCGAGCTTCGCAAATCGTTGAAAATACAAAAAAAAGGTGGAAGCAGATGTTCTACGGAAGGCTGAATTGCGAAGCGAGTATCGCCTTGCACAAAATATAGTCTATCGCTGTGTGAGACGTGACAGAGGAGGGTGAAGTTAGATGGAGATGGACTAGATAATGAGGAAAACACTGCAAGAAGAGGATATACCTGGAAATTGTACCAATATCCAAAGATGTAATTGGAAAAAAGCAACACCAATCATCCTGTAATGGATGTGGATGGCACATTAATTTTTGGTATCAATGGAGGATCAGCTACGCAGATGGAAGGACCAATTTTGTGCCCTGCTAAATGAGGATTCAGCTGAGCAGAGTGCTGAAGTGCCCCAACTAAACGAGATGCGCAGGTCCTATAGGGGAATTTTGACATCGAACCTCCGTCAGAATCGGAAATCCGAACATCAATAAATCTCCTCAAAAACAACAATGCAGCTGGACATGACGGAATACCAGCTGAATTCCTAAAAGTCGATCCCGTAACAGCCAGCGGCTAGTATTTTATATATAGTAATAATTATAATAATAATTGAGTGGCGCAACACCTCGTGGAGAACCAGGGCCCAGTGACTTACAACTCACAACCATTCCTGTTTGCGTGTTGTTGGTAGGAATGGAGGGGACCTACAGTTTTTTGCCGAGTCCGAACGGCTAAATGAGAAGCACTTTTTCATGACAAGTATCTAATACTCTTGGAGGATTTGTCAGTTCCTCGCAAGAGGCAGTACCTCGGATAAAACATTTCTGTTTTTAGGTCGCACGGCTGGGAATCGAACCCACACCTTCGGCATGACAGTCCTACGCACTAACCATCATGCCACGAGGTACTACAGTATCTTACATATGTTGATACAAACCATTTGGGAAAATGAAAGCTATCCCAAGGAATGGAAGGATGGTGTGATTGTTAAGCTGCCAAAGAAAGGTGACCTTAAGAATTGCAACAATTGGCGTGGTATCGTCGTGGTATTTTGTCCGTTTTCCCAAAATTAATGGCAACCATCATTCTCGAGCGAATAAAGGATAAAATCGAGTCAACACTCAAGAGTCGCATCAAGCTGGCTTCCGCAGTGGTCGATCGTGTATCGACCATATCGATTTTGGGAAGGCCTTTGATCGAGTTTACCTGGAATGTGTATGGAGATCATTTCTTGTTAGAGGCTTTGTTTTAGAAGATGGGCAGCTTTCCTACGCCTTTGTAGTGCAACAGGGTGTGAGAAAATGGGATGATCTGTCGCCCATTCTCTTCCTGCTGGCGTTGGATGACGTATTGACGGCCAGTTTTGGTACAGGCCGTTCCACACATCACCGGATTATTCTTGAAGAGACGCCAGTTGAAGAAGTTGAGCAGTATTGTTTCTGCAAATGGCGGTACGGATCTGGACGTTGAAAGTAGAATAAATAAAGCTCGTGCTGCCTTCGGTTCTCTGTCCCCAATTTGGAAATCCAGTCAGTGCACTTATGCACTAAGTTGAGATTCTTCGAATCCAATGTCAAAGCACCGACATCACACATTTAAAAAAATAAAATAAAAATAATATACAGTCTTTGCTTCAATTTTGAAATTTTTATAGAGAACTTTCATTTTGTGAGTTGTGTCGAATTTCGACACAGGGTGGGGGCGAGATTAGTTTTTATAATTAGGTACACATTGTAATATGAGTACCCGCATGTTTACGTTACTTTTGGTTCAAGTACTCGTTACTTTGGTATCGTTACTCGTTACTCTCGTTACTTTCGTTATATTGGTATGTAGATACCCTGAAAATCGAAAAGGCATTTCGCATTTCGGATTTTTTATTGTAACGATACGAATATGATTATGTATTTGTATGTGGTTCGGACTACATAACAACTAAGGTTCGGAGAATGATAAAATATGATTCCTTCTCTCATGGTTTCAATTTAATCGACACAGGTGATAGCTGAGACATACCTAACTAAAAAGAAAAAATATTTTCAAAATACCTAGGGTGTTTTACAAACAATTTTAACATTTTTCAACTTCGTTGTTCCTTCAGTGATTTCAATGAATTTGAAATGAAGAGCTAATAGCTGAAACAGAATTTCAACAGAAAAAATGTTTTCAAAACAGGGTGTTTCAAAAATATGTATGTCAATAATTTGCAACTTCGATGTTCTTTGAGTGATTTCAATGAAATTGACACAGTACAAATTGATAGCTGAGACAGAATTAAGAGGAAAACAATTATGTATTTCAAAACAGTGTTTCAAAAATATGTCAACATTTTCCAACATCGTTGTTCCTTCAGTAATTTTAATGAAATTGATACAGGTGATAACTGAAACAGAATTAAAAAGAACAATATTTTCAAAATAGGGTTTTTCACAAAAAATTTCAACATTTTTCAACTTCGTTGTTCCTTCAATGATTTCAATGAATTTGACACAGGTGATAGCTGAGATAGAATTTCAACAGACAAATATATTTTCAAAACAGGGTGTTTCAAAAATATTTCTACGAAGACCGTCACGACGATGACGATGGCCATGACGATTACGGGCAGGACGGCCGGCCGGCGTCGATGACTATGTTACGGCGGGCATCATATCGCAGGCAGATCTTGGCTCCTGGGAACTGGGATAGATTTTCTGGAGGTTGGTCTGGAACAAAGGATATCTACATTTTTTTTTTTTGAAAAATTTATTGAAAAAAACGTAAAATTTTTTTTTATAAATTAAAAAAAAAGAACTTTTTTTGTAAATTTGTTTACAAATTTGAAAAAAAATTGCTTTTGCACCAAATGTATTTTTAAGATAAATTTGCATTTTAAAAGTCGCTAACCCAGAAGCTCCATTGGCAATATTTGAGGCAGTAAATTGCCTCACTCATTGCTATTGTCTTTAATAATGCAAATGGAGACGCTTGTCAATGGCAACATTGCCCAGAAGATGAGAGGCAATTATTGATTTCCATCGTCAAGACAATCAACTGAGGAAAAATGGGGTTCTCCGTGTTTGTGAATGGCTTCTTTATTGATTTTTTCAATTAAATCGTAGAATATATGTACGTACGCACATAGCATTTGAACAGCATTTGACTGCATTTGAAGTCAAATATTTCTATACCCACATTTTATAATTGAAATTGCCTGGTAATGAAAATGCCCACCCAAGCAATAAATTGCCATTCCTATTTCAATTGCAATTGCCTCAAAAATTGCCAATGGAGCCACAGCGTAAGACGCTTAGTTAAGCCGAAAATCAAGGACAAAGGTGTCAAATTTGATGTTTCTAGGACGTTTAGCTTAGTCGCAAATCTTGTTTAAAGATTTCTAAAAAAAAAAAAGAATCCATTCCTATTTACAAAAAAAAATTTTAAAAAAGCTGAGAAAGTTTAGTAGCAAACTGAATATATTTTTATGAAAGTTTAGGAAAAAACTGTTTTTACCAACTTATTTTTTGATTTTTTAGAACTTCCTAGAACACGAATATGCATTTTATAAGCAACTAAGACGCTTAGGTCAGCCGCAAATCAAGTTTAAGGATGTCAACTTTGATGCCTCTATGACGCTTAGTTTAGCCGCAAATCGCGTTTAAGGATAAAAGTCAATTTTTCATATAATGCGATGCATCAATTGAAATGTGGCACTTCTTAGATTATGAATATGACGCTTATAGCGAGTTTCTTTGCCAAGTTTTCTTGACATTGCGTGGCCTGCTTCGCAGGTTCTCAGGATTTTAACCCTCCTTTTTTGGTCATCTGTCCCGCTCACGCAACTCCGTTGGTCCGCTTCGGGTATTCAAAGTCGTCTGGCGAGCGCCAATGTCAAGTTTTCTTGAGCAACAGTACCTTGCTTGGCCCGCTTCGCTGGTTCTCAGGATTTCAACCCTCCTCTTTGGGTCCTCTGTCGTTTAAAGTCGTCTGGCAGGCGCCAATGTCTAGTTTTCTTGAGCAACAGTACCTATCATTCATATTTCGAAAAATTTTAAAAAACGAAAAAAAAGCTGAGAAAAGTTTAGTTTTTTCATTGAAATTTTCTTCAAAAAAATTTGTTTTTTCTAATTTTTTTTTCAAAAAAAAAGTCGAAAAAGTTAATATTTTTCTATAAAAAAAATTAGAAAAAAGTAGTTTTGTTTTCTAAATTTCTCAAAAAAAGTATATTTTTATAAATTTTTGAAAAAAAAAAAATTCCCACCTCTGTCCAGAATCCAGACCACCTCACAAGTCTAGACCAGCGGTTCCCAAACTTTTTAAGTCGTGGAACCCTAAAAAATGTCCAATTATATTTCGGAACCCCATCCTGACAATAGCAAACAATGAAAAAGAATACATTTCAAAATCAATTTTTTATTTAGTGTGAAGAATGTATCTGTTTCATTGTTTGATTTATAATTGTTTTAAAACTTACTTCTTTGCCCGCAAGTTGTATTCGCACGTATGGGGCAGCGTCCAGCCTCGATGTGCATTTAGTTTTTGTGTAAGTACATGCTGAAAAGCCCACTTCACAGCCGTACGTTGGTTGTAACAAAAGGTAGCAAATTTAATATAGCTTTCTTGGCAAGCTCAAGGTATTCATTCAAATTTTGATGTAGAGATGTATACTCAGTGTCATAGGCTTGATGGTTTTGATTAGAAATATATTTTGCACCCACTCGATGTCAGTATTTGTATCTGGAAAGTAACCCAGCATGGATCTTTTGGGATTAACCAAATGGAGAGGAATCACATTGCTAATATCTGCTCTGAGTTCATGTTATCATGTTTCCTTGCAAGAATTCATGTAAAACTGGGAAACATTCAACATTTTTATTCTTTTGTACACATGAGAGCCAGAAATTAATTTTTCTTTTCAAAGCTGCCAGTTTGTCTCTCACCAAAAATAATCTATTTGATTTATCCTGCAGCTGTAGCAGTTTCGTTGATCTTCTCAAAAATTTCAGCAAGATTTGCTAATTTTGTAATCCATTGCTCATCATGCAATACATCAAAGAGGTTTGCAGTTGAAGACATATTTTTTTCAGTTTGAACACATTCAACTCATCACGGAGTTGATATAACCTGGATAAAGCTTTCCCTCTGAAAAGTTATCGGATATTAGTATGAAGATGAAGCGATTCGTATACTGACTGCCCATATCTTTACACACTAATTTAAACAATCTCGATTGGCGAGGACGACTCTAACTCTATACAAAATTATTTTTTTTCACAGCTTCATCAAGAACTTTTTTTTAATCAGTTGGCATCTTGGCATTCTTTTCATAACAAGTGCATAACGATGCAAAATACAATGACTGCTGGTACTCTTATAGTCTAGGAGCAATGTTTTTAATTTTTGAAACAACCTCTTTAACCTTTCCCATTGCTGCGGCTCGGCGCTGCATATCTCAATACATTTTCCCCAATTAATGATGTGTTTACTCATGAAACAGTTTATGACATTGAATATTTCTTCGGCAGTTGTATTTGTTACCAAAGGTGTGCACATGAGCAAATCTTCTTGAATAGATGTATCGAAGTGATACCTCACAAATACAAGAAGTATTGAAAGATCGGAAACATCCGTGCTTTCATCGAGTTGCATGGCAAACATATCACAAACATTCAATCTGCGAACGAGTTTATCTTCAATGTGGTCGGATATTTTGTTAATCCTATCAGACACAGTGTTCCTTGAACAAACAGCTGCAACTTTTTTGCCGTGGTTTCTCCCAGTACGCAGCGTACTGTTTCTATCATACAAGGTTTACCTAATTAAAGTCTCTGCAACAGTGTGTTGCTTTCCAGATCGAGCTATCTATATCTCAGATTCCGTGATATGTGATCCGAGGAGCTTATCTAGGGAGGAGTGAAAACCAATTTCGGCTAACACGATTATCCTCGAAGTTGCATTCATATTTTTTTTTTTGATGCACTGTTACTCGCAAAGGCCCCAGTTGTGGACTGCAAGACTTTGATTTTTTTAATAGCCTTTAATGAAGCTTTCGACGCCTATACTTCTTTTTTGCTATCGTTCACACTCAAAATCTGCTGTGGGCTCTCGGTCTAATAGGAACACTCACTGCTTTCAAACGATATTGTACCAAGCGACTATTTCGTTTGAGTGAAGTAGAAGCTATTGGTTCAACCAAAATGATCTTTATACAAGCAATAGTTTTGTGTACCTACAAAAACGAAGAAGAATGCTATCAGTTGCAATTATTATACCAGTGGTGGATTTGGTTGGCCAACCCCACCCCCTTGGCGTAAGACCAAAATGCTTGCACATTGAGCTTCAGCGAAAAGTTTTTTGTTTTCTGCCCATAATGTTCGTTAGTAAAAATTTAAAAATGTAGGTATGCAATATTAGAATAGTTTTGCTTGATACGCTACTACAAATTCATTCCGTACGTGCGACGAGTCCTTGTGATACGATATCCGATATAGTACTTTTTGTATTGTATTGAAAAAGTAACGAAACATGCGAGTAACGAGATTATTTAGGTAGTAACGTTTCGTTACTCGGTATCGAAGTGAATACCCGTATATTAGTAACGAATACATACGATTCGTTACAGCTCTAACAAGAATACAAATTACAAAAAATTGTACACAGATAGGGATATTTATCAAACGCTTGTATTTTTTTTAAACAAACGTTGAAGGGCCACCATAAGAAGTCAACATGAATTTTAAAAACGTCTTGTTGAAAACCTATTAAGTCTTCAAAACTGTCCTTGAACTTAATGTGTCATCCTCATCCGTATTATTTTTTGTTGAGATAATGGTGATCAAGGACAAAAGTATGCATATGTTTGATTAAAAGCTATATAGGTATAGGTATATAGTTTTGTTTCTTTGAAATTGGTGTATCTCAAAGAAACAAAACTTGCAGACCTTGATTAAAGCTGAATAAAAAATGCATTGATTTATAAAAAAAAAATCTAAGAAACCCATAAAACAAAGAAAATAATGGAACATTTGATTCTCGTACCATTGCTTAAGTACCTTGCAGCAGACCGTGAAGGATGGAGACGTTTTGTTGACGCCCTATGCCCCAGCCGGGGTTACAGGACACGATGACCATTTCTTACAATTTCGCAATAAGGCAATAAGGGTACCTTAAAATAAATATGTAGGTATTTTTAAAACAAGTTCAAAACAAGAAGAAACATACAGTTTCAAAATGCTCCTTGTTGCGACTCAATACGACAACTAATCACAGAGATACAGCTCTTCAAAACACACACGGACAAAATTATTATTCCCTTAATTTTGTTTTTCGTCAGTAGTGTACTTCTGCGAAAGAGTCCAGCCTTCCTACCTATTGCATTTTTTACGGTTGACCTACTGGCCACTGGATGGAAATAATTCCAAAGATAAATGAAACAAATAAAAAATAATCCTCCTCTTAACTGGCTGAACAGAATGCAAGACGCAACTGGAATAGATGTCAAAAAAGCTGCAGTAGATGTCAAAAATGCTGCAGTAAAAGTTAAAATTTGTTCAACTCTTGCAGCTCCGGCTGCAGCATTTTTGACATCTATTCCAGCTCCGTTTTGCATTCTGTTCAGCCAGTTAATCAACTCCAAAAATAAAAAAATGAAGAAGTTGTTCTCCTCACTTAACAGTCAACGAAAAAATTTCGAATTTACTTCAAAGTTCAAAGCAAAATAAGCAATTAGACAGATTCGAATCTGTCTACTTGCTCCACATAGAAATTATACCTGAGCAACATAACCCGCTGATTTTATTTTCATATAATTTAGGTAGAACGAAAGACTCTGTCTTCATTTTCAGTCGGGGTTTCCCGAAGCACGTAGCAGATGCAGAGTGCAGAGGCATAGCGAAGCTAAAGTGTGTGTATTGTGTTTGAGTATTGAGATTTTGTGCTTTGTGGCTGATGGAAGAGGTCATATTATTTAATGATATTAAAGTAGGTTTTGAAAACGTGAGTGTGTGAATCGAATAGTAAGGGATGAATGTTATGATTTATGTTTGGCAAATTATAGCTGTTGCCAATTTATTTGAGATAGTTTATTTATTTATGGACATAATGAAATGAATGTAAACACAGTTTTCTTGGTTGTAACGAGTAGGTTTCTTTTTTTCTCTTTACGGTAGGGTAGACACTGTCTAAAACGTCTTATTGACGCACCGTCACTGTTTGTACTATTCATGTACACATTTCAATAATTTTTTTTTAATCAAACTCTCTTTGAAAGAAATGAAATATTTTCACTTGAGAACTAATAAAAAAAAAAATAAAGATTGCCTTGAAAAAAAAATAGGATATAATATTTTTTATTATTAAATTTAAGGATGTATTAGTAATTTTTATGACTATAAAAGGAGTCATAGAAATTGATTCGAGATAGTTTTTTCTGAAGTTTTCATTTTTTCGGTAGCTCTCGAAGTTTTTTTTTTGTGTCGTATTTGTTGGAAATTTTCCAGATCCAGTTTTAAATTGTTTTGCAATAATTATTAATTTGTTTCCGAAGAAATAATAAATTATAATTCAACGAGTGAATACAAAACATTCTTTGTGAATTGTGAACCAGCTTTGAAATTTGAATTTCAGGCATTACCGTTTCAAAGAACGATTATTCTTGCAATTTTCGTTATATTAAAAAATTCACAATTATCTATCAGTGACAGAGCAAATACCACAAACCAAAATATGCAAGCAGCTTAGACATTTTGAATCCAACAATCTTATACTGTTTGTGAATGGAAATTATTGGATGCTACCACCGAAGACATCAAAGACAGCATTCTTTGAGTGCAAAACCAAGAAAGTTCCAGATGAAGAGAATATTTCAATTTCAAGATATCAATTCGTTTTCTGCTAAAGCCAAATAATTCTTCAATCAACATTTTTATCATCAAAAACAATTTTAATTCTTGTTCAGTGTTATTTTTTTTTTCTTTCCAAATAATTTTCAAATTTCTGTCATTTGCTGTTTTCATTTGTTTAAAAAAAAGGGAAGTTAAGTATTCTTAATTTGTTTTTGTTTTCGCTTTTCTTATTCTGATTTCTTTGTGCATATTTCGTTGAATTTTAAATAAAAAAAAAATAATATTATTTTCTATTCCTAGTTATAAATAGGTTCAACAGGTACAAGAACGAGAGGCTGTGCACATCCTTTTTGATTCAAGACCTGCGTATTTATTATTGAACCACGAATTTTGGGTAAATTTTATAAACATTTAATAACCGTTATGGTGAGTCTTCTTTTTATTTAAATTTAAACGGAAACACTCTGGACTGTGTCCAATATTTTTTTTTTTTTTTTTTCAATTTTAACAAAAATAATAATAATACTTAATTTCAAAATATTAATCTCTTAAACTTCTCTGCATTTCATCCCAAATTATTTTACTTTTTTCTTGATCTAATATAAACTTGACTTAACTTTACTTTAACTTATGTATGCTGTGTGCTCATTTTCATATAATAATCTTTTACTATTCAACTTATTATTTTCTTAGATTTTAACTTAACTTAACTCAAATTTTAATTTAATTTTAAAAATGATTTCAAATACCTAACTTTATATTAAATACTAGAAAATATAACTTTTAAATATATTTTTTTTTAATATATACAAACACAGCTCTGAATTTGATTTTTCTTATTAAATAATTACATTAATACATTTTGTTTTATAAATAACACAAATAAATTGATGATTTTATAATAATTTTAAAAAATGAAACAATCAGTTTTTCATTTCTTTATTTCTAAATGAAAAATTTTTAGGATGAATATGTGGTAATTCCCTTTTTTCAGTGTGTTTGTGTAAGTGAATATGGTGAGTGATGTTTTGGTGATGATAGGTATATAGATTGTTTTCTTTAAATTTCTTGTTAGGGGCTACTGTAGAAAATTTGAGTGTAGCAGTGGCGTAGGCAGTCTTTTTTTTTGTTTTAAAAGGACTGTGGGAGTGGGAGGGCAAAATCACTCGCGGAAACCAATATCATCTTCAGGTTTCCCATTTCAATTTATTTCTTATTTGATTTTCAATTTCTAATTTTTTTTGGTTTTTTCACTTTTTAATTTTTGTTTGTTAAATTTTACTTTTATTTTTAATCAGGCATGTATAGAATTATGTCCTTATTTCCCGGAATGGAGAAAAAAAGACTTTTCTACTCCCGACCACTGGGAGTTTAGTTTCCAATTTAAAAAAAAACACTTTATTATTTTTTATAGTTCACTTTATTGTAATATTCAAACTTAAACTGAGAATTTAACCTTATGAATACTTGATGAGAACGAGAACTGGAGAACTTAATAACTACTACTGAACAACTCGACAACGGAATGAAAACTTGAATGAGAACTGAACTGTAATTATTGGAGTAGGGCTTTTTATAGTCAAAAGAAATACACACATGATTCGTGCAAGATACAACGGGATCTTGGTGACGAATCGATCGTATTGGCAGATCTGCAACTATGCAAGATTTGATACGGGAAATAATTGTTTATATTAAAATGTATCATAATTTAATAGTTCTCATGAAATGGTCAACGGTATGCTGACGGGATCTAATGTTTATTTGTTTATGCTAAATGCATTAAGGTTTAAGTAATTCCCATGAAATGGTCAACGGTATGCTGACGGGAATTAATGTTTATTTAAGGCGGCGACTATATCCGCTCATCAAGTTAAGTGGTGGTGTATTATATGGTAAGGCTAAGGGTGATGTCTGTGACATAACTATAGTAACATTGCTTAGCGAGTCAGCGCAAAAACCCACCCCTCCGACGAACTAGACCTTAGGAATGCAAGCATGCCTGCCCGCACGCGATAAGCTAAGCAACCTACCATTCAACCATTGGTTTTCTAAAGGAGTCCTGTATCTTTTAGGAAGTCATTGGAAACCTTTAAAAAAAAATATATCTATTGACAGTATTTTGAATTGGTAGGAAAATTCTAACTATATTTTCCACTTCGTGAGAATATGGTTTCGGAATTTTGTTACAACATACATTGAAAATTGATTCAATTTGTATCCTTTTATAAGAAATGGCATTATGGAAACCTTGAAACCTTTTTAAACCATCTCTTTAGACTTCCAATAAACTGTTCAAAAAAATCATCCTATATTTCCTATATTTAACTCCGAAACACCCTGTATATTCTATTCATACAGACACTTCTTTTATTTTCCTGATAATATTCAAAAACACCCACGCATCAAGCAAATTACGAATTAATTCAACTCCATTAGTAGATATATATTTTGTGCAATTAAAACAAGTGCTCTAACATTTTGTAAGAAACTCCTTCTACAGAAAAGCACACTGTTTTTTCTGTTTTTATTCCTTCAAATCAAAAATAAACAAAAATATATGTGAAACTAAATTATTTGCTGAGTAGAAAATTCCATTAAGCTCGCGCATCCAAAAACATTCCAATTATTTCCAGAGAATGAATTGTGTAAATACAAGGGGTCGACACACACATAATGTTTTAAATGGCAATGGTTGCTGCTCTCTGATGTAATTGCGATAAATCCTTTTTTTTTACGCAGCCGACACTGCCAACACTGCCGACATTGCTCTGCTCTGCTCTGCGTTTCTACAAGTGCTTCTCTATGGTGAAATAGTAAAATCCTATTACAAGAAGGAAATTAATTGCGTTTGCAGATTTTTGTCCGGAGGACTTTATCCTATTTAATTTGTTTGAAAGAAGAAACTTTGAGTAATATTCTTTTTTGTTTGTATTCTGTGTATGGATGTCCTTCAATGCTTACAGCCCACAACCCACTCACATGGGTATAGAGGCAAATAGTTTCAAAATCTGATATTTTGATGAAAGTCCTTTCTTTGCATGTTTTTTTTTTTTTTTTATTATTTGTTGGGAAAAGTAATTTTTTGGAATAGCACCGTTTAATGGATTGAAATTGAATAATATTTTTTAAGAACTTCAGTCTTATCTAGGGAAAAAGATTCCACCTAAAATTTGGAACGAAAATTCAATTTATCTTGACTACTCATAATCCGGTTATTAAAAACTTTAAAGTAGGATTTTCGTGCCAATCACAATTTAATAAAGTTGATCCTTTTTTGAAGAATTTATAAGGAACCTCAACTAGAGACCATAATGTCAGTCTTCAATCGACAGCAAAAATTAAAATCAATATTTTCCTGTCGTAGCCCAACTAGCCGAACAAGAAATTCCTCTCCCTATTTTTGTTCACCTGCTATGTGTCCTTGAAATCTGACAATATGACACGACAGCGACCAACACACACCTAAAAATGTTGTTTGTATTGAATATTTTTGTACCTAAAGCCTGCCTACCTACCTAACCTATCCATAGATATTTACATAATTGTGCTCTGGAGGATGTCAAGATTATGGTTTCTTCATAAAATTTGAAGAGGGTCTTCTGTTGAATCCTTTAATTACTTCCAACCAGATGGTTTCAAAAATGAAACCGAGAGTAAAATACTTTCCGAATACAGAATATAGCGAAACACTAAAATATTCCCTATGGTTTAAGGTGTTCAAGGTACTTACAGACTTATGTCTACAACTACAACTACAGTACTATATCGCTTATTACTTGAGTTGAGATGTCTCTGGCAAAAGGTTTCAAATTCAATGATTTACCCTCTCATTTTTTATTGATATGTTTTTTAATTAAATATGAATGTGAAGGGTTCTTTTTGTGATATCAAATTTATTTAACAATAAGTACAGTTGGTACTTAAGTAGGCCGAAAAAGAAAGTGACAGACTACCAGATAGTGACCCAAAGTCCTAACAAAAAGGCATTTGTTCTTATTGACTCGAAATTCCAACGAATAAAAAAGAGTTCATAAATATTTTCATTTACAACGAAAAACTCTTGAAACAAAGTTTTTAATTTTTTTAAAGTAATTTCCAAAACAATTTATAGCCGTTTTTTAAGATTCACTTGTTCCGAGTATTTTGTGTAACTTCAAGGATCTTAAAGGCGTAGGTGGTAGGTAGATAGGTAAAGTATACCTATTTTCTTGATTGGGCAATGAAATTCAGAAGTTTTATTATACATTTTCTCCCTTGGGCTCCCTTGGTAGGTGTCCGTGGAAAAAAAAGATTAAAAGATATACGAACTACGAAAGATAATAATCACTTTAGTATGCCGTTCACCATGAAGAATTATGCAAAAACCTTAACAAGGAAATTATCCTCCTTAAGGAAGATGCTTTGTGTTCGAGAGCACATCTTTACTGTCCTATCTACACACACCTCCCATGTCTGCACTATGAGAATTGAGTTTTGCAATTAATTTTTATTTTATAAACAACACAGTAGTGGCCCTTAGGTATTTCTGGCTCATTAATTCCCTAACAATAAAAAATAAATCTTCCAAGGTGTACCTAACCTATATATCTACCATACCTACATCAAAGAGCAGAAATTAAATTAGAAATTATAATGAATTTTTTTTTTTTTCTTTTTCTGGGAAACTTTCCAAAAATTATGTATGTAGGTAGTACCTACCTACCTTCATTCAGTCCAGTCAATTTGTGCTAAAAAGGGCCTTTAGCCAGAAAATTGTGGGATAGTTTTGATTTTTTCTAGGGTGCTGAATCCAAATCTGTGGTTTGGGACAAAGATTGATTGACGCAACATTGGAAAAGAATGCAAAAAAATTATGCAAAAACGCATTTTTTGGGGTCTTTTCATTTTTAGCTCGAAAACTTTCACTTATTTGTAAAGAATAATTTAAAGGTTTGGTTAAAAGTTTATGCAATTTCCAACAAATCTCCGTTTAAGGTTGTTTTATCTGACAACCCATTTGGACTTAGACGCTCGTTGAAAATTGACCTATTTTCATTGTTTCCGAAAATCCACTCAAAATAACTAATTAATTACTTTGTTTGACAAAATTTGAATTTTTATCTTCAACATGAACCAAGATGACGGTCTTTGATACGCCTAAATTGAATCTAGCTTCTGAACTGCTGTATTATGTCAAGTTTTTGAGAAATTCCAATCTACAGCTTTGAAAAAAGACTGTGATTTTGGAGAAAATTTGATGTGCGTGAAGTAAGCACCGCCATTTTCAATTTTCAAAAAAAAAAGGTTGGGCTGTAATGTGCCTAACTTGTGCTGCTATGTGCCGTATTTTTTAAAAAAATCGTATTTAGGGTTTGGTTTTTAGAGGGTACCCATTTTTTTAGCGTGAAGTTAGCACCACCATTTTTGATTTTTGAAAAAAAAAAGTTGTGCTGTACTGTGCTCAACTTGTGCTGGCTTGTGCCGTAAATATTTTTGAAAAATTCGCAAATTTGCAAATTTTACGAATGAAATTTTTGCGAAATCTCAAAATTTCGTAAAAAAAAAAGTTGTGCCGCATTGTGCTCAAAAAATTATACTAAGAAAATGGCGGTGCTAACTTCACGCTGCCGCTCTTCGCAAAGTTTAGTTTTGGCCATAATAGATGCAATTATGCGAATTTTTGTTTTTTTCTTTTTGGTTCTTAGTATCATTTTATGAGCACAATGCAGAACAACTTTTTTTTTACGAAATTTTGGGATTTCGCAAAAATTTCATTCGTAAAATTAGCAAACTTGCGAATTTTTCAAAAATATTTACGGCACAAGCCAGCACAAGTTGAGCACAGTACAGCAGAACTTTTTTTAATTCGAAAATCAAAAATGGCGGTGCTAACTTCACGCTAAAAAAATGGGTACCCTCTAAAAACCAAACCCTTAGTACGATTTTTTTTTTCAGAAATACGGCACATAGCCGCACAAGTTGGGCACATTACAGCCAACCTTTTTTTTTTTTGAAAATCGAAAATGGCGGTGCTAACTTCACGCACATGAAAATTTGGGGTTTAATTATTTCGCGTGGTCATTTTTATCAAATAATTTTTTATAATCCACTCTGCAGTGTATGAATTTCAAATTCTTTTTGAATCTTTCAAAAACCGTCTTTCGTCTTCGAGAAATCCATTCTTTAGTTGTAAGCCTTCAAATTATACTACCTGATTCGAAAATATGCTAATAATCCAGTCAACTTGTGCTTAAAAGGCCCCGTTTAGCAAGCAAATAGTGGGGTGGTTTTGATATTTATCTAAATTATGTTTCCGAAAGTGCTGAATCCGAATCTGAGGTTTCTGACTGAAATTTCTTGACGCAACATGCGAAAATTTGCCAATAATGGTACAAGAGTGTATTTTTCGCGGACCTCTCTAAAAGTACTGGAGAGTGCTAGGACGCTGCCGCCGCATGGCCCTAGGCTCAATGAAAGGAAAATCCCTATGCACACCTCCGCGTGGTAGAGGGCGGGTAACGCTAACGTGCAGGGGGACCGAATGGATGCCGGGATAAGCAGACACCCAGCGATGCTGGTCAGGGCACAAATTTGTCCTTGGGATGGTTAAAAGCTCCCTTAAGGCGGATGAACTGCAGGTGGCGGTCAACGGCATGATAGTCTGGTGGTGAAGAAGCTTTTTTTGTTAAAAGGCCAAAGGCAGCTGCAGGTAGCGTCTGTAACCCATATTGGGCGGCTACAAAAGGTGTCTGTTTTCCCATAGTGGGCGGCCTCAAGCAGTTATGTGTTTGACCATACAAAAAGGCGGGTGTGCCTGTCAAATCTGAGCTTATGTATGTTATTAATCATATCTCGAAAAACACCATGGTGGAAGGATATATGCAAATACATGAAATATGACAACAAGTGGAAATGAGGCCCCAGAGAGGTAACCATCTTATGGAAAAACCTTCTGCAGCGTCGGCTGCTGTAAGCCGCACATCGGATTTGGGGGTGTGGCATCTTTCGTGAACCAGCGTCAATTAAGACGCCATAACAATAAATGAATCGTTAACAAATAGAAAAAGTCTTTTAAGAAGAGCAAATGATACTTTTGGCTACCGCATACGTACGAAAATTGGAGCATGGTACGTTCGATCCTTGTACGGCGAAGGTAGATATGAGCAGGTTGAGCGTGAAATGCTTCACCTTAAGATTAGTATCCTGGGCATCAGCGAAACTAGGTGGAGAGGAAGAGCCGAATACAGAGCTTACTCTGGGCAAAGGAGAATGCTGTATTCTGGGAGGATGAAAGAGAGGGTGGCCAAAGGCTACATGGTGTCGGAATTATGTTGAACGAAGAAGCGAGGCGTAGTCTTATATCGTGGGCGCCCATTTCTGCAAGAATAATGACAGCAAGGTTCCGCTCAATAATTCGCAATGTCACAATAATTCATTACTATGCCCCATAAATGAAGCGACTGAGGAAGACAAAACCGCTTTCTACACTCATCTTAACTCAGTTTACAGTGGTGTTCCAAGAGCCGACATCATAATTGTCATGGGAGATCTCAATGCCCAAGTCGGATCAGACAACTACGGTCTGGAACGCGTGATGGGGAAAAATGGCTTGGGGTTACGGAATGAAAATGGCGACTTTTGTAACGCTAATCGTCTTGTACTGGGTGGGACTGTGTTTAAACATAAGACTTGCAACAAAATCACCTGGGTACATCCGGATGGTCAAACTGAAAACCAAATTGACCATATCATGATTCAGCAGCGATGGAGGAAGTCAATGTGCGATGCTCGAAGCATTAGAAATTCCGACATGGGAAGCGACCACCATTTGGTTTTCATGAGTCTAAAGCTACGAGCTTCAGCTGTACAACGTCAATCACAGGGTGCAGCAAGAAATTTAATACAAAGGCTTTAAGTGATCCCAACATATGTCGTAACTATGTCACCAACCTTAACGACAGAGCTTCGTCATTAAACGGAATACAACATTCAACAATTGATGAGATGTGGGGTGAAATAAATAGAGTTTTTGTGGAGGCTAAATCCGAAACTGTACCCAGGCGGACGATAGTTAGAGACTCTTGGATATCCCAAGACACCTAGGATAAAATCGAGCTTCGCAAATCGTTGAAGATGCTAATAAATGCCGAAGCGGATGCTCAACAAAAGGCTGAATTGCGAAGAGAGTATCGCTTAGCACATAAGATGGTCTATCGACAAGAGGGTGAGGTTAGACGGTCTCGCAGAAAATGCGGAAAACGCTGCAAGAAGAGGAGATATGAGGGAATTGTACCAAATATCCAAGGAAGTTGTCGGGAAGAAAAGCAACACCAATCATCCTGTAATGGATGTGGATGGTACACTTTTGGTGTCAATAGAGGATCAGCTGAGCAGGTGGAAGGATCACTTTTGTGCCTTGCTTAATGAGGATTCTGTCGAGCAGAGTGCTGAAGTGCCCCAGCTTAACGAGATGCGTAGATCATATAGGGGTATTGTCATCGAACCCCTCTACATCAGTACTGAAAATTCAATCTACGATAAATCTTCTCAATAACAACAAAGCAGCTGGACTTGGTGGCTAACCCTGTCAGAACGGCTAGTATTCTACACCCATTGATACAAGCTGTGTGGGAATACGAAATCTATCCCAGCAACTGGAAGGATGGTGTAATTGTTAAGTTGCCAAAGAAAGGTGATCTTAAGAATTGCAACAATTGGCGAGGTATTACAGTTTTGTCCGTTTTTCCAAAACTAATGGCAACCATCATTCTGGAACGGATAAAGGTTAGAATCGAGTCTACACTCAAGAGGTATCAAGCTGGTTTCCGCAGTGGGCGGTCTTGTGTCGACCATATCAACACTCTGCGTATCGTTCTTGAGCAGTCTGCGGAGTTTCAATCACCGCTTTACCTCATGTTCGTGGATTTTGAGAAGGCCTTTGACCGAGTCAACCGCGAATGTATATGGAGATCACTTCTTGGTAGAGGAATTCCCCCAAAAATTGTTGCCATTATAAGAGAGTCCTATACTATAACAACGCAAGATGCTTTGTTTTACACAATGGGCAGCTATCCGACTCTTTCGAAGTGCGGCAGGGTGTGAGACAGGGAGATGTTCTATCGCCAATTCTCTTTCTACTGGCGATTGACGATGTTTTGACGGCCAGCGTTGGAACAGCAGAGAGGCAGGGCATTCAGTGGAGACTGTTTGAAAGGCTTAGCCACTTAGACTGTGCCGATGATTTATGTCTCTTGGCAAATAACATCAGCGGGCTGAACGGGATGTGTCAAGCTCTGAAGGTAAAAGGAGAGGTGAGTGGTCTTAAAATAAATAGCAAAAAGACAAAAATAATGCTCACAGGCCGCTCCACACATCAGCGTATTTTAATACAGGAGACGCCAGTTGAAGACGTTAAACAATTTAACTACCTTGGAAGTATTGTTTCAGCAAATGGTGGTACTGATCTGGACGTTCAAAGTAGAATAAATAAAGCTCGTGCAGCCTTCGGTTCTCTCTCCCAAATTTGGAAATCATGTCAAATCTCCTTGCGCACAAAGTTGAGATTCTTCGAATCCAATGTCAAATCCGTGCTGTTATATGCTTGCAAAACCTGGAAAGTCATGACTACCATCACAAAGAAATTGCAGGCTTTCGTGAACCGTTGTCTACGCCATATTCTAAAAATTCGCTGGCCACAAATTATATCAAACGAGGAATTGTGGCGCAGGACAAGTCAAGAGCGGCTGGACGTTGACATAAGAAAGCGTAAATGTTAATGGATTGGTCACACACAACACACTGAGAAAACCAAACGATGAAATTGCAAAGCAGTCATTTGAATGGAATCCTCAGGGTGCACGGCAGGTTGGAAGACCAAGAACAACATTGAAATCATCAGTTCTAGCAGAAGCAGACTCCCAGAGAAAGACGTGGCCACAGTTAAAATATCTATCTGCAGACTGTGAAGGATGGAAACGATTTGTTGGCGCCCTATGCCCCAACCGGGGTTAAAGGACTTGATGATGATGATGATGATACTACGTATAATGGTAATGGGAGACTTTGAACGCCAAGGTTGGCATAGATAATGATAGACTCAGGCATGTTATGGTAAAGAGTGGTGTTGGTGCCGTAACGACAATGAGGAACGTTTTTGTCGATTTCTGTAACTCCAACCACCTTGTAATAGGAGTTTAAGCACAAGACATGCCACAAAGTTAGTCGGGTGTGGACGGACATACAAGCAATTTAAAACCGAATTGGTCACTTCGGGATCAGTGGGCTATTAAGAAGCAGTCTCTAGGACGTTCGAAAAAGAAGAGGTGGCAGACATAGGAATGGCCCGGAACAACCATCTTATGGTCGCTACCGTAAGATTATGAACAGCTGCAGTTCGGAGATCCCATAGAGAACACCCGAATGTCCAAGTTCAATACCGAAAGACATAAGATCCCGCAGTCCGCCAATAACTCCGGGATGACCTTTCACAAGGATTGAGAGCAGTCAGTAGCATGGAACCCACCTCCATAGAAAACCATTGGTGTGCTGTAAAAAATGTTTTTATAACTGGTGCTAAAAGTATAGCCAGTCAGTAGCAAGGAAAAAAACAGGACCTGGCTTTCTGAAGAAACTTGGACTAGCATCGAAGAACAAAACCAGCTCAAAGCTCACATTGCAGCTCCCCCAGCAGTAGGGAGAAACGAGCTAGAGACTGCGTATCGCATGAAGATGAGAGAAGTCCACCGTGGCGTACTTGATAAGTGTAACTATATAAAAGCATTGTAACGCAAGTAGGTGTGACAGTAGGGTCGTCTACAGAACTACAAGTGCCCGAAGCTCTAAAGAACACCTGGTAAAAATCATAGACGAATCACTGCTAGTTTCGGGCGAGGAGCAGCTCAAAAAGTGGCAGGAGCACTTTTCAGCGGTTTGAAACCGCGTTTTCACCAGCGAAGTCAACCCAACACCCAATGACACATCCATAGTAACAAATTCCCGAATACACTCTGTATCCCCCAGTAGAGAAGAAATTCTAACCGCAATCAATGCACTGAAAAACAACAAAGCGGTTGAACATAACGGTATTACCACAGAGCTCTTAGGAGCAGCACCAAGAACATCGAGAGAGCACCTGATGCAGCAACTCATTGAGACACCTTGGGAAACAGAGAGTATTCCTGAGGAATGGAAAAAGGGAATGATTGTCAAGCTATTTAAGAAAAGAGACCTAACGCAGTGCAAAAACTGGGGAGGAATTTGCGTGCTCCCTGCTATAGTCAAAGTAATAGCAAAAATCGTCCTGGAGCAAATAAAAGACCACCTCGAACACACGCTTGACGCCGAACAAGCATGTTTCCCCACTGGATCTTCCTGTGTGGACAACATCAACACCTTGCGGATCATCATCGAACAGTGCGTTGATTATCGATCACCACTTCTCCAGCTATTTATCGACTTCGAAAAGCGGTTTGACAGTATGAATTAAGAATTTATGTGGCTTGTTTTGCGCAGGAGGAGCATTCTCTGTTTTCTGCATTAATTGAATAGTTTAAAATCCAAAGTGGGGTTAGACAGGGTTGTATACTGTCACCAATACAGTTTCTGTTAGTAACAAGTGATGGGCTGCATGCAGCTTTGTCGACTGCAAACGGCGGAATTCAGTGGAATCTGCAATCACCCCTAAAACATCAAAGCTGCGCGGACGACGTATGTTTACTGTTTTCTCTCTCATAGCATCATGGATCTCCATCAAATGACAACAAAGGTGAAGGGAGAAGCTGAAACCGTGAAGCTTAAGGTCAATATGGCAAAAAAAAAGGATCAGTCTGTAGAAATGGTATAGAGTCTCTCTTGTCTCTACTGATGGCAGGACCGAACTTGATATAATCAGCATAATCGGGAAAACAAATGGTGCGTACGGATTGCTGTCCAAAATATGGAAAAACATTTCTATAAGCCTTAAGACTAAGCTACGACTGTTCCGTTCCAATGTTGAATCCGTGCTTGTGCTTGTTTATTGGTGCAGCACTTGGACAGTAACAGCCGCTGTCACAAGAAAGCTGCAAACGTTCCTGAATATAGATGTCTGCGAAACATCTTAAGGATTTTCTGGTCTAACAGTATCGGTATCCCCAATGATGATTTTCATGGGAGGAAGGACTTTATAAAACGTAAACATAAGTGCCAGAGGACATGCTTCGAAAGGGTCACGAGTTCATTGCGAGTCAAGCGATGCAATAGAACCCTCTCACGCAGCGAGGCCATAGAGTGGGCTGACCTAGAAGTACTTGGCGAAGAACGGTCGAGTTGGAGACTGAGCTGAGGTACATCTCCAAACACCGTACACAATGGCGCGTAGAAGTAGTGGTGGCCTTATTCCCTCGCAAAGGAAACATCACGTAACAGATCCGAGGAGCTAAGCAAGTATTTAAGTACATTCGTTTTCGTGATCATCTGTCACGGGGCATCAGCAAACACCTGTTGTTGTTGCTTTTGCAATATACTGGTTACGTAAGTAGGTACACCAATGGCTTATGGTATCCTAATTGCCCAAAATTTCATTATTTTGCTGCGGTGGAGAAAATAACAAAACGGAAAAAGGAAGCAGTCAAAGACTGGTCATTGTTGCGGTAAATTTAACGGTTACAGGCTGAACAATTACATAAAATAGTTGACTTTTTATCACGATCTTGAGATCTTTTGGATGGTAAAATTTTTTTGCAAATATCCCTCAAATGAGGTGCCGAAAATTGTGCGTGACCTTGCGTGACTCGAGAAATTGTAAGCCTTGATTACAAGATATCTAGAGCTGACCAATTTCTAGGACTAGTTGACCATTTTTTTTTTCACCAATTACCTACTGACCAATTGGATGGAATTTTGTTTCCTTCAAATTTTTCAAGTGCCAAATGTCCACAGCCGATCATATTATATCTATTCAAAACCTCTCATAATAAGATCCTATATTGATAGAGAGAGTTTTCATAGAGAAACAATCCATTCCAAAAAAAAGATTCTGAATAAAAAATGAGTTATATTTTAAACACTTAGGTACTTTCAAATTATTTGTGTAGGCATCAGTGCCTACTAACGTAAAAGTTTGACCTTTAAGAAGAAACTTCTACAAAAATGTCAAAAAGTGTTTAATTAATTTCTATGCAGATTTCATCAGAGAGCTTCTGTGTCTTTCCTCCTTCATATCTTTTACTTCTTAGCTTCTATTTTTTTTAAGGAAAGAAAACAATAAAAGTTATTAAGATAGCGATGAAAGTTTCTTTCAATTTCCAATTAGCATGCTCGATGTAAATATTCACCCAAAGATAAATTTTCTTTGAAAATTATGCTTTGGAATGAAATGATTTGAAACTGTTTTCAGGTTCATGAATCTGACCCTTGTTGTGATGACACGTTTCATGGGTATAATTGCTTTAATCATCTGAATAATATAACAGTCATTAGGATCGATTGAAAATTATAGTTCTCGAAAAGTTTTTTTTTCTAACACGGGGGATAATCAAATCTATTTTACAATCACAAGTAAGGGAGACAAAGTTCTTTTGATAGACTATATTATTATTTATCAGAAATTATTATTGAGAAACTGTTCTGAAAATTCAATAATTCAAAAAGTTAAAATATGATTTTTTCGATTGGATTGTAAGCTGTACATACAGTGCTAGCTATTTGTACATGATTTATAGACTTAGAGCCAATGACATAAAAAGTCAAGTCATTTGCGTAAAGTTGTAAGTCATATCAATAATAGCCTTTGAGGTGTTCAACCAACAACCGTTTGTAATTTTTTTACATCGATTTATTTCAATGCCTTTTGGTCCGAGGAAAAAAGTGTCCATACATGAAATATTTAGCTTATAATATAATGTTGAACAATTGTTGTTATTTTTTAAATGTTTGAGTTACGCGTAGTTTTTACTGATTATTTGGGAATCAACAAATCCCAATTTCTTGATTTGCTCTACAAGATTTTAGCTGGACATTTTGTTGTAAAATAAAATGTGAAAGAGTTGTTAAAAAAAATCAGTCTTTTTTTCAAGATAGCGGCTCTTCACTAAACTCAAAAATGTCAAAAATTCAATGAAGAGGTGTACCCAAACAATTTCCATACAAAATATTATACAGTGGGTACGCAAATCGAGAGGGAAATTAAAAAAACGTTGTAAAGGCACGATGCAACAGCCACAAGCTGCATAACTTTATTGCACGAAGTTCCAAAGTACCCGCTGTTCGAGACGCACTGTCGCAGTTATGAAATAGGTAATTGCTTTTTTCAAAATTCAAACTTATCCACACACACATTGGTTTATATGACCAGGTGTTTTGAGTATTAGGTGAACACCAATTTTTTGTCGACTTCATCAAGGTTTTGGAAACTCATGAAAATTGCCTTCCCCGAACGAAATCCTCAATCAGCGCCTGTGCTGAGTTGATAGTGGAGCCTAGGTGACAAGTTCGTTGACCACCTCAAAATTGAGACAGTCTATAGTGACGTTCTGTTCGAGATGTCGATGTTGGGCGTAGTTTCTTGCCGACAGCATATATTTCATCTTGCCTTCATTCACCTTTATCCACGTATTCTTGGCTTCCTTCTCAATAAGCACCACTTACATCTGCTTTGTTCGTCCGATTATGTCAATTTCGTCAACGTAGGCGAGTAATTGGACGAACTTTTGAAAAATTATGCTTCTAGTGTTGACGTGAGAGTTTTGCACTATTCTTTCAAGAACGGTTGTTGAAGAAGTCGCATGACAGTCACCTTGCCTTAAACCTTTTTTGACATCAAAGGTGTCAAGGAGGTTTTTGCTGATCTTGACGGGGCAGCCGGACATTCTCCATCGTAATACTGCACAAACGGATGAGTTTGGGAGGGATGCCAAAACTAGACATTGCTCTATGTCTCTAAAGATATTGTCATACGCGGCCTTGAAGTCGATAAAAGGGTGGTGGCTATCGATATGAAACTCCTGGTTTTTTTCCAAGATCTGCCGTAGTACGAATATTTGATCGATGCTGGACTTCCCTTGGCTAAAGCCACGCTGATATGGACCTATCAGATTTTTGACGAATGGCTTCAGGCGTTCACAAAGTACGGCAGAGATGTTTTAGGCGATATAAAAAAGATGCCTCTGTAGTTGGTGCAGTCCAGACGATTGCCTTTCTTGAGGATCGGGCAAACAATGCTGTGGTTCCACTCATCGGGCATGCTTTACTCCGAACATATTTTGAGATGAGCTGGTGCATTGTCCTAACCAATTCATCGCCAGCCGCTTTTGATAGCTACGCTGGACATAAGTTTAGATATAGGTATCTTTACTTCCTCGAGATTGGGTGGACGAAATTGTTGGCCTGTTTTCCATATCCTCGACACCAACTGCGATTCTACCAGGATGATCCCCTGATCATCTTTGCTGGCTTCGGTGCGGGCCCTGTAACCCTTGCAGTTGTTTTTTTACTTTTTGGTAAAACTTCTGAACAACATTCCTGCAATAGTATCCCTCTACTTCCTCGATCACACGCTTCTCATGCTCTTGCTGTTTCTTTCTTAGAAGCTTGTGCTCCTCTTTTGTTTGTAGAGCTCGCGAGCAGCTCTGGTCCTTCTATTAAGCGCCGCTGTGTATGACATGACTGTTGTTTGGCTGCATGTACTTGCTGGCATTTTTTATCGAACCAAGGGTTTCACTGTGGTGGTAGGGTGAGGCCAAGTACGTCAGAGGCAGCATCTCTGACGGCTTCCTGGCAATTCTGCCACTGGTTCTCAATACTTGCAGTTGGCGGCATATAGGATTATTTAAGAGGGCACGAGACATTCGATCGGAAAAGGACCTGGTGATTTCTTGCGACTTTAGCCGTCCGACAACGTCGAACTTCCTCACAGTGTTTCTCTGTTTTGGCTTTGGACTGAATATCCGTAGCATTACCTTTGGCTACAGCGAGGTAGTGTGTCCGAGTCAATGTTGGCTCCTTGGATCGTTCGGACATTCTTGAAACTGCAGGAGTGCCTTGCGTCGATCGCAATGTGGTCCTGGTCAATCTGGTGGGTGGTCAATTGGCCAATGTGGTGCCATGTCCCATTGTGTATATCGAAATGCGGGAACTGCGTACTAGTTACCATAACGTTTCACCCCGCAGCAAACTCGATTAACCAAAGTCCGTTATCGGAGGCAGTGCCAGGCTATATCCGATTGAGCCACCCACCAAGGACGTCATATCTACTCCTAGTTTCGCAATAAACTCACCGAAGACAATTTCATTGTCATAGCTAGGGCATTGCTCATATATATTGTCCAGGAGCTCGTTGAACTCGTCTTTGGGTCCTCTGTGGGGGCATGTGCGCATATGAGGCTGATTTTGGTGAATTAAGCCTTGATGCAAATTGTCGTAAGGTGCTCGTTCACATAGTTGAAACTCAAGACTTCTTGCCTAAGTCTGCCTCTAACAACAAATCCACATCCAAAAAGACGAGTTCCTTGTGGTCGGTAACAGTCACCGTAGTAGATGTCACAGTCTTTCAGTTTTCTTTTGCCCAGCCCATTCCATCGCACTTCTTGGATGGCGGTGATATCTGCTTTGTAGCAGTCTAGGGCCTCCGCTAAATATTCCGCTGCACGTGGTCTAAAAAGAGACAGAACATTCCACGTATAGATACGAAGTTCGTTGTTCTAAATCCTTTGCTAGGTCCGGCAACAATAGATCCGCTTGTCATTGATACGTGGCCGGGAAGTCACCCCGACAGCACAACCCCCAGCCTGGAGGACTAGACCCTTACAATGTAACTCCAAAAGGGGGCAGCTAGATTAATCGCTTTTTATAGGCCTGAGACAAAAATATGTCGTAGTAGCCCATATAAGGTGTTCAGCCTGACTGGAACTTTAGAAACCACCGTTGAATCCATCTGTGGATTTCTTCCACTGCCACCTTGATAAAAGGAGAGGTGACTTAGTTGGAGAACTGCTTCCAGTTTCTGTCTTCAAGACTGTTGATGGCACCGTTCATTTTCTATGCTAAATTTATCCACCGCACACCATCCTTCTGATTGGCTAGTCCAAGGGACTTCAGCCGAATTATAGAGTCAGTCATTTCCAACAAAAGATTATACTTACTTTACTTTAGATGGCGCTTACAGTCCAGTGTGGACTACGGCCTCAACCAACAAGCCCCTCCAGCCAGCTCGGTCCCTAGCTAGCTGCCTCCAGTTACGCACTCCAAGATGGTTGAGGTCGTTCTCCACTTGTGTGCGCCACCTAAGGTGGGGTCTTCCTCTGCTGCGCAGACAATCAGGGGTAGATTCGAAGACTCGTTGGGCTGGTGCGTCGGTATCCATACGCTCCACGTGTCCCAACCATCTCAGCCGCTGTATTTTCAGCTTTTTGACCAGGTCGACGTCGCTGTAAAGCCCGTTGTTAAATCTTCTCCTCCATACTTCATCGATACATACTGGACCGAAGATCACCCGAAGAATTTTCCTTTCAAAGCACCCAAGCAGATTTTCATCCGTTTTTGACAGGGTCCATGCTTCTGCCCCATACAGCAGGACCGGGATAATAAGGGTCTTATATAAGGTCTCCTTGGTTCTTTGAGAGAGGGCTTTACTACTCAAATGCCTTCTTAGCCCTAAGAAACAGCGGTTGGCAAGAGTAATTCTTCGTTTGATCTCTGCACTGATGTCATTTTGTGATGTGGTAGTGGAGCCCAGGTAGACAAAGTCCTTGACGACTTCGAAGTTGTACCTATCCATCGTGACGTTTTGCCCGAGTCGACGATGTTGAGATTCCTTTCTCGATGATAGCATATACTTCGTCTTGTCCTCATTAACAGCCAAACCCATTTTCGCCGCCTCCGATTCAATACTTGCAAACGCGCCGGTAACAGCTCGCTTCGTTCTCCCTATGATGTCAATATCATCTGCATAAGCAAGTAGTTGAACGGACTTTTGAAAAATTGTACCTCTGTTGTTGACTTGCGAGTTGCGTACAATTGCTTCAAGTACGATGTTAAACAGGTTGCATGATAACGCGTCGCCTTGCCTCAAACCTTTCTCGACATCAAAGGGTTCGGTGGTGTTTTTACCAACTTTGACGGAGCAGCGAGACTTCTCCATCGTCATCCCGCACAAGCAGACGAGTTTGGCAGGGATGCCGAGATGCAACATGGCTCAGTATAGTTCTTCTCTATCTACGCTATCATATGCGACTTTGAAATCGATAAAGAGGTGGCGTGTATCAATTTGAAACTCCTGGGTTTTTTCAAAAATCTGTCATAGTGTGAACATTTGATCGACGGTTTTAAGTGATCACGTAGTACAGATGAAAGGATTTTGTATGCTACGTTGAGGAGACTTATACCTCTGTAGTTGGTACAGGTCAGAGCATCTCCTTTCTTGTGGATGGGGCACACTATACCAAGGTTCCATTCATCAGACATACTTTCATCCGACCAAATTTTGGAGATAAGTTGGTGTATACTCCCTACCAAGTCATCTCCTCCTGCTTTAAATAGCTCGGCTGGCATCCGCACCAGCAGCCTTGCACGCTTTCAGCTTGGATATCGCTAACCGCACTTCATTTAGGTCGGGTGGACGGAAATATTGACCATCATCGTCCAGGTTGAATGGAGTGTTCTGCCTTAAAGTGGAATTTTGGCCATCTTCACCGTTTAGCAGTCTTGAGAAGTGCTGCTTCCAAATATTCAGCACGGAATGTGTGTCTACCACCATATTCCCACTCTCATCATGACAGGCTTCCGTTCTAGCCTTGTAGCCCTGGGTAGATTGCCTTACCCTTCGGTAGAACTTTCCAACATCCCCCCTGCCGTTATAGTCCTCAATAGATTCGACCGCCCGCTTCGCATGCTCTCTCTTTTTCCTCCTGAGGAGTCGGCGTTCCTCCCTTCGTTTTTGCCCGTAGAGCTCCCGGGCTGTTCTCTCAGCAGCTCTGGTTTTAGTCTGCAGCATTGATTGGTAGGCCTCATTCTTTGCTACATGCGCCAGCCTGCATTCTTCATCGAACCAGGGGTTTCGTTGTGGTGGTCTAGTGAAACCCAGCACTTCAGTGGCCGCACTCCTGATGGCATTTTGGCAGTGTTTCCACTGGTCCTCTGCAGATGATGTTGGTGGCGGGCTTGTTGAGAGATTAAGAGAAAGAGAAACGCGGTCTGCAAAAGTCCTGGCGACCTCTTGCGATTTTAACTTCGCGACGTTAAATCTTTTCACAGCATCCGCTCGTTGTTGTGGCGTCATGGATATTCGCATTCGTACTTGAGCTGCCGCCAAGTAGTGATCCGAGTCTATGTTGGCACCTCGGAACGTTCGGACATCAAGGATACTGGAAGCATGTCTTGCGTCTATCGCAACATGATCAATCTGGTTGACGGTTCGTTGATTCGGAGACCGCCAGGTCCCTTTGTGAATATTGAGGTGTGGGAATCGAGTGCTTGCTTTCCGATCTTGGCGTTGAAGTCGCCAAGAATAATCTTGACGTCGTACTTGGGGCAAGGAGATCGTAGAATTCCTCCTTGGTTGAGTCGTCCTTCTCTTCCGTTGGGGCATGGGCACAGATCAACGTCATGTTTTAAAATTTCACCTTGATGCGGATTGTGGCCAGGCGTTTGCTTACATTTCTGAAGCCTAAGACTTCTTGCCTAAGTCTTCCCCTCACCACAAAACCACACCCAAAAAGCCGCTGACCCTGCTCCTTGCAGCACTCGCCGAAGTAGATGTCACACGAATTCATCCTTCGTATGCCCTCTCCATCCCATCGCACTTCCTGGATGGCTGTAATGTCAGCCCTTAGCCTATCCAGGCTCTCCACTAGTTGTTCGGCTGTACGTGGCCTGTTTAAGGTCCGGACATTCCACGTGCAGATCCGAAATTCATTGTCCTTGTTTCGTTTGCTGGGGTCGTCAACATTAAAATCATCCAAATCCGAGGCTTGTGGTCATCTCGGAACCAGTTTGTTTTTCTGTGGTAGCGAAGTTACCCCGACGCACAACCCCCAACCTGGAGGACCAGACCCTTAGTATAACTCCAAGGTTGAGGAGCCGGATACACCGCTCCTTATAGGCCTGAGCTACGAATATGTCGCAGTAGCCCATATAAGGTGTTCACTAAGTAGTTCAACCTAACTGGAACTGTAGACGCCACCGTTGATTCCATCTGGAGAATTCTTCCGCTGCCGCCTGGATACAGGAGAAGTGCCTTAGTGGGAACACTCCTCCCCCCTCTCTCGTTTGCTGTCCCCTAAAACCGTCCACAGGGATTGGAACCCCATCTTCAGTTAAAGGTACTAGGCACCCGATGTTCACCACTTTGAGGTGAGAGTAGGAGTTGATAGACAGAAGTTCGCTTTGAAAAAAAGCTTGTGGACGCTTGTGTCCTCTTGAATGCACCATGTCTACCCTTTGAACATCAACAAAAGATTATAGTGTTGCTATTTTTGTCTTTTGTTCAACACTCGCCCTTATAAGTTTAGCAAGTCCGGATGAACAAGACCAGTATCCGATGGCTACCACTTGGAAGTAAAATAAGCACAATTGACGTGTAGAATTCGTTTCATCACTGGACGTCGCCATGTTGACGCCAATCACTGACTAACCACGCCCTACAACGCCTTGCCATCACAAAATACAGTTATCGACTTTACCTACGAAAGAACCGTTTTTATTTTGAAATTTCAACTTTCTAGTTAAAGAGTCAAAAAAAGATCGTCTTCATAAGGAAATTATATAGAAAAGGTACCTACCTATACATACATTGTTTTGAATAAAAAACTATTTGAATCTTCTGTATTTTTTATTTACAAAGCTCTTACCTATATTTTGTATCAATACACATGTTTGTATTTAACTATAGTCTTAAATCAAATCAGCTTTAAGGGCCAAGTTTAAAGCTTTCATTCGGTCAAATAATTATTTTTTTTAATTTTTACGAAAAAGAAAAAACACAAAAAGTCTTAATTAAATAATTTTGAAGCTAAGCTATGCATGCAGACTTAGCATTTCATAAACAATCATCTTTATAACGAAGTTTGATTATTTATGGCGATATCATCAACAAATGCCCATACTACAATTTTACAAAATCATTTAAGGTAGTTTAAAATTCTCAAGTTGATCCCACAAAAAAAAATAATTATCCGATGACACTCTTGAAAATTTAAAGAAACTCACTTAAGAAAATTATTGAATATTTTTAATAAACTTCCATCAAGCTTCTTGATTTTACCTTCTCGTCGTCGTCGTTCGTATCTGCAAGTTTTCTTCTTGTAGTCACGATTGTTTAAAAAATATTTTTGCTAGCAGACAAACAAAGTAGGTACCTAAATTAATTAAAAACAATTTGCTCATCTCTTAATACTTTGGCCCTGCTTTTTCTATGAAACCTTGTCATGAATTTTTCAATTAAAAAGCCTTTTTTTGTTGGAGCCTAAAGGACATACCAAGCAATAATTGAAAAACTTTGTAAAAGCAGTTGTTTTTTTTTTTGTTTTGTTCCATTAAAGTAATTTCGCATAAAAACTTCCTTCCTTCGACAATGACACTGATTAAATATTGTGTAACTAACAGCTATTGCTTTGCTGTAAGTACTGCTGATGATTTTGTTTTTATTTTAACAGACCGATGTTTTGTGTTATGATTGACGACATTGCATCGTATAATCTTCCTTGGATTATTTCCATGTCTTAAATTTTTAAAATATAGATGTTACTTCATAGAAGGATTGTGTATTGTGTCCAACAAAGTCAATTTAACATAAGGGACTTCAAAACAAAGCTATATTCCATGACGGATAAGAACCAGGGTCCTTAAATCCACCCATTTTCTCCCTATATCCATATGGTTCATACAATTTACGAGTATAAAACACATAATGAACTTAGTTTTATAACGTTAAAATCTATAGAGTGAAAAACAAAGCCTGATTATTTGAATTGACGTGCGTAAAGACCATTTAGAGAAAATGCACGGATTATGAAGAACGTGCCTTGAATATAAAATAAGCATTAAGTGCAAAATATCGCCATTGTCCAGTCCACTCCACCAGAAATAGTGACATAATTTTTCTATGCGATTACTGCTACATGTTTGTAAAACAAAAATAGTATTTTCGTAATAGTTGATGGTCCTGGCATTATGCGTCAAAGTGCACACATTGGGAATAGTGTTTGCTAGTTAGAAAACAGAAATATTGGTGGTGGAATGCGGTCTTTTATAAATATGGACTTCATAATAGGAATAAAGAAGTGGTCTTAAGTTGTAAATAATGGTTGTGTCTTGTTTAATTCCAATTCTCAATATTTTTTAAAATAAATTGAATATCGTCCAGACTTTGAGGAACCAGTTTTATTTCTTCTTTGGATTTAAAATATCATGATCATCATCGTGTCCTGTAACTCCGGTTATGGGGCATAGGGCGTCAACAAAACGTCTCCATCCTTCACGGTCTGCTGCAAGGTACTTTAACTGTGGCCACGTCTTTCTCTGGGATTCTGCTTCTGCTAAGACAGTTGATTTCTATGTTCTTCTTGGTCCTCCAACCCGCCGTGCACCCTGAGGATTCCATTCAAAGGACTGCTTTGCAATTTCATCGTTTGGTTTCTCAGTGTGTGACTAATCAATTGCCATCTGCACTTTCATATGTCGACGTCCAATCGCTCTTGACTTGCCCTGCGCAACAATTCCTCGTTTGATTTAATTTGTATAATTTGTGCCCAGCGAATCCTTTGGATATGGCGTAGACAGCGATTCACAAAAGCCTGCGATTTCCCCGAAATTGTAGACGTGACTTTCCAGGTTTCGCAAGCATATAACAGCACGGATTTCACACTGGATTTGAAGAATCTCAACTTCGTGCGTAAGGAGATTTGACTGGATTTCCATCCAAATTGGGGACAGAGTATCGAAAGCAGCATGAGCTTTATTTATTCTATTTTTAACGTCCAGATCTGTACCGCCATTTGCAGAAACAATACTGCCAAGGATAATTAAACTGTTTAACTTCTTCCACGGGCGTCTCCTCTAGAATAAAACGCTGCTATGTGGACTGGCCTGTGAGCATTATTTTTGCTGTTTATTCTTAGACCACTCGACTCTCCCTTCATTTGCAGTGTTTGGCACATCCATTTCAGCCCACTGATGTTATTTGCCAGTAGACGTATGTCATTGGCATAGTCTAAATGACTGAGCCTTTCAAACGGTCTCCGTTGAATGCCCTGTCGCTCAGCTGGACCAACACAGGCCTTCAATACGTCGTCGTGTCTGTGTCTCACACCCTGCTACACTACGAAGGAGTTGGCTACCCATTGTGTAAAACAAAGCACCGTGCGTTGTTGTAGCTACTACCTACTAATTCCACTACCAAGCAACGATCTCCATATACATTCTCCGTCAAAGGCCTCCTCAAAATCCACGCACATGAGGTAAGGCGGTGATTGAAATTCCATCGAATGCTCAAGAACGATACGCAGGGTGTAAATATGGTCGAAACAAGATCAACCACTGCGGAAGTCAGCTTGATGCCTCTTGAGGTTCTATCCTTTATTCACACGAGAATGATGGTTACCATTAGTTTTTGGAAAACGGACAAAACGGTGATACCCGCCCGCCAATTGTTGCAATTCTTAAGGTCATCTTTCTTTGGCAACTTAACAATCACACCATCCTTCCAGTCCTTGGGATAGGTTTCATTTTTCACAAATGCTTTGTATCAACGGATGTAAAGTACTAGCCGCTGTAATGGTAACGGGTTTCAGGAATTCAGCTGGTATTCCATCTAGTCCAGCTGCCTTGTTGTTTATGAGGAAATTTATTGATGTATGGATTTCCGATTCTGACGGGGGTTCGATGTCAATACCCCTATAGGACCTGCGCATCTCGTTTAGTTGGAGCACTTCAGCAGTCTGCTCAACTGAATCCTCATTTAGCAGGGCATAAAAATGGTTCTTCCATCTATGAAGCTGATCCTCAATTGATACCAAAAGTGTGCCATCCACATCCATTACAGGATGATTCGTGTTGCTTTTTTTCCCGATCACGTCTTTGGCTTTTTGGTACAATTCCCGGATATCTCCTCTTCTGGCAGCGATTTCCGCATTATCTGCGAGTCCATCTAACCTTACCCTCTTGTCATGTCTCACACAGCGATAGACCATCTTATGTGCAATGCGGTACTCTCTTCGCAAGTCAGCCTTTCGTTGAACATCTGCTTCGGCATTTATTTGGATTTTCAAAGATTTGCGAAGTTCGATCTTATCCCAGTTGTCTTGGGATATCCAAGAGTCTCTACGTCTCGTTCGCTTGGGTACAGTTTCGGATCCAGCCTCCATAAAAACACTTTTTATTTCACCCCACATCTCATCAATTGTTGAATGCTGGATTCCGTTTAATGACGAGGCTCTGTCGCTAAGGGTGGTGACATAGTTTCGACATATGTTGGGCTCATTTAAAGCATTAGGAATGAATTTTGAGCTCCTTGCTGCATCCTGCGCTGGTTTTTGTATGGCAGCGGTTCGTAGTTTGAGACTCATCAGAACCAAATGGTGGTCGCTTCCCTCATCGGCATTTCTTATACTCCGGACATCACACATAGACTTCCACCATCGCTGCTGAATCATGATCAATTTGGTTTTCGGATTGACCATCCAGATGCACCCAGGTAATTTTGCTGCACGTCTTATGCTTAAAAACAGTTCCACCTATCACAAGACGATTCGCGTTACAAAAGTCGACAAGCAAGTCACCATTTTCATTCCGTGACCCCAAGCCATTTTTTCCCATCACGCGTTGCAGTCCGTAATTGTCTGAACTGACTTGGGCATTAAGGTCTCCCATAACGACTATGATGTCGGCTCTCGAAACACTACTGTAAACCGAGTTAAGATAAGTGTAGAACGCGGTTTTGTCTTCCTCTGTCACTTCATTTGTGGGGGCGTAGCCACGGTTGCCGTTTTGGTAGGATCCTACCAAACTTGGTAGGATTTTTCAGCTTTGGTAGGTTGGTAGGCTAAAATCCGATTTGGTAGGTTTTTTCATACAACTCTTGAGCATAATATAAAACATTGTACAATCATAAAAATTGAGATCATTTCCGGTCAACCCAAAAAATGTCAAATAAACTCAAGTAAACAGAGACTTGAATCATTTGGCGTTGATCTGCGTATTTTTTAAAGAACAAATATGAGCTAATCTCGTTGAAAAATTCTAATTTCATTTCCAAATTATATAATTTTTAAAATTCATTTTTCAAAATGAAATGATTTTAATCTAATTCATACAAAACTATGTTAAAATTATATAATGTCACACCTGAAGGGAAAGCATTTGAAGATTATGTCAAAATTGTATGCATAGAAAATTCCAAGGAAGGAGAAATCATTAAATGTTAGCATGAAACTAGTCGACTCCGCTTAACTGGAACACGATAATTGCAGAATATTTGTATCAATTAAGCGGAGTTTTCAATTAACCGAACTTCGGATAACTGAAATTTGTTTCAAATAAGCGGAATTCCGTCAAAATATATAAAAAAATGTCATCGAACAAAAAATATATTATATTTATTTTGGGTTATTTTCCACAACATTGGTCAATATTTTTTAAGGTTACGTATCCTCCAGGGACGGATTGACAAGAAATTAGTTTTTGACATTCCAAAATCCGAGGGGTGTGCTCGATTCAAGATTTAGTGGCAGCGTTCAATAAGCTTCAATTATGCGAAGTTGAATAAGTGCAAAATTAGCATTTGAGACGAAAATATTTCTTTCAATTATGCGAAGTTTTCGTATAACCGGAGTTCAGTTATGGGGAGTAGTTTGTGTGAAAAATGCTCAAAAAAGCTCCGTTATAAATTTCTTGTTTCAGATAAGCGAGGTTTTCAGTTAAACGGAGTGCAGTTAAGCGAAATTGGCTGTACCTCAATAAATTGTTCGGAAATAAATAACTAGCATCTATGCGCCCAAGTGAACCTCCTTAACATAAACCTTTATTCACTCTAAATTTACTGCACATCTTTGGGGTGGGGTGGAACTCGAATATTTGTTTTAGCTCATCATAGAACAATTTCAGTTTTGTTTTCAAATTTTCTGGAAAATGGATTTCACGATTGTGAATAAACCTCGTACCTCTAATGTGTTTGAGGTTTCTACCAAAGAAAATAGATTTTTTTTATTTGGTAGGTTTTTATTCAAGTTGGTAGGTTTTTTTGGGAAATGTGGTAGGAATTTTTGTTTGCAAGTGGCAACCGTGGGCGTAGCACTGAATAATTGTGACGTTACGAATTTTTGAACGAAACCTTGCAGTCATTAATCTCGCAGAAATGGGCGCCCAGGAGATCAAACTACGCCTCGCTTCTTCGTTCAACATAATTCCCACACCATGCAGTCTTTGGCCGCTCTCTCTATCATCTTCCCCGGAATACAGCATTCTCGTCTGTCCAGTGCCTGATCTGTATTCAGCTCTACCTCTCCACTTAGTTTCGCTTATGCCCAGGATACTGATCTCTAGGCGAAGCATTTCACGCTCAACCTACTGCTCGTATCTACCATCGCTGTACAAGGATCGAACGTTCCATGCTCCGATTTTCGTACGTATGCGGTAGCCAAAAGTAACATTTGCGCTTCTTGAAAGATTTCTTCTATTTGTCAACGATTCATTTATTATTATGGCGTCTTGATTGACGCTCGTACATGAAAGATGCCGCACCCCCAAATCTGATGTGCGGTTTACTGCAACCGAAGCTGCAAGGGATTTTCCATAAGAAGATTACCTCTTGGGGACTCATTTCCATTTGTTGTCATAGTTCATGTATTTGCATATATCCTTCCACCATGGTGTTTTCCGAGATATGATTAATAACATACATAAGCTCAGATTTGACAGACACACCCGCCTTTTGTATGGTCAAACACATAACTGCTCGAGGCCGCCCACTATGGGAAAACAGACGCCTTTTGTAGCCGCCCAATATGGGTTACAGACGCTACCTGCTGCTGCCGTTGGCCTTTTACCAAAAAAGCTTCTCCGCCACCAGGCTATCATGCCGTTGACCGCTGCCTGCAGTTCATCCGTCTTAAGGGGGCTTTTAACCATCCCAAAGACAAGTGCCCTGACCAGCAAAGCTGGGTTATCTGCTTATCCCGGCATCCATTCGGTCCCCCTGCACGTTAGCGTAACCCGCCCTCTACCACGCGGAGGTGTGCATGTGCATAGGGATTTTCCTATCATTGAGCCTAGGGCCATATGGCGTCCTAGCACTCTCAAGTACTTTTAGAGGGCAACGAGATACGATTATCTAATAACATAAATAAGCTCAAATTTTACAGGCACCGCCCTTTGTATAGTCAAACACGTATTTAACTGATCGAACCCGCCCACTATAGGAAACCAGACGCCTTTGGAAGCCCCCCCAATATCTCCACATTTTAAAGAAACAAATTGGGCCATGTCAAAAACACTAACTGTTACAAGAGATTTTTGTTAATTTGTTTATTTTTTAAATCATTCATTTTTAAATCCTGCATGAAAGAAGATACACATGGGTTTTCCGTTATTTGTTAAAATCATTTCAACATGAAAGTAGGTACCTACCTATCTTAGGTATCATTTAGCTTATTCCTGATGTTTTTTATAATTTATATTTGCCTGATTTATGTACCGAAAGTGCGTTCTGACAAATGTAAAAGACTTACACAAAAGATCAATCCTATTATAAATAGCGAATGAAACATTTCAGAAAATACATAAATCTACTACACTTAAGAAGACAAAAAAAAAATATTCACAAGTCAGATTAATTTGACAAAGCAACGATATATGTAACCTCATTTCGTCCCGCGAAAAACCGAAAAGATTGATCAATACACAACTCATCCCAATCCCAAAAGATAAATTAAAACATTTGTAATTGACTACAACATTATACACAAAACAACAACAAAAAACAAGAGAGAAACATTAAAATAAACCCTGCACAGTTGTTATTAAAGATATCCTTATACTCGTATGTATAAATGCAAATCGTTATCATGACGCATTACCAACATCTCCATTCGCTCTCTGCTGCCAATAAAATCCAATTTCCATTCTCAACTCAAAAGGCTTAAATAAAATTACTGTGGCAATAAATCAGAACGAGCAAGACAGTTCAATCATATTTTATTGCTACGATGTATATCTTAATCCTCTGATATATGCAAATCCATCAGTCAATTGAGCTTATGCAGCACATATATAGCACACACTCATATCTCACCTCCTCGCCGCCGATATACACACAAATTGTACGTTCCGTTCGTATAGAATATCCTTCGAGGAGACACAACACGTTATTCCCACTTGAATCAACTCTTTTATCCACCGAACACGCATTCAGGACTCCATACATAATATCCAGATCCAGAACGAGAATCCTTTCAATTCTACGCTGCCCTGATGGCTGGTGCCATTAATGGAGGCTTTATGTGTGTGTATTTGTATGTTTAAAATTCCACACACCAGTTCATTACTAAATTGCGTGTTTGCAGTAATTACAGGGTGGGTCAGTGGCTACTGCCATCGCTATCGCCATTATATTACGCCACAATCTCCCAAGAGGATCAAAGTGCTAGGTTAATGTTAGGTATATGCCTTCTATTCGGCCAAGCTAATTGCTTCAGGACGAATGAGTAAACAGAAACACGCATTTATCATAAAAATGAAATAAAATTCAGGTTTTTCGAAAATTTACTCACATAACACTTAAACGAGAAACGAGGCCTGCAAGGTTTTATGAAATAGATTGGATGAAGAATCCCCGATAAAAATATACCTATGCTGCTTTTATTGCAATAATTTAACTTTGTTTTCAGATTAGCGTAATAAAAGTGTCAACAAATATTCAGCGCAAGGATTTATATGTACACAATTTTGTTGGCTTGGATAAAATCAAAAAGAAAAAAAATTTAAACAATCGAAGGCAATGCAACGATTTGAATTTTCAGATTTTAAGTTTCCGAGTTTAATCATGTTTTATTTTATAGGAATTTAGGAAATTAACGATTTTTAACGTGGAATAAATTGCATGCATACCTACATAATGACTTGTATTTTTATGTTTGAAACAGTACTAACAACAAAACACTAGACACTAGTTCACGAAAAATAAAATGTACGACTGGATCGCACGTACTTGCTCTTTATTTTAAGGTTGCTTGGAACCTATAAGAACTTTTAAAATATTCAAGTAATTTTACATCGAGTATAAAAAAGCATTTAAATAAATAAATTTAACTGTATTACCAACCCGTTAAATAATAACTTAGAGGTCAGAAACAAGTATGCCATTTGATTACATGAACACATATGAATATATGCAAACAAAGTTCACTCCCAAAAATGAAGGCAGAGTTTTTCAATTAATTCTTACTAAGCATTAATTCGAGTAAGCACCACTAAAGTAGTCTGATGATCGAGGTGACACTCGTGAAATAGCTATAACTCCAGCCTATACCTACAGGAACTTGGTGGTAGCACATACCTACAAGTTGTTGTTGTTCATTCAAAATTATTCATAAATTAAAACCGTTGGAGCGGTTTTATTAAAAATTAATTTCTTATATATAAAACATTAAAAAAAATTGTTATGACAATTTTAAGGATTTATTACAAAACAAACCTAGTTTCAAAAATATTCGTCTACCCGATTTTGAAATATTGAATTTTCAAAACATAAATTTAATATTTTTTTTAAATCCGTTTATAATAGTTTTGGGTAATTTTTTTGCTTACAAAACCATACCAATGTTTGATATGATTTTTTTCATCAAAATCGTTGGAACCTTTTTTGAGATTAACAAGCTTTTCTTTAACGGTTGTATGACAAGTAGCGTTATTTTTTGAGCTAAACAAAATTTCATTCTCCCAAAAAGACTTAAGTTAAAAATTTGAAGAAGATCGCATCGTGTGGCTAAGGCTGTAGATCGAGACACAAACCGACAGAATTGTGCCACCCACTTTTTTCGTATGTTCTCTATCATGGTAATGGTAATATCATATTTGATAGTTATCCATAATTTTCTTTTTTGCATGAATCCAAAATTTTCCTTATAAGTAAAGGCGCGTCCACATTATGTCGAATTGTGTAGATCAACATCGTTGATCAACAGTGTTGAGTAAGTGTAGACGTGTTGATCGACAAAACCATTCAACATTTGTTGACCCGAACGTAACCCGATTCAAATGGATAGCAATCGACAAACTTGTCCAACAACTTGACGTGTTGATCGACAAAGCCAATCAATATTTGTTGACCCGAACGTAACCCGATTCAAAAGCCGCGTCCACATTTTGTCGAATTGTGTAGATCTGTAGATCAACATCGTTGATCAACAGTGTTGAGTAAGTGTAGACGTGTTGATCGACAAAACCATTCAACATTTGTTGACCCGAACGTAACCCGATTCAAATGGATAGCAATCGACAAACTTGTCCAACAAATTTAATTTTATTAAAAGCATTTGTAGGGTTTTAATTTCATGAACATAATTTATTGGTTTTGTGCGTTATTAATCACATTTTTACTAGATGAAAAATGCAATATTTGTTGTGAATAAGTATTTAATTTTAAAAATATCGTTTTAACTTTATTATTCACAAGACAAAATAAAAAAAAGTTCGGCACCACCAGAATTCGAACCCTGAACCCTTCGGTTGGATCCTGACGCATCGATCATAAAATTCCAAACCACACAAATGTTTGCTACGAAAGTTTTTCACGTACACCCTAGCATGTTGATCGACAATGTTAACCAACAATGTTGATCGGCATAGTGTGGACCCACCTTTAAAGTTTACATTTCCCATGCTAAAAAAAAATCAATATTTTCAAAACGATTTTCCACTTATTCTGGTGCACCTAATTGAATAATATTCAAGGCGAAAAACGTTTGCCTTGGCCAGAGGCGGTGCTGTGTGTGCCACCGCACACACCCCGCCCCCGCGCATTGAGGGGCCCCGCAGTGCTTCGAAAAGTCTTCGCGTCTCTAAGTAATCTTTCTACATGAACAGTTTTGTTTAATTCTTAAAATTCAGCAAACCCTGTCGTCAGGGGAAACTTAGCATTTTCTTCATTCATGATAAGAAGGAAATTATTTTCACCGCGTCTCACTTGCTCTGTCTATACGATAGATATACATTTTTAATTTTCAAACGGAAGAAAAAAGAAAAATGCTCGCAGCTTTTGTCACGTTTGCCATTTGCCAACCAAACCTCATTTTTTTCAAATTCGTTTTTATTTAATCGTAAATCAATAGGTTTTTGGTTTCCGTAAAAGCGATTTTTATTCCCGCAAATTCGCTATATTCACTTTTTTACGTTTTTTTACGTATTTCAATATCGCGGTTTAGGTACATTAATTTTGATTAGCGCTAGTAAAGCAAATATAGCAATTAAAACTCTTATTATAAGGCGATGAAGGGAATTTAAGCTATTTGGATAGTCACCGATATGGCCAGCTTTAAGAAATTATTTCTTCAGTTCTAACTGTCTGATCATCAAAATTAAGGTGTTCAATGAAAGTGAAAGAATAAAATGCATGACTGGGTCGCACGTACTTGCTCCTATGTTCAAGACACTGCGGGTTTAAGAAAATTGTATATAAAACATGGAAATTACGAGGGCAAAATGTAGAGAAGCATGAAATACGACATTTATATTGTTTAAAACAACTATTTTGAAAGTTTGATCTTAATTCTTGATTGAATTGGAGAGATCAGCTTATAAATACCTACCAACGAAAACTTTGTGAATTCATCACTGCACACAAAGATCGAGAAGAGTGGAGTGGGGAAAACATCATTGATGCCATTAAATCCTCAGTAGGGAATACGCAACATGATGAAAGAATAGTTGGAAAGGAAAAATGGTATGATCAGTCATGTGAACGGGCACGAAAGCAATCCTTCCTCTAGTTGAAAAAATTTAGAAAAAATGGATCAGAAACTACCAAAGAAATTTACCACCGCTGTAATAGAAAGTATAAGCAGCTCTGTAAAAACAAAAAGAAAGAGTATTATGAAACTATCGGCGCAAAACTTAATGAAGTGAATAGTTCCAAGGACTGGTGGACCCTAGCAAAGGAACTCAAATCATCGAACTTTGTGATCAACTTAAGCAGTAGAGACTTTAAAGATTATTTTCACAAATTGCTAAATCCACAGATGTCACCTGTGGAAATCGATTTGGTACCTCAGAGCCTCTCAATTGCTATTCTGGATGAGAGTATCACAGGCGCAGAAATCAGTGTTTTTTTTTTTTAAACACAAAAAGAAACAAAGCTCCAGGATTCGATAGAGTAACATATGAATTCTTTGCTAATGCTCCACTGTCAGCAATTGACATAATAGCAAATATGTTTAACCGGATGCTTGAATCTGGCAAAGTGGAACCAGCATTAAAAAAAAACATTATCTTCCCAATTCATAAGAAAGGAGACCAAAATTCAGTTCAAAACTATAGGGGAATATCTTTCATGGATAGTATTGCAAAGGTTTTTGCAGGAGTTCTGTTGGCCAGGCTACAACGGTGGGAAAAGGAATACAACATTCTGAATGAGTTTCAAGCTGGATTTCGAGAAGGCTACAGCACAGTTGACAATTTATTCAATCTAGTTAACATAATCAAACTAAAAATGGACGAAAACAAAAAAGTCTACTGTTTCTTTATTGACTTTAAGGCGGCTTTTGACTACATAGACCGGAGAGCTCTTCTTTTCAAACTGCAATATCTAGGTATATCGGAAAAACTAATCCGGCTAATAAGAGACCTTTATAGCAACACGGAAGCCGCAGTTTTGGATGGAGAGCATTTGTCAGACTGGTTCGGTACAAAGATGGGAGTAAAACAGGGCTGCCTACTCAGCCCACTGTTTTTTGCGCTCTACATTAATGACATCCATGATTTCGTCGGAGGGGGCATCTTGCTAAATGAAATGCGGATACGATTATTAATGTATGCCGACGACATTGTGCTGATTGCAGAGTCTCCAAACGTCCTCCAGGAAATGATTAATAAAACGGTTGAGTACTGCCAACGCTGGAACCTCCTTATAAACCTGGAAAAGTCGAAGATAGTGGTGTTAAGAAGAAGAGGTGGAAGATTAAGTCGACATGAAAATTGGAACCTCAACGGAGAAACCATCGAAGTTGTTAATAAATATAAATATCTGGGTATTTGGCTTACTTCCGGGTTAAGTTTGACGGAGCACTTACATGGAACCGGTTTATACTGAACAAAGACAAAATTTTCTCCAAAAATCGAGATCTTTAACGCTGTAACCAGATCTATTTTGGGATATGGAGCCCAAATCTGGGGACATTTAAAATATGATGAGGTGGAGAAATTGCAGAGATACTTCTACAAAAAACGTTGGGTCTGCCAAAAGTAACACCAAATTACATGCTTACTATTGAATGCCACATGAAACCTATTTTGGAATATACTATGAAATGTTATTTAAGCTACATAGGGAGAGTTCTCAGTGCATATGGAAATAATAGGCTGCCAAAGTTTTTAGCTAAGCTTGTAATTTAAAAGAAAATTTTCTGGTTTGAAAGCTGGGAAAACATCCTAAGTCGGGAAAATATAAGGCAGTTGGATGAGCTAGTAGCTAATAAACATTTGTTTTCCCTGGTGGTAGATGGTGTGTCAAGAAATATAATCGAAAAAGATATGGAAGAGGCAATACAAAGGGCACAGCAAACAAGAACGCATAGCCTTTACCATATTCTGGACTACAATGCGGGGTGTAGTTATGGGACCGATGACTGGGCTGTAGGAAAAATGCGCTGGATCTTCAAAGCAAGAGCAGGACTTATAATGCTAAACGGTCGCTTTTTCATTTCCTGGCCGTGTGTCCTATCTTAAGAAGCCTGCGGCGGTCAACTTTAGGGAATGCTTCACTGGATGCAGCTAGTGTCATCGAATTCTTGAATGGTGAAAGAGACTGGAATGCACTTGTCAAATATTTAAAAATTGCACTTAATTATCGAAAAGAACTTGTTGAGGAGTTCAATAACTAATTTATTATAGTAAAAATTTATATACATAAATATCTTATATTTGTAAACTAAAGTCTAGAGTGTCAAATCAAAAAGTAAATCAATTGCGACAGACGACGAAAGTCATTGTTAATATTTTGTTTAATGTAAAATTAATCACTTTGCTTTTGTTTTGTAATTTTATTACCAAAACTTTTATTTAATTTAAAACTGAAATTATTAAATTACTTAAATCAACTGTAAATGTATCATACGAAATGAAAACTTGAAATAAACAACATTACTACTACTACTACTAATGGAAAAAAAAAAAATTTTAAATCGTTGGAGCGGTTTTTAAAAAAATAATTTTTTATATATAAAATTCTTAATACATTTTTAAGAACAAATCCAAATCTAAAGTATATATTTATGTGAATATAAAAACAAAATTTGAAACAAAAACTGTGAACTCGTTTTTGAGATATCGAATTTTCAAAAAAGAAATTTAAATTTTTTTTAAAAATCCAAAAGCTTTTCTTTTTTGAAAATTTTTATATGCAATATAATTAAATCTTATCTAAAATTTATATTTAAAAAATAATATAAATCCGTTTAGCCGATAACGAGAAAATTCAAAATAAGAAATTAGGTGCAAAGTATAAAATTTTATAATTTTTGGTTGTAGATCGTACTAATTTAAGTATAAGAAAAAAGTTTAATCAAAATCGTAGGAGTCGTTTTTAAGCAAAAAAAAAATATTTTCCTTTGCGATTTTTTAACTTTTGTATAGAAGGTACCGTTATTTTTTCATAAATGTAAAATTTTTTCTAAACATTTTTTAGAGAGTAAAAACGTATCGAGTTTCAAAAAAATCGATCATGTTGTTTTCGAAATATTTGACTTTCCAAAAAAAAATTTAAAACATTTTTTAAAAATCCAAAAAATATTATTATATTATATTATAATATTATAGTTTTTGGAGGCTTCAGTATAAAAAAATTATTGAAATCGGTCGTATCGTTTTGAAGAAAATCAAAAATGAAAAGAATGGTTCTTTGGGAGGTACCATTAATAAACATTTTTGAAAAATGGTTTTCCACCCAAAGGAAGCGCTTACTAAAGTAAATTTACTGAATTTTTTTTTGACAAAAGTTGTCGAGCCATTTTTGAGAAACATTCGATTATGTAAAATTGCTTAAGAAAATTGTATGGCAGGTAAGGTTATTTTTGGTTCTAAAAAAAATGAAAAAAACGTAAGGGCATAATCAACAAAAACCACTATATAACTTTTAAGGCTTTCGCGGTTGTTTACATTCGACATTTTTAAGATTTTAGGATTAGCCGCGTATAAATATTTAATATTTAGCGAGTTCAATACTGTACTCACCCCGAACGTTTCGCTGCGAATTGCATCGAGCGTGGTCACCGGGAAACTGCCAAAGAGATGTTACGAGCGATTTTGGCTACGCAGGTTGTAGCGTTGCATCGAAGGTTCTGTCTCTTGCCGTTGTTGTTGTTGTTGGTTTGCAAGTTGGGAGCAAACTACGCTGACTGTATCCACGTTGGTGTGCAGTGGCAATTGGATCGACCTTGTGGAGTTAATTATGGGATCCCAAGTTTTTGACAGCTTGAAACTGTCGTCACGATTGAAATTCTGGTGTCGTTTGATTTCAATCGCTTCGCGCACCAGACGGGGGATATAATGAGCTTCGTTAGCTAGAACCTTAGCTTTATCGAAGTGAATCCAGTGGTGTTCATCTGGGTTATCGAGAATATGCTCACATATGGCGGACTTCTCCCTTTGGTTTTTGCTTACCGCGCTGATGTGCTCTTTCAGACGTGTAGCAATGCTCCTCTGAGTCTGTCCTATATATGATGACCCGCAGCTGCAGGGGACCGCATATACTCCAGGTGTTTGGAGGGGGAATTGATCTTTTGGCGATCTAAGGTAATTTATCACCTTTTTGGGTGGTAAAAAGATGGATTTTACCGCATATCGCTTCAAGATTTTCCCTACCCTGTCTGTTACACCTCTTACATAAGGCAGAAAAGCTTTTTTGTCTAAGATGCTATCTTCTCTTTCTAGCGACGAAACTGGCTTCCAAGATCTTTGCTTTTTTGAATAGCCATTCGCTTTAAGGACATTGTCCACCAGAGAAAGTTCTGTGGCAAGGTGGTCGGTGTCACATATCCTGTGGGCACGCTGGACAAGTGTAGAGACCACTGATGTTAAATTTGCCGGGTGGTGGTGGGAAGTAGCGTGTAGGTATCTGTGTGTGTGTGTGCTTTTTCGAAAAACTGTGTGCGCTAATGTTCCATTTTGTTTCCGCTTCACTTTCACATCCAGAAATGAGATGGATTTAAAACTCGAAGATGATGAAATAATGGTGAGTTTCGATGTTGAGTCACTTTTTACGAATGTGCCCGTGCAGGAGGTACTTACTATCATCAGTGAGCTTATATCAACTTCCGGCATCGATGAAAACTATTTGCCGCTTTTGGAGTTTTGCCTAACATCGGGGTATTTCTGTTTCAACCAACAGTTTTATCTGCAAAAAGATGGCGTTGCTATGGGTTTACCTTTGGCTCCCTTAATTGCAGATATTTGGATGGAATATTTTGAGAAAAAAGCTCTGAACAACTCAAAAGAGAAGCCCAAAGTTTGGCTGAGATATGTGGACGATACGTTCTGTATTATGAAAAACTCGGCCATTTTGAATTTTCTTCAACATCTGAATTCACAGCACCCAAAAATGAAGTTTACGATGGAAAAAGAGAAAGAAGAATCCATCTCATTTCTGGATGTGAAAGTGAAGCGGAAACAAAATGGAACATTAGCGCACACAGTTTTTCGAAAAAGCACACACACACACAGATACCTACACGCTACTTCCCACCACCACCCGGCAAATTTAACATCAGTGGTCTCTACACTTGTCCAGCGTGCCCACAGGATATGTGACACCGACCACCTTGCCACAGAACTTTCTCTGGTGGACAATGTCCTTAAAGCGAATGGCTATTCAAAAAAGCAAAGATCTTGGAAGCCAGTTTCGTCGCTAGAAAGAGAAGATAGCATCTTAGACAAAAAAGCTTTTCTGCCTTATGTAAGAGGTGTAACAGACAGGGTAGGGAAAATCTTGAAGCGATATGCGGTAAAATCCATCTTTTTACCACCCAAAAAGGTGATAAATTACCTTAGATCGCCAAAAGATCAATTCCCCCTCCAAACACCTGGAGTATATGCGGTCCCCTGCAGCTGCGGGTCATCATATATAGGACAGACTCAGAGGAGCATTGCTACACGTCTGAAAGAGCACATCAGCGCGGTAAGCAAAAACCAAAGGGAGAAGTCCGCCATATGTGAGCATATTCTCGATAACCCAGATGAACACCACTGGATTCACTTCGATAAAGCTAAGGTTCTAGCTAACGAAGCTCATTATATCCCCCGTCTGGTGCGCGAAGCGATTGAAATCAAACGACACCAGAATTTCAATCGTGACGACAGTTTCAAGCTGTCAAAAACTTGGGATCCCATAATTAACTCCACAAGGTCGATCCAATTGCCACTGCACACCAACGTGGATACAGTCAGCGTAGTTTGCTCCCAACTTGCAAACCAACAACAACAACAACGGCAAGAGACAGAACCTTCGATGCAACGCTACAACCTGCGTAGCCAAAATCGCTCGTAACATCTCTTTGGCAGTTTCCCGGTGACCACGCTCGATGCAATTCGCAGCGAAACGTTCGGGGTGAGTACAGTATTGAACTCGCTAAATATTAAATATTTATACGCGGCTAATCCTAAAATCTTAAAAATGTCGAAAAACCACTATGTACCAATTTTGAGGAAAATCGATCGAGCCGTTTAGAACGAACAGACAGACAGAATCGTTCCACCCACTTTTTTGGTGTTCTCTATCATCGTAATATCATGTTTTATTGTTACCTAAAATTTTTTTTTCACGAATCCAAAACTTGCCTTATAGTACCTACATATTAGCCTATTTAATAGACCTTTTAAAAAGGAATAATTACGTGCAAGGGTTTTTATTATTGAATATGTTTGTTTGGCCCATAAGCATGCTTAAAACCAAAAATGCTACTAATTTCACCCATGCGTTTCTGAGAGAATGGTCACACTTTCCACTTTTCAGTATTTTTGGTATAACTCGAAAACTAAGCGGAATTTGACAATTTTACATATAATACTTTTTGTTCAAAATTAAATTTTATGCTTATGGGCCAAACAAACATATTAAATAATAAAAACCCTTGCACGTAATTGTTCCTTTATACCTCTCATTTTCCGGTCTATTCAATAGGCTATATGTACTGTACATATATCGCAAGTAAAAAGAAAACGATAGGCTAGATTTTCGTGTAAACGAATTATTAGGAAGGAGCAATCATTTTGTTCTAAAACGGTGACGAAAGTTCGCTTCAATTCAATTTTAATTTCAAAATGCAAAAGTTGCTGAAAATTTTCAGAGTTTTGAAAAATAAAATTCAACGTAGCTAGTGTTCTATTCCTCTTCTACAAATTTGTTATTAGCTGTATGCTGATAGATTCATATGAAAAGGTAAGAGATATTTTTTTTAATTTCTATTTTAATGTAAAAAATAGCAATCATGATGGATTCAGATAGCTAAAATCGCTGTGTACTTCAACCACCCCATTCGCTCTCGTGCCAATTCACTTTGTTCGCACGCGTGAAATTCGTATTTAGCAGCCTATACACCACAAATTTTACTACCTTAAATATTGTCCCAAGAAGATAAAATAAAATAATATTTAGATTTACACACAATGATCCGAGAGGATGTGAGGATTGATTTCCAACCCTTCGAACTATCAACTATATTGTAAGCTAACGCTCTAAACTAACCCGATTTTAGTAAACACGTTAAGCAGCAACACAAACGAATTTTATCCGAAAATGGCCTACAGCCTAAACGGCTGAATTGATTTTCTTGGTACCCAGCGTTTTTGGCTCCCTGACACGTTTTTTTTTTACGGTATCTGCCATAAAACTTATAAAAATCGATTTGTTTTTCTCAAAAAATTATCCTTTGATTTTGGTAACTCCTGTGTAGCTGCAGAGATTAGTATCTAGCATTCATTATTTAATAACAGTATACCATTACAATAATCTATTGAAAATTCGGTATTTCAAAAATAGACTAAGAGCTGGCAGCATATTTTGTGGGTGAACGCATAACCAAAATATGAGTATGAGGGTTTGTAGGTGCATGCATCTTGATATCGAATATCAAAGTCTGGCAGGATTTTTTTGGCGCCCGTAGAGGGGACGAGGAATTGAAAATAGCGGTTTTTCCATTTGTTGTGTCAAGGGTACAATCACTTCATTTCATTTTTTAAAAATGGGAAATGATGCTCTGTCATTTTCCCTAGCCCAAAGATTTTATTTTTAATGATCCAATTGATAATACTCAAGATATAACCATTTTAGGCACACCATATCAAGAGAAATTTGGAGATTTGAAAAATATTAAAAATCAACAAAAAATAGTCTCCAAAATAAGGCTGATAAGGTTCGCTTCAAAAGGGCATATCTTGAATTTTATTAATCAGATCATTAAAAATAAAGTTTGTGGATAAAGGTAAAATGAACGAGCATCATTCCTCATTTTTAATAAATGAATTGAACTGGTCTTACTCATGACACAACAAATGGGAAAACCGCTATTTTCAATCTCTCGTCCCCACTACGGGCGCCAAAAAAATTCTGCCAGACTTTTATATTCAATATCAACATGCATGCACCTACAAACCCTCATACTCAGATTTTGGTTATGCGTTCACCCACAAAATTTGCTACCGGCTCTTAGACTAAAACGGTTGATAATTTTTCTTAAATATTTTTTTTTCTCCATATGTTTTCAAAATTTTATTTTTAAAAAAGGTGCCTACTAAAAAGCTTGTATCAAAGATTTTAAAAATTTTGTTTGAAAAAAATTCGAAACTAATTTTAGATTAAACAGATAAGGATTGAAGAAACAAGAGCTTTATAAGACATTGTGAAACATGCGCATAAATGTTTTGTAACTTTAGATTAGATTTTTAAGTTGACAAAACTGTTGTCTATCAACCCCTCCCTCGGTTGGTCATGGGCCCCGCAAATTAAATCTCGCACACGCCTCGTTTTGGTCTAGCGCCGCCTTTGACCTTGGCCTAAACCACCCATTGAGTCTTTATTTTACTCTAATTAAAAAACTACAGGCCTAAAAATGGAAAAAAAAATATTTTTTGATGCACAAACCATTTGCATGCAAATATTGACTTGAGGTGCATACATAGGTATACTTTTTTTTTTTTGAAGCTTAAACCGACCATCCCACAACAAAAATTTATCCACCACTCTTTTTTTCGCATGCAAGACAATTATTGTCGGTCAATTGTTTGACTTGACATTCCATGACAAAATCATAATCTTCTTAGTCATATTTTCCTTAACGGTTATTTAACATTTGTGTGGAAAGTACCTACCTGATGTTATTTTTTCATAAAAGCTAAAAAAAATATTTTTTTTTTAAATTTTTGTAAACAATACTTTTAATATGTATTATAATCTTCTGTATATAAAAAAAAATATTGAAATTGGTTAAACCGTTCTGAAGAAAATCGAAGATCAAGAAAAATTGTTCTTTGGGAGGTACATACCATTAATAACCATTTTTTTCAAAATGGTTTTGAACTCAAAGGAAGCTTGAAGTGAAGTCGTTTTTGAGAAAAATATCATTATATAAAATTGTAAAAAATAAATGTTTAACAGGCACCGCTATTTTTGGTTTAACAAACAAAAAGTGAAAAAAATGATATGAAGACCAAAATCTAATATGTACCAAGTTTAAAGAAAAAACCTTCCAGCCTCTAATAGTAGGGGCGTTAGTACACGATATGAGTGCATATCTTTCATTTCGAACTGACGGGTTGAGCTTTAGTACACTCATAGTTCATATCCTAACATAACGTGCTAAGATAGCAACACTGTCAGAAGGACGAGATAAGGGCTGCCACTTACCAAGTCCCGAAATGTTGCTTATAATTCGAAAACCAGGGTTCGGACGATGACCCAAGAACTTCCAGTGGACCACATTTTTGATTATCTGCCACCACTCCCATTGCACGAAGGGGATGGAAAAGGACGTTTTGGGAAAGGAAATTTGCAAAGCTTAGAAAAGTTAGAAATTATTAATAACTACATATTAATAAACTTTAAAGATTGCTGTTGACGCAGAATTTCACAATCTACTACATTTCACCCAAAGTTGATTGAAAACTGTTGGGATTTGGTAATTGTTTACTTGTTTAACAAAAAATTCAGGCATCATTTATGAAAAGGACTATAACTTTTTCTAAGGTCGTTGTATCGGGTTCATTTTGATTTTATTAGATTGAACATTAAAAAATACCCTTAAATCATATGTCGCGTATATTATACCGAGATAAATATTTAAGTTTGTTTATATTTCATTATCCCCCCTTTCTAGCACTTTAAAAGTGACTTTTTAAAAACCCAAAGTAGGTTTTCAATCAACTTTGGATGAAATGTAGTAGATTGTAAAATTCTGCGTTGACACCAATCTTTAAATTTTATAAATATGAATATTTTCTTACTTTTCCTAGCTTTGCAAATTTCCTTTCCCAAAACGGCCTTTTTCCATCCCCTTTGTGCAAGGGGAGGGGTGGGAGAAAATCAATAGTGAATAAACACGTAGTTTAAAAAACAACATAAAATAATTGAGATGCCTACATTTACTCAATGAATAGGAAAGCTACTTTTCGTATATAAGTAAGCTAGAACTATAATGCTCAGAGGGGCACTTAAGTGGTCGGAAGAAAACAAGCGAATACACGGAAAGCATATAACGCGGCTATAGTTGAGGAGGGGAAGGTTTCGTCAAGTTTCGTTCAACTTTGCTTACGGAAGTGAGGTAAACTTAAGTAAACTGACATTTGGTGAAATAGGAATGCCAAAAAGAGATATATGATAGTTACATTATAGATGTGTTCCCCTTTTGACGGTACGGAAAGGTACTTTTCGTTGGTTTTTGTCATTAGCTGCAGTGCCCTTCCGACTTTTATAGTTCTACCTTTGAGGTAGAAGGCTCTACCAATTCAATGCAAATCATTCGTTGACGACGACGAAACTACATCAACAACGCGTTTTTTTCATTGACAACAACGTGCTGTAATTGTCGTCTTCAACAGCGTCAACGAACGATTCACATAAAATAGGGAGATCCTTAATAGTTGCAAGCTGTCAGTAGGAACGAAAAAAGGAAATAGATGAATCATTTTCCTTAAGTGGTTGGTATATAGCTTTTGACTGTTTTAAAAGCTACTTTCCGTTGGTTTATGACATTAGCATTCGACTGCTTCCGTTTATTAAAGTTGTACCTTTACAATTTTGATCGTTACAGGACTCCGATTTCGCCTTAGTTCAAGAGAGATTTTCCATTTAAAAATAAGTTTTGTTTCTTTTGTAGCACGAAGTTAAAAAAATGTCAAATTATTGAAAGAAGGGGAAAAATCTTTCATAGAGTGGAAAACTTGCAAAGTTAACAAACGCATAAAACCAGTTTTTCATTACTTTTGTGTATTAAACTTCAAACGTGATAAACACTATCAAACACATACACACAAAAATACACACAGACGTGGGTTTGACAGTTCTTTACTATCTGCGAATAGAAATTTGAGTAACAGAAATTTGCAAGATTTTTCATGGAGCGATGGAGTGGAAATTTCTGGTTCTCTCATTGTCTTCTCTTGTAGCAACTTTCGTCCGACGTAGTACGAATTCGTACGAAATATTAGCAACCAAACAGACCTGATAACTTCGACATCTGAAAACGTCTAATCTGTCACACACCTAATCTGTCAAATAAATTATTTACGTTTAACTGTTCAACTACAGAGCATATAACCAAATTAATTAAAAGGTCGTTCATACAAACTTTTGCGTAAACTTATCATTTTATACAATTTGTAAACTTACGACGTTACATGAATACCCTTTATGTAAAATAACATAAGTATAAACATTTAACAAACCAACCAATTTTTTTTCTTTGAATCTAAATTTTTGGTTCAAGCAACTAACATTTCTTTCAATCGACGCGAAGATTCGTCATCGTCGTGTCGTCGTATCTGAAATTTTGATTCCCGACTCCGAATGGAAAGTGTCAAAATCTTTCTTGGCTTTTTCAATTTTTAATCTATTTTTTATACAGATTTACGTTATTCGTTCTTTCCGTGAATTGTTGCTCTTTTTCCTCTAGACTTCTGACTCTAATAAGCGATTTTCTAGTATTTTCGATAATTTTTTGTATAAATTTTGTTCACTGGATACTTTGAGGCCCATTTCACACATGCCCGGCAGCTGGTTAGCCGGCATCCGTTACCCGGTTTCTCAACAAAAGAAACGGTTCCGGCATGTTTGAAAGCTTCCATAAGATCCTTAACCCAACGACCGGTTAGCCGGTACCGGGTGCCGGCTATGTGTGAAATGGCATTGACACTCCTGGCAATAATGCTATCTTGCTTTGTGAATGATCAGTCATAACAATGACGTCGAAAGGTCCGATACTTTGGATGAAGAAAGGTTTTTTCCTTTTTCCATATCTTTTGAAGTATCCTTACCGAAATGTCTTGAAATTGCATTGGAAATACATACATACATATTGATTTTATTAATTCTCTTTCAAATATGAAGAACAAATCTCTGGTAACCTTTGATCAGTATTTATAAACATACATATGATGAGTTTTTACTATCATCCGACTGATAAATAACCGGATATTAACTTTCGATTTCATGGCTAAATAGAAAAAAAAAACACAATCGAGCTATGGATCCTTCATATGGACAAACATGAGACACAATAATCCCATTTATCATTTCAGGAAATAAATAATACAAACAACAAATCGAAAGCATTGTGGCGAATGCGGTATCGAATAACTATACACTGAAAAGGAAAAGAAGCAGGACCCTCAACATGTTTGCACATTGTTTTGGCATCAAACAAATTGATAAAAAATAATCCTGCATCGAAGCGACTGATTTGATTAAGGAAAATGCCACAAACGAGCCAAGTTAATATGGGAACACATATACAGGCACGCACAGCAAACAGAGATTGTCTTTTTATGATTATATGTAACGGTAAGAATCGATGCGGATCGATGAAGTGGAATATTTCGTTAAGCATCGTTATAGGTCGTGCTTGGAATAGAAGATTATAAAGGAATAGAGGGGGAGGTTTAGGTGCAGGAGAGAGTGTATCCTTAGGCAGAGGAGATGTATGTAGAAGTCCCCATCATCTTATTTTTATTCCTATCACGTTCATTATGTTCTTATATTCAATAGGAAAGGAGCTGCTTTTTAAGAACAGACACCTGAGTGGTATAGTGTAATAAAGGGATGCATGTTAGATTAACGGTGCAGGAGTATAATGAAAGGACATGCGGCATAAAATTATAAAAGCAGGTGTGCTTTGTTAACCAATACCTAAACCTACATTAAATTAAGTAAGTGAACTTCATAAAATTTCCCGAGCTAAAAATACTGTACGTTTAAACCAATGCATAGGATTCTAGTTTATATGTATTTGCATCTAAATTTTCATAAATATTTATTGGAAATAAATATGTACCTACAATTTGTCCATGTTATTATAATAGTGCGGGAGAGGAGAACAATATGTTTAAAATGCTTTGGTCCAGAAAATCTAAGCGAAAACTTTAGTTTCCTCTGGAATTAAGACAAGCAGAGTCTGATAAATGGTCTCCAACAGGGATTGGTCAACTTGCCGATTCTATTCAGCATTAACACCAGCAATCTGGTTGGGTATGCCGACGATATCAGGATTTGTTTGCAGCGTGACTTTGACAACATTCATCGATATTATGATGACTGGAAGTCGAAAATCAAATTTCAGAAATCAGAAACAATTTTGTTTAGGACTCCGTTCCGTGGAGCAGTATTTAGTAGCGTTGTATTTTCCAGAGCCAAAGGGGAAATGCCACTTGCCCACCTCCAAGCAGGGTTACCTTTGAAAATTTTCGGAAGGAGTCAAAAAAAGGAGTCCTGGCTCAAAAAAGGAGTCCCATCAAAGCTTCAAGAAAAACATCAAAATTTATCACCGTTTTAATTCAACATGGTGTATTTAAAAAAAAAAATTACAAAAACCTTCTCTTTTAAACAAAACAATAAATAAATATTTGTATTTCAGAGAAAAACAACTCAAACTTGAAAAAACTTCCATCTCTTCAATTATTGTGGTAGATATTAGTTAATCTCAAGACAAAACAAACAATTATTACCTACGTTTCTTTAAAAAAATAAACAGTTGCTCTTCTTAAAAAAACACTTACCTAAGGAACATCGTTCCTATGTTTTTGAATTAAAATTGAATCAGGAATCCAGTCTTCTAGTTGGTTATAATCTAAATCTAATAGATTAAGTCCAGGAAGAATTGAAATGCACACTTCAACTTTTAGGCGGTTTGTAAGTTTTTTTTTTAATTAGATTCAATTTATAAAAAGTTCTTTCTGTGCAAGGGCTGCTATGGCTAATTTTAAAATCTTAATAATAATATAATTTTTTTAAAATACTTAATTTAAAAAAAAAAATGTCTTATTAGTTATTTAAACTGCCCACTTCAAACCAAAACTTTCAATGTCATTAAATTTATAAAATATATTTTAAAACGACTGTCTTAGGGCCAGTTTGTTCACAGTGGGTTAAATCAGCAATTAGATTATCACTGATTCTGTTAAACCCATAGTTATGAATCTGTGATAATCAGAGAGTGTTTGTTCACTAAATTTTCAGTTTGATTAATAAATCATAGTTTTTCCAATAATCTTTCCATTTTCCAGTCTATCTGTCAATCAATTGTCAGACATATTCCGTCATTAACTTATTTCAGTGTGAGTGAGCTTTCGAAAAAAAACATTTTTTGTGCAAAAAAAACACGGAAAATCAGTGCTTGAAATATAATGTTGCGTTCAATTTAAGATTATTTCCTGTTAGATTACTATACAGAATAGCTACACACGTGAAATTTGTATTTATTTTAATGCGGCTAATTGATTTTTTTTTCCAAATATATAGTTGAAGTGTGTAGGTAGTGCTGGCATTTTGTGAAACCTAGTGATGGGATTTTTTCCCAGTTGTAGTTTTTCTATGCATATTTTATATTAGGCCTTGCAAAAAAGCACTTTATTTTTCGATAGTAAATAAAATAACTACAATTTGTAGTAAAATCTGTACAAATTGTTTATTTTTTTCTTGCAAGATGGACGATGCTTGGTTTCTCTTCATTCATGTTCTTTGTTCGAAGGAATTTAATAGATTTTGTTTCTCTTTTTTATACCTACGCTTAGGAAAACCAATGATGAACAAACGAAATTCCAGAAAATCTTTGATTAAATCATGCTAATCAGACAGAATCGGCGAATTAGTGATTTCTCCAATTAAGTGCTCAAATTATGGATTCTCTGTTTAAGATTTTGCTGAACAAACGCATTCAATGATAACCAACTGGAATAATCATTGATTTAAGTTGACAAGGTGTGAACAAACTGGCCCTTAGGCTTTTATTTCTGGTAATTTTTATTCTTCAATAACTTTTACTGGATGAAGGGTAAAGTTGGGATATTCAGATATCAACGAATAATAGTTAAAATCTTTTTGCATTTTAATTACTTGCCTTTGAAGTTTGAATATAATATTTAAGAATTGAAAGCTTGTTATCATTGAAATTAAATGCGAGATTCTTTGATTACAAATAATTTTGTAATATGTACTAAGAGTATTTCTTTCAATAGTATCACAGAAACTAGTGTTATCTAGATATCGCATCCAGTACAAATAAAAATGGCCATTTTTCAATATTTTGTGTTTTCAAGCTCTTTTTCTTCTTCCTCAAAAATCGAGTCCGTTGATCGGACTGCTGATGGCTTGTAGCTGATGTTTTGTATTTATGCCTATACATGTAAATCTATCTTTTTTAACATCATATAAAGTCTAATGCTCACACAAAATTGATATTACTGGGAATTAGCTCTACGTCCCACAATAAAAAAGCAGTAATTTTTGTTTGCTCTGCGTGCGATATCTATGTAACTATAGTATCTGTGATAGTATGTTTTTTATTGACGAAAGAAGATGTATAATTTGAAATGAATCGCTCTGAAAATTTTTATTTTATTTAATCAAGACATTTAAGACATATATGAAAGGAAGTTAAGGTAAACGAAATTGATGCTGTTTAATGAATCTTTGTTTTTGAAATTTTGGCAGAACTCAGTGACGGTGCGTCAATAAGACGTTTTAGACAGTGTCTACCCTACCGTTAAGAGAGAAAAAAAAGAAACCTACTTGTTACAATCAAGAAAACTGTGTTTACATTCATTGCATTAAGTCTCTAACATCCATAACCTATCTCAAATTGTCAACACCTATAATTTAACAAACATAAATCATACATTCATCCTTTACTATTCACACACTCACATTTTCCACACCTACTTTTATTTCTTTAGATAATTTGACCTCTACCAACAACCACAAAGCACAAAATCTCAATGCTCACACAATACAAACGCTATAGCTTCGCTATGGCTCTGCCTTCTGCATCTGCTACGTGCTTCGGGAAAACCCGAATGAAAACGAAGACAGAGTCTTTCGTTCTACCTAAATTATATGAAAATAAAATCAGCGGATTATGTTGCTCAGGTAGAATTTCTATGTGAAGCAAGTAGACAGATTCGAATCTGTCTAATTGCTTGTTTTGCTTTGAACTTTGAAGTAAATTCGAAACTTTTTCGTTGACTGTTAAGTGAAGAAAACAACTTCTTAATTTTTATTTTTGGAGTAGATTAAAGAGGAGTGGGCAGTTGTAGGTCAACCCTAAAAATGCAATAGGTAGGAAGGCTGGACTCTTTCGCAGAAGTACACTACTGACGTTTTGAAGAGCTGTATCTTTGGGATTAGTTGCCGTATTGAAGCTGTGTGCTTCTTCTTGTTTTGAAATTGTTTTACAAATACATATTTATTTTAAGGTACCATTATTGCCTTATTGCGACTGAGAGAAATGGTACGAAAATCAAATGTTCTATTATTTTCTTTGTTTTATGAGTTTCAATTTTGTTTTATAAATCAATACATTTTTTATTCAGCTTTAATTTAGGTCTGCCAGTTTTGTTTGTTTGAGATTGGTGTACCTATATAACTTTTAGTCAAACAAATGCATACTTTTGTCTTTGATCACCATTATCTCAAAAAATAGTAAGGATGAGGATGAAATATTCAAGGACAGTTTTTATGACTTGAATAGGTTTTCAAAATAATGTTTTTAAAACTTTGTGTGGACTATGTACCTTCATACATATCTTGGCCCTTCAACCATTAGAAATATTTCACAAAATGAATAAAATTCTGAACCATTTTTACAATTTTTCGCTGGTAATATTACAACAAAAAAAATTTGTCTTGAAGAATTTTGAATTTTGCATTTTAGCACTTTTGTGAACTACAAATTTGTAATTACAATTCCGTGAGATGGTGCAATAGGCCACAGGTGTTTTTTTCCAATACAAATCGTGTTGATACCCTAAACCTGTGATGAGGCATGTCTAAACATGAATAAAGCTCAAATTTTCACAGACTTATTTTTCGCTCAACTGAAACTTTTGAACCTGTTTGAATTAAACAATTTTTTGAAACTGTCTAATGTAAACAAAGGTTAGAATTGAGCTTCAAGCGATATCGAACTCGTTAATATCATAGAATTCAATAAATCTTCGTGCGTTTATGAAAAAGAGTCCTAAAATTGTAAAAGGAGTCAAATTTCAATCATTTTTAAAAAGAGGAGTCCTGGAGTCCCAGCGTATAAAAGGAGTCAAAATGACTCTAAAGAGTCCCGAAGGTAACGCTGCCTCCAAGTGCCATTGGTAACGGTTGTCCCACTTTTCAATTAATTTTAAATAACATTTCTGTCTTCTTTCAAAGTATAATGGCTCGTCAGTTCCATCATATCACTGGCCAAAGAAGACGATGACCAGTTTTTCCAAAAATGGTTATAATAATTGTTTCGTTTTGATAAATGAAGCTCAAAAACCTCTGAAGCAACTTTGATACTTGAATAAAAATAAACAAAAAATAACAAATTGAAATTAAAAATCGTCAAAAAAATCGCCTTTAATCTCCTAAGTGTCAATCAGACTGAAGGCTTTTTCCAATGCTCAAAAGAATTCTAAAACAAATTTTTAAGATCTAATGATACAAAAATTCACTCATTTACTTACCTTTCAAAGGGCAAAAGGGAACAAACTCAGGCGACTTTCAACCCCCCTCTAACTTCTGTACAATAGAAAAAAGTCAGAAACTGCAAATTTGAAGTCTTTTCTGAACTAATCACACCCAGGAGGTTCACCAAATTTCAACTCTTAAGTAAACCGTAACTTACTGACTCACTGAGTCACTGACAGATCATCATCAATAATGGAGCACTACTCGACAGCGCAGAAACTTGAAATTTCGCACAGCGGTAGGCCTTGTGGGGCATACAAAGGAAAAAATCGAAAAACTTCAATTTTCTATTCAAGGGGCGTGGCATCCACCCACATTCTTAAAAATTCTTATAAATTATATGGTGCACGTCCACATTGTTGTAGAACGATGAAATTTGGTAGAACGGTATGACTTGAAGAGAATACAAATAAAAAAATACAAAATTGAGATTTTCCATTCAGGGGATGTGGCATCCACCCACTTACTCAGAATTACTATTATTTATATGGAACACTTTCGGTTGTCGTAGAATTATGAAACTTTGTAGAGCGGTAGGGCTTGACTTTCCACCTGGAAAAATAAAATCCTTGCAAAAAGAGCCAAATTCTTTTATGAACAAGTAACTGGTAACTGTGCTTAAAAAGTCAGCTAAGAAAGTAATATGCTAGTTCAGGAAAACGAGATCTCAGAGGGCTCAGTGTCAAAAACTGAGCAAGCGAATCCAATATTTTCTTTCCTCAGTGATTTGACACCAAAATTTCTAAGGAATCCTGTTCATTGAGATTGCTGAGGGCTCTGAGATCTCATTTTCAAGAACACGCCTAATGAGATCTAAAATATATGCCAAGTTTTAAGCTCATGAAGTTTAATATCAAATATCTTAAGTAGAGTAATGTCGAAAAAAATCCAAATTATGGCAGAAATTATGCATAATAGCACGAGTCAGCTGTGGAACTGTAGATAGATGACGCTTTTACAGTCGAGACGTCCTCACACAAGATGGAGTGGAGTGCCCTTGGTTCAGTCGGTAGGACTGTGTCACTGTGTGCCATTGGGACCAAAGAGAAAGGGTTAGGTTAGGTTAGGTTAAGGTGGCTGCCAGGAAAACTACTGACACACTTAGGCCAGAATAGGCCCATTGTGATACCACATAAAGATTGCAAGATGACCCTTGCTAATTAAACCAATTGGAGCTTTTAATAAAGCGATGGAGACTGTGAATGTCGATTTTAATTAAATCACTGGGATCGTCAAAGAAAAAATTTCCTAGGTATGTCTTCGAGAAAGAGCAGGGCATGAACAAAGAAGGTGTGGGATAGTTTCTTCCTCCTCCTCGTCCATGCAGCTTCTGCAGAAGTCATTTGAAAGAACGCCTAGTCTATTGGCGTGTTTGCCTATTAGGCAGTGTCCAGTTATGACACAAATTGTGGAGCTAATATGCAATCTACTAAGAGATAACAAACATTTCGATCGCTTCGGATCCAGTGTTGGCCAGATCCGTTTTGTCGCCAGACAAGTAGTGATACCTGTCCATCTGCTGTTTGTCATCAACATGGAATCTTGCTTAAGCATAAGTTTACAAGTAGCGATTGGTATTCCAATATTCACCCTGTCAGGTAATATTGGTGTAATAGTTCCCTTCCTGACGAGTTCATCGGCTTTACAGTTTCCTGGAATATCTCTGTGTCCCGGCACCCAGAAAAGGTGAACGTTGAACTGTTCTGCCATCTCCATTAGAGACGATCGACAATTTCGGGCAGTTACGGAGTTTGTAGAAACAGAGCCTAGTGATTTAAGGGCCGCTTGGCTATCTGAGAAGATACGGATATTTAAAGTAGATATTACGTTTTCTTTGAGCCAAGATAAAACTTCTTTTATCGCCAGGATTTCCGCTTGGAACACGCTACAATGATCAGGGAGACGGAAAGAGAGACTAATGTTTAGTTGTTCTGAGTACACGCCACCACCCACCCCTTCTTCAGTTTTTGAGCCATCCGTGTAGAAGTGAATTGCTTCATCTCTCAAGAATTCCTCATCATCCCAAGTGGATCTTGTTGGAATTGTGACTTGGAAATTTTTACCAAAAATCGGGTGAGGGATGGTGTAGTCGGAGTGTTTAGGGATTGATTCGAATTTGTTCAGAATGATAGTATGGCCAATAGAGTTATTGGACCATTGAGAGATGGCTCTGAGACGAATAGCTGTGCTCGCTGCCACTTGTTTAGTGTATATATCGAGGGGTGAAATGTTAAGCAGTATATCTAAGGCAGCGGAAGGTGTCGAACGGAGAGCTCCGCTGATACACATGCAAGCTGATCTCTGCACTTTGCTTAACTTATCACGATAAAGAGAAAGGGTACGTGGCTCCCAATTTTTATACTTATCGTCCAGCACTCGGCGTCGTAGACGTAGAGTACAACTGGTAAAACGAGCGTTTTGTATAGCGTGCACTTTGTCTTTCGAAAAAGGAGTTGCCATTTGTTTGGCCAAACCTAACCTAGCGGTCAGCTAGGGTAATTCTTCGTCGGATTTCCATTAAGGTGTCGTTCGTGGAATTGATGTTTGTTCCGAAATTACTGCTACCAACAATGACGTTTTGTCCTATGCGATGAACAGGTGAGGCTTTGTTTGTTGATAGCATATACTTTTGTGTGTCCTCATTCACTTCAAGACCAACGCGTTTCACTTATTCATCAATAGCTGTGAATGCTTCAAGTACAGCTCTCTAGGATCGGCCGATGATTTCGATGTCGTCCGCATGGCCAAGCAGTTGTGAAGACCTGTTGAAGCTATTGTCTTCCATGTTAACACCTGCGCACTATCTGCTCCAGGACCATCTCCATCTCCTTGTCTGAACCCTGTACACGTCTGGAATAACTCGGATGAGCTGTTACCCATTTGCACGTTGCACCGCGTATTTTGTAACGTCATGCGGCATAGCTGGATCAGTTTTTTCGGGATCCCGAGTTCCGACATCGCCAATAGAAGCTCTTGGCGACTTATGCTATCATATGCGGCTTTGAAGTCGATGAATATGTGGTGGGTCTCGACTTGAAATTCGTTGGTCTTTTCCAGGATTTGCCAATCATAGTGCTGCAGAAAGGTTTCAGACGTTCACATAGTACGTTGGATAGGATCTTGTAGGCAACATTAAGCAGGGACATGCCTCTGTAGTTCTTGCAGGACATAGGATCCCCTTTTTTGTAGATTGGGCAGCTACTTGACCAGTTGTTGGGCACACTTTCCTCCTCCCACACTTGGTTGATGAGCTGGTGCATGCACACTACCAGGACATCTCCTCCATACTTGAAGAGTTCCGCAGGTAAGCCATCTGGGCCGGCGGATTTGTTGTTCTTAAGCTTATGGATGCTTATGCTTATGGATGGCTTTCTTAACCTCTTCAGTACTAGGCGCTGGGACTGGATCTTCATTGACTGGTCTCATGCTTCTTTGTTTCCATATCGCCTCCTCTACATTATGCCCAATAAGCAGTTGCTCAATACCGCACATTCATCATCATACCACGGGTTATTTTTTCAGAGCAGTTGATAACCTATAGTGGTTTCGGCTGTCTCCTTAGTGGTATCGCGATACTGGTTCCACTGGTTGATTATGGCTGGGTGTACGGCAGAGAGTTTCCCGATCAATTGCTCACTGGCTTTCTCAGATGTGCTAAGGCATTCAATGTCGAATTTCTTCCTTTGGCTGGTCTTCGTTTTCTTTTCGTTGAACAGTCGGGCTCTGAACTTTGTCACAACAGGAAAGTGGTCTGAGTCCACGTTTGCGGCTCGGAAAGTTCGCACGTCCTAGATGTTCGATGCATACCTTGCGCTAATTAAAACGTGGTTGATTTGGCTGGCAGTTCGACCATCTGCAGATCGCCAGGTTGCTGTTCGTATCCTTTGCCTGGAGAACCTAGTGCTACGGTATTCACCGTATTACGAGCTGCGCCAAAGTCGATTAGTCGGAAGCCGTTATCTGTTATCGTTTCGTGGAGGCTGTGCTTTCCAACTAATCCAAAGATGTTTTCCTTTCTGACTTTAGCATTGAAGTCTCCGAGCACGACTTTGACATCGTACTCCGGACAGGCTCCGTAGACTTCGTCCAGGAGATCGTAAAACTCCTCCTTGTTAGACTCCTCAGCTTCATAGGTAGGGGCGTGTGCACATATTAGTACTGATGTGTCAACTTGGTTTACCAAACCCAGTCAAACCAAGTTAGGCACAAACCGAGTTGAACCGGTTTAAATTTTTTTCAAACCGCGTTAGATTGAACATGCGCTGAAAGACAAATTGGGTTCGGTTTTGGTAGTGGTTCGGTTTGTTTGAAAATAAAAAATGAATGCTTTTGGTTCGGTTTCGGTATGTATCCATAACCACTCAGTTTGGCATCGCATCGACTCATTCTGTTCTGTACTGTACGCACTGTTTGCTCTGTAGCATTCGAACCAAGCCGGTTCTCGGTTTCAGTTCGGTCTTCGGTTTGATAGAGCTAGCAAAATAAAACTTCGGTTGTGTTTTTCATCCACTCGGTCTGAAAATGCTATTTGTTTTGTTCAGTCGAACCGAACCAAATAATTGAAATCGAATACAAACCTAACCGAGATGCCTTCACCCGATTGCATGCGCTTCCGCTTAGTGCTAATGGGGATATAAAAGTCGATGCAAAATATTTTATTTTAAAAATACTAGTGATGGCTTGATTTGCTGCTGTTCATAATCTGTAAAACTTGTGACGTCAGTCGAATTATTACTAAGATTAAAGTTGCCAAGCAGACATAAATGGATTGAAAAACTTCAAAAAAATTAGAAATTTTAAGTTTATTTTAATGCTCCGGAAAATGTTATTTTAGGGCAATTGACTGACACTTGGAGCGAAGTACACTGTTTCTGTCAAAATATAGTTCTTTTATCCGTCTGTCAAGGTATGAATGGTCAAAATTCGTTGAAGGATGGCTACGATGTTCATGGATTAAAAAATTTGAAATTTTCACCGATATCTTACTGCTCCGGAAAAAAAGTAATACAAGGGCAATTGGGTGACATTTGGACGGAAATACACAATTTCTGTCAGAACGTAGTTATTTCTCCATCTGTCAAGCCATCAACTGTCAAATTTCATTGAAGTATGTCCACGATGTTGATAGATTAAAAAAAACGCTAAAATAATCAGAATTTCTCATTCCTCCAGAAAAAAGGTGATTTTAGGCAATTTTGTGACATTTGGATCGAAATACCCTTTTCCGTCAAAATATAGTGTATCCTCCACCTTTCAAGTCATGAACTTTCAAGTTCCATTGAAGGATGGCTAAAATTTAGATGGATTGAAAAAAACCCTTACAAAAATCAGAAATGTTTACAGTTTTCCTAATGCTAATGATATCTAACTGAACGGCTCAGTTTGCAAACTTGATTTGCTTTTGATACACAGCCGAGCCTTAGCAAACCGAACCAAATCATGCAAAATCGACGCACAAAAACTATTAAATCATTTTTTTCAAACTGAGTTGGCCAACTCGGTTTGGAACTCGGTTTGCTTTAGTTTCAACTCGGTTTGAAAAACTAGCGGTTTGATACATCACTAATATTAGGCTGATGTTTTGGAATCGATTTGAGTCGATTTCCCACGACGAATCCGCATCCTAGCATGTGCAATCTTTGATGACAGCTGTAATAAATATCGCAATCTTTTCTTTTCTTATCCCCTGGATCGCGGTAATATCTGCCTTGTACAGCGAGAGGACAGATTCAAATTTTTGAGTAGCACCTGGCGTATAGTGTCCTTACATTTCAGGTGCATACTCGTAGCTCATAGTTCATTTTCGTTCCGGGTCTGGTTGCCATTTGAAGGGGGTCGTTATCAGAGGACTCACGCGGCTTTTTACTCGCCAGTGGCTGTCCATTTGGCCCTACAATCACCAGCTTACGCCAGTTCTTCCTCGTATCCCTTGTGGCTCCATGTAACGGAGTCCTAAACAATATAGTTTCTGATTTCTGAAAGTTGATTTTCAACTTCCAGTCACCGCAATATCGCTGAATCTTCTCAAAGTCACGCTGCAAAAGAATTCTGATGACCTCGACTTTTGGAGCTGTTCTATACGCAATTAGATCGTCGGCATACGCAATTGTGCCTGCGTTAGACTACTTATCAGATCACTGGTGTAAATGCTGAATAGAATCGGCGAGTTGACCGCTCCCTGCTGAAGACCATTTTTAATATTAAAGGATGTGGCAGAAGTCACATTGCCACTCTTGACAACAAACTTTCTACCATTGGGCATATCATAAAGCATATATAATAGTGGTTTACTTATGCCAAGTCTGGTCAGTTTAAGATAAAGACCCTCTAGCCATACGGTGCCGAAGGCCTTCTCCAAATTTCAAGTTGCATTTTCCGCTAAATGTACCTAGAATACAAGCAACTTATAAATGGGGTATCAAATAAAAGCTAAGTCTGTCCTCTACATGATACTAATGGTCGGACAGACTTTTTTTTGGCTGTTGCCACGAGTCCGACCACTTTTGTAAAATTAGGGATTTTCTGCATCCTTCGATGAAAATGATAAAAATGTGGCTAATGCCACTTTCCTAACCATTTGATATGATTTTACTCAGTTTTCCCTGATGTCAAACGCTGTGTTAAAAAAGATAGTTTAAAAAAAAAAAAATGGTCGGACTCGTCGCAACAGCCAAAAAAACTAATGGTATCGTGTAGAGGACAGTCTTTGCTTTCATTTGATACCCCATTTATATAAATTGCTTGAATTTTAGGTACATTTAGCGGAAAATGCAACCTAAAAAGTGCATTTTCTAACCATTGCGACCAGATAAGGACTAAATCTATCGGTTGGCATCCAATTTTTGTGTGGCCGCGATGAGATAGGTAATCTTACGGTCGGCTCCCAGACTATCAGCTAGAGCTACAAAAAGAAGAATTTCGACACGGAAAAGGCAAGACTAGCAACCAAAAAATTGTCAAAACCCTATTTTAGTTTTATGCTAGAAATCTGAAACGCAGGTTAATGTCAATCACTTTGTACATTAATGATACAAGCAAGTAAAAACTGTAAGTTTGATAAACACACATACTATGTATAGAAACGAGTTGTCCTTATGCCTTTTTCCACACTTTAATTGAAAATTTAATGCCAAAAGCTTATTTCAGTTATCATCAGTGATGACATCTCGAAAGGAACTGTCCGAACTAAAAATGATTTTCGTATTTGCAATTTGTTCTTCCTTACTTTATAACTTCTTTGAAGACCTACACATCATAGTTTCCAAATTTTGTTGAAATAATGCTCACGACAATGTTGTCATAATTTCAAAGTCTGAATATTCTGAGTGAGTATCAACCGAAATATAAAAAGTAATCGAATACAAAACTGAAGGCAACTACCAAAAAAAAAATCCCAAAACTTATATTTCCGGAATGAGATTAGTTTTTGGAACATCCCAAGTGACATGAAGTTCGTATCCCTGATTTTCTCTTTACACACAGCACTATCCCTTTACATAGTAGTTGTTGTAGATATCCCAGAGATATTGAACTTCCATTTGCAAAACTTTCGATGAAAACTCTGATTGCGGATGGGGATCCATGTATGCGTGTGTATGTGCGTTTCTTCCTTTGGCTTAGAATATACAATCAACTGGCACGTACTATATGACAAGTTTGAATTGAAAAGCGTGCCCCCAACATCGAATTGATCTCAACTTTTACCGTCAAAATACCCGCAACCCTATCATCTATAGATACACAGATACAGATAGACAAGCGAACTTTTCTGCGGAAAATAAGTCCCGTGCCGAGTTAAACTTCTGTGTATTGGAAAAATATGCGAATGCACGCAGATGAAACATGAAACTAACAATCACGAAATCGAAATATAATCGAATATTGCTCTTGTTGGGGAGTAGGTAGGGTTGTATTGACTTGAGTACGACTCAGAACGTAGACGAATAGTAAGGAGAATAACGCGCCGTACAAAAAAATAAATAAACAAAACACGAAAATATGAAAATATTGTTGCGAAGAAACTTCTAGCAACTATTCTGGCATTCTGACTTCACTTCATCATATCAGGAAGGAAAGGACTATAGTTGGATTAGGGTGAATTTATCCAGTTCGAAATAAAACTTCCTTATCTTAAGCTAGAGTATAGGCAGGCATAGGAACTTATAGTATGTAATGTTGGTATCTAGATACAAAAGTATGAGAAGTTAATTAATTTTAATTAAGTTTTGACACGTGACGTAGATATTTCATTTTCTATGTTTCATTAAGGGTGGGTTGGTGATAATAGAGTTATGTCGTACGCAGATTTGAAGCTATGAGGAGGAGGATTCTTTTCACATGTTGAATAAAAGTCTATTTTGACATTCGTAAATAGTATTAGAAGTCAACTGGTTGAATGTATTATTTTATTGTGCGTCCTGTGTGGAAGCTGTTTTCTTCCTTATGTACTGGAATTTCATTGAACAGGATGTTTTATTTTCAATTAAAAGTTTGTTAGCTTGTCCAAAACAACCAGTTTCCAACAATTTTAGTCCAAAGTCGTTCACAAAGAAGTTCATTAAAAGAAATTGTAGAATTTAGCATTTTTAGGAACTGACCGGACTGATCTTAAGTTAGATCATCATCATCGTGTCCTGTAACCCCGGCTGGGGCATAGGGCGTCAACAAAATGTCTCCATCCTTCACGGTCTTCTGCAAGGTACTTTAGCTGTGGCCACGTCTTTCTCTGGGATTCTGCTTCCGCTAAGACAGTTGATTTACATGTTGTTCTTGGTCTTCCAACCCGCCGTGCACCCTGAGGATTCCATTCAAAGGACTGCTTTGCAATTTCATCGTAGTACAATTTCATCGTAGTACCTCGTGGCTTGATGGTTAGTGCGTAGGACTGTCATGCCGAAGGTGTGGGTTCGATTCCCAGCCGTGCCACCTAAACACAGAAATGTTTTATTCGAGGTACTGCCTCTTGCGAGGAACTGACAAATCCTCCAAGAGTATACTTGTCATGAAAAAGTGCTTCTCATTTAGCCGTTCGGACTCGGCAAAAAACTGTAGGTCCCCTCCATTCCTGCCAACAAACACGCACACAGGAATGGTTGTGAGTTGTAAGTCACTAGGCCCTGGTTCTCCATGAGCTGTTGCGCCACCCAATTTATTTATTTATATTTATTTATTTGCAATTTCATCGTTTGGTTTCCTCAGTGTGTGACCAAAACGCCATTTACGCTTTCTTATGTCGACGTCCAGCCGCTCTTGACTTGTCCTGCGCCACAATTCCTCATTTGATATTATTTGTGGCCAGCGAATCTTTAGGATGTGGCGAACCCAGCGATTCACAAAAGCCTGCAATTTCTTCGAAATGATAGACGTAACTTTCCAGGTTTCACAAGCATATAACAGCACGGATTTGACATTGGATTCGAAGAATTTCAACTTAGTGCGTAAGGAGATTTGACAGGATTTCCAGATTGGCGACAGAGTACCGAAGGCAGCACGAGCTTTATTTATTCTACTTTTAACGTCCAGATCCGTACCACCGTTTGCAGAAACAATACTGCCAAGGTAGTTGAACAGTTCCACTTCTTCAACTGGCGTCTCCTGTAGAATAATACGCTGCTGTGTGGAGCGGCCTGTGAGCATTATTTTTGTCTTTTTGCTGTTTATTCTTACACCACTCGACTCTCCCTTCACTTGCAGTGTTTGGCACATCGCGTTCAGCCCACTGATGTTATTTGCCAGTAGACATATGTCATCGGCATAGTCTAAATGACTGAGCCTTTCGAACGGTCTCCATTGAATGCCCTGTCGCTCAGCTGTACCAACACTGGCCGTCAATACGTCGTCCATCGCCAGCAGGAAGAGAATTGGCGATAGAACATTCCCTTGTCTCACACCCTGTTGCACTACGAAGGAGTCGGATAGCTCTCCATTGTGCCAAACAAAACACCTTGCGTTGTTGTAGGACTCTTTAATAATGACAACAATTTTTGGTGGAACTCCGCTACCAAGCAACGATCTCCATATACATTCTCGGTCAACTTGATCAAAGACCTTCTGAAAATCCATGAACATGAGGTAAAGCGGGATTGAAATTCCATCGACTGCTCGAGGACGATACGCAGGGTGCTGATATGGTCGACAAATGATCGAACACTGCGGAAGCCAGCTTGATGCCTCTTGAGTGTAGACTCGATTCTATCCTTTATTCGCTCGAAAATGATGGTTGCCATTAGTTTTGGGAAAACGGACAAAACGGTGATACCACGCCAATTGTTGCAATTCTTTAAGTCACCTTTCTTTGGCAACTTAACAATCTCACCATCCTTCCAGTCCTTGGTATATCTTTCGTTTTCCCAAATGCTTTGTATCAACGGATGTAAAGTACTAGCCGCTGTTACGGAAACGGCTTTCAGGAATTCAGCTGGTATTCCGTCCAGTCCAGCTGCCTTGTTGTTTTTGAGGAGATTTATTGATGTAAGGATTTCCGATTCTGACGGGGGTTCGATGTCAATACCCCTATAGGACCTGCACATCTCGTTTAGTTGGGGCACTTCAGCACTCTGCTCAACTGAATCCTCATTTAGCAGGGCACAAAAATGGTCCTTCCATCTACGAAGCTGATCCTCAATTGATACCAAAAGTGTGCCATCCACATCTATTACAGGATGATTGGTGTTGCTTTTTTTTCCCGATCACATCTTTGGCTATTTGGTACAATTCCCGGATATCTCCTCTTCTGGCAGCGATTTCCGCATCATCTGCGAGTCCATCTAACCTCACCCTCTTGTCACGTCTCACACAACGATAGACCATCTTATGTGCAATGCGGTACTCTCTTCGCAAGTCAGCCTTTCGTTGAATATCTGCTTCGGCATTTATTTGGATTTTCAACGATTTGCGAAGTTCGATCTTATCCCAGGTGTCTTGGGATATCCAAGAGTCTCTACGTCTGGTTCGCTTGGGTACAGTTTCAGATCCAGCCTCCATAAAAACACTTTTAATTTCACCCCACATATCATCAATTGTTGAGTGCTGGATTCCGTTTAATGACGAGGCTCTGTCGTTAAGGGTGGTGACATAGTTTCGACATATGTTGGGGTCATTTAAAGCATTAGTAATGAATTTTGAGCTCCTTGCTGCATCCTGCGCTGGTTTTTGTACGGCAGCGGTTCGTAGTTTGAGACTCGTTTATTTATTTATTTATATCAATCTACGATTTATAATCAACAGATTTAAGAAAATTTTACAATATTTATATATAATTTACTTAAAAACTAATAGTTTAATTACATAACAAAAAGAATAATTAATTATCTAATTGTAGAAACATCAATTTTAATTCCTTTTTGAACCTATCTCTGCTACAGCATAAATTAATATTGCAATAATGTGAATTAAATATACTGGTGCATCTTGAAATTGGCTCTCTTTGGCCATAGGAAGTAGTATGTGGCAATTCATAAAGTAATGGTCTCAATCGCAATGACCTTTCAGGAGCATATATATTAATTTTTTATAAAAGATATCCACTATCAATAGTTGAACAAAGAATGTCTCGAATAAAAACTATGCTGAACTCTTCTCGCCTTCGTTCTAGGGACTCTAGGCCCAACAGTTGACGTCTTTCCTTATAATTTAAAACAACTTCATTATTCAAAGAAAAATTTCGAAGCGCAAACCGTAATAGTTTCTTTTGGATCATCTCCAATCTATTTATGTGATTGACAGTGTAAGGGCACCAAACAACAACACAATATTCTAAAAGAGGTCGTACTAATGAGCAATACAAAGTTTTAACTGTATACGGGTCCTTAAAGTCTTTTGAATTTCTTTTAACAAAACCCAACATTGAGTTGGCTTTAGAAATTATTTCATTTATATGCTGGTCAAATGTTAGTTTCGTATCAAAAATCACTCCTAAGTCTTTGATTTCATTCACTCTTGGTAGAGACTGATTAACTTAATTGTAGCAGAATAAAATTGGATGGAGAGACCGACTGTAAGTCATCACCGCACATTTTTGCAAATTAAGCTGCAAATCATTTTTCCGGCACCAGTCTTGAAAAGATAGGAGGATAGTCTGAAACCTGATACAATCATTAATACATTCTATCTCCATAAACATCTTGAGGTCATCAGCAAATAACAGAAATTTACACTGACGTAAGATAATGTGCACATCATTTATGTACAATAAGAATAAGGGAGGTCCTAAATGGCTTCCCTCTGGAACACCAGAGTACACATTAATTTTCTCAGAAACAAAATTTCCTACTCTCACTATTTGTTTTCTTTCTGTCAAATATGAGAATAACCACTTCAAAATGCTTCCGTCAAACCCATAAGCTCTCAACTTAATTAAAAGGATATTTAAATTTACTCTACTAAACGCCTTTACAAAGTCAGTATAAACAACATCAATTTGTTTATGTTTTTCCTGTGCTGAAATACAAATATTTGTGAACTCAGCTAAGTTTGTGCATGTGGACCTACCATTAACAAAACCATGCTGAAATTCAGAAATATTGTTATGAATTAAGAAACACAATTTTATTTGAACCAATTTATCCAGTAACTTTGGGATCGTGGCTAACTTGCAAACTGCTCTGTAATTTTCGATTTTATCTTTCCTTCCCGATTTGTAAGTAGGACTTATCACAGATAGCTTCCACTCATCCAAAAACTCACCGGTATACAAAGATTTATTAAAAATAATCTGAAGTGGTACACTCAAAGAATCAGCACAATTTTTTAACACAATAGGAAAAATTCCATGAACGTCACCGGAGGTAATTGGCTCAAGATCATTTAAAACTTCTCTTACCTCATCTCTTTCAAATGTCATACCACAGCAATCTGTTATAGAGGGTAAAAAACTAAAATCATTAACACTTCTTGATAAAGCAACAGTACAGTAAACTTTCTTAAAACTTTCTGCAAACATATTAACAATGGTTTGAGGATCACTAGAAGAAACATTATCGTACCACATAAGCGTAGGGAAACCAACACTTTTTCTTTTAGAATTTACGTAGTTCCAAAAAGATTTCGGATTGCGCTTCAAATTACATTCTAATGACTGTGCATGGGAACATGCTAAGAACTTGGACAGAAAAATAAACTCTTTTCGGAGCCGAGAAAAGTTCATATAATCAATTTCACTTTTAGTTTCTTTATATAATTTATGAGCACGACTTTTAGCATTTTTAAGTTTTCTCAAACGGTAATTGTACCACGGAGGGTGGGAATTTATTTTCTTTTTTACTTTCGGAACACAACTTAAGACAGTATTTTTGAAAAAGTTCAAAAAGAAATTAAAATTATCATATAACGATTTATTGTTAAATTCCGAAATCCAATTTATTGAATTAAATTGGGTTTTTAAAGACAAAAAGTTAATCGAATTAAATTTAAAATTAAATGTATTAAACATGTTAAACATGTCATAATTTTTTAACTTCATATCTTTAATTTGAATTTCAATTGCATTATGATGAACTGAGTTCATTAACAAGGGAGAACATTCATTTATTGAAGCATTTAAGTTATCATTTATAAATACAAGATCCAAAAGATTATTCAAAGAATTAAAAACATGATTGATTTGAAAAAGCCCATTTGAATAAAAAGAATCAAAACATAAAACTTCGGTTTCAGTTGATAAATTAGAACCAAATGGTGGTCGCTTCCCACATCGGCATTTCTTATACTCCGGACATCACACATAGACTTCCTCCGTCGCTGCTGAATCATAATATGATCAATTTGGTTTTCGGTTTGACCGTCTGGATGCACCCAGGTAATTTTGTTGCACGTCTTATGCTTAAATACAGTCCCACCAATCACAAGACGATTCGCGTTACAAAAATCGACAAGCAAGTCACCATTTTCATTCCGTGACCCCAAGCCATTTCTTCCCATCACGCGTTCCAGTCCGTAATTGTCTGAACTGACTTGGGCATAAAGGTCTCCCATAACGACTATGATGTCGGCTCTCGAAACACTACTGTAAACCGAGTTAAGATGAGTGTAGAACGCGGTTTTGTCTTCCTCTGTCGCTTCATTTATGGGGGCGTAGCACTGAATAATTGTGACGTTACGAATTTTTGAACGAAACCTTGCAGTCATTAATCTCGCAGAAATGGGCGCCCAGGAGATCAAACTACGCCTCGCTTCTTCGTTCAACATAATTCCGACACCATGCAGTCTTTGGCCACCCTCTCTTTCATCTTCCCCGGAATACAGCATTCTCGTCTGTCCAGTGTCTGATCTCTATTCAGCTCTTCCTCTCCACTTAGGTTCGCTTATGCCCAGGATACTGATCTTTAGGCGAAGCATTTCACGCTCAACCTGCTCGTATCTACAATCGCTGTACGAGGATCGAACTTTCCATGCTCCGATTTTCGTACGTATGCGGTAGCCAAAAGTTACATTTCCGCTTCTTGAAAGACTTCTTCTATTTGTCAACGTTTCATTTATTATTATGGCGTCTTGATTGACGCTCGTACATGAAAGATGCCACACCCCCAAATCCGATGTGCGGTTTACTGCAACCGAAGCTACAGAAGTATTTTCTATAAAAAGATTACCTCTTGGGGACTCATTTCCATCTGTTGTCATTGTTCATGTATTTGCATATATCCTTCCACCATGGTGTTTTCCGAGATATGATAAATAACATACATAAGCTCAGATTTGACAGGCACACCCGCCTTTTGTATGGTCAAACACATAACTGCTCGAGGCCGCCCACTATGGGAAAACAGACGCCTTTTGTAGCCGCCCAATATGGGCTTCAGACGCTACCTACTGCTGCCGTTGGCCGTTTACCAACAAAAAAAAAGCTCCTCCGCCACCAGACTATCATGCCGTTGACTGCCACCTGCAGTTCATCCGTCTTAAGGGGGCTTTTAACCATCCCAAAGACATGTTTGTGCCCTGACCAGCATTGCTGGGTTGTCTGCTTATCCCGACATCCATTCGGTCCCCCTGCACGTTAGCGTTACCCGCCTTCTACCACGCGGAGGTGTGCTTAGGGATTTTCCTATCATTGAGCCTAGGGCCATATGGCGTCCTAGCACTCTCAAGAACTTTTAGAGGGTAAATTATTAAGCCATAAACCATCCGGTATAAACAGTTTTTATCCCATTTTCAGGAAGTACATAGTTTGCCAACTTGATGTCAAGCTACCAAAGAACCCAGAAAACATAGAAATCATTGCACGACAAATTCAAACTTGTCACAGCTAATTGAAGACTAGTTAGTGGCAAACTATTAAGCCATAAACAGTTCGGTATTAGCAGTTTTAATGCTTTTTTAAGATGAAGCTTTTCTAACTTGATATGAAGCTAACGAAGGATACAAAAAATATAGAAAACATTGCAGGATTGAATTAAATTTTTCACAACTAATTAATGACTCACAAAGGGAAATTATTAAGCCGTAAAACATTAAGTATAAGAAGTTTTTCACGCTTCTCGAGTCGTGTCAAGTGAGCAAAGCCCCCAAAAAAACATAGAAAACATTGGACGAAAAATTTGAAACTGTCACAACTAATAAACTAGCCATTTTTCGATTTGTGAAAGGTGCTTTGCTACCTTGACACTTGTAGAAAACAAGTCACCCAAAAATACGTAGAAAACATCGAACGACAAAATTGAATTTATCACAATTAATTAACGACTTATTACCGGCAAATTATTTATGAATAAAATATTGAGTTTTATAAGTTTTTACCACTTAAAAAAAAATATAGAAAACATAGAACGACAAACTCGAAACTGTCACAATTAATTAACAACAAATTATCAACCTACCCATTTTTCAATCCGTGAGAGTTCCTTTTCTAACTTGATATCAAGTTAGCATAGTACCCAAAAAAAAACATAGAAAACATTGCACGATCAAATTGAAGTTGTCACAACTAATTAACGACAAATTATTAAGCCATAAACTATCAGGCTTAATAGCAAAGAAAGCATAGAAGGCACTGAACGAGAAATTCGAAACTATCACAACTAATAAACGACTAATTAACGGCAAATTATCCACTAGCTCATTTTTTATTCGTCAAAGTTGCTTTGCTTACTTGACACTCATGTTAAAATCATTAAGTTAAATTATATTAAATTAATTTAAAAGTATTAAATTGCCAATGGAATTTTTAAGATCTAAAATTTTACCCCTGAACGAATTCTCCTTATCAATTTGACTTTACCCAAAAGTTGGGTGGGTGGGTTTGACGAAGAACATAATATCTAGCATTCAGCTTCACCGGCAGCAAGACAACTTATCATTATTCAGGACAGGAAAGGATTTTGAGTCATATTCTCTTAGTCGTCGTCGTCGTTGTCGTAGTTGTTTTATAGTTACTAGTCGATGACGTTCATCGCATAGCTTTTACAAACTCCTGTTTCCTGTACATTGTATACTGCCTGACAGGGTGTACATGATATCTGGGTGCATTGTAATGTTTTGATTATGGTAATTTGTGTGGTGCAGCAGTATATACCCTAACTAGTTTGCTACTCTGCTGTGCTTGGGATTTCTTAGAGTTCTTTGTTCTATTTACTTATTTTTTCTATTTTTTTTTTTTATATTCGAAGATCGAAAATATAGAAACAATGTAAAGTTATTAACAAGGAAATCAACAAAAATGATTTAGATTCTCTCAAATGCCAGCAGCATATTCAATTTTGTTTTTATTTTTCAGGAAGAGAATATTGACGAGGGATGTTCCTTTTTTGTAAGACTTTTGATTTACTATGGGAAATGAATGAGAACGTTACAAAAATTGTAGAAATATTTGTATAAAAATTGTTGTAATTGGACCAAGGAAGCCAGGCTGGCATTTGTTTGCGACCTTCAATTGGACTCCATGTCATATTATCAATTTGAAGTTAAATGTATTCTCGTTGGCAGGTAATAATTGTTGTTCTCAGCAGAGGCGTAGCAAGGGAGGTAGGTGTGAGCTGTAGGGGGTGTGGAATTAAGGAAGCTATATTTATAAGTTCGAGCAATCAAAAAAAACTTTTTCGGCAATAAAATGATAAAAAACAAGAAGTGAGTACTTATTTTCATTAGGTACAGGATTTCAAACTTGTGAATGTATACAGGTCACAAGTCAGCCTATTCAAAGCTTTCACCTTTCACCCCTTTCGGAAATCAATGAATAGTTATTTGATTAAAAAAAAAATGTGTGAGTACCGGGACTCGCGTTGAAGATGTGTAAACATCCATCAAACATCCTTCACTCCACTTAGCAAATACCAAAACCATTAAGTATCAAACAAAACTAACTTACCTATTCGAGTTTATAGAGTTCTACCTTACCTACAATAAATAAAATTGTTCGAAATTTTCCCCATACCGAGAGCTATAGTATTTGCTTTTTTAATACCGAGCGATGTTTACACATAAAAACGTTTGGGTAGAATTACCAAATACCACTATGTACAAAGTTTTGAACAAATCGATCCAACCGTTTAGGCTGTAGCCGAACAGACTGACAGACAGAATTGTGAGACCCATTTTTTTCGTCTTCCCTATCATCGTAATGACAAGTCTGATCAAAATCTCGAGTTCAATGCATAACTTGCCATAGTACATACCTATCTATCGCTAGTAAAAATAACTCTGTATAAGGAATACCGTTTTAATGTCAAAATTTGTTGCCCCGTGTGTAATAGCGAATTCAAAAGCTTTACAATCTGCAATAATTGTTTTCATTGATACTAATTGGTAGTATTTCGTATCGAATGACATCCCTGTTTGAATATGTTAAGAACGTAACAACCAAATAGTAACATTATCACCGGATGACATCCCTGTTTCAACAAGTTAAGAACGGAAGGACTAAAGGACTATAGAAGTATGAATAATATACTTGTCCTTTTCTGGTGCTATTGAAAACAAAATTACAGTAAATTATGGTTTTTTCATCTTTTTCACATTCACTTCACACAAATTTTTAACTTTTGAACGAAGCGGACGCAATGGAAGCTTATGAGCTAAAAAAGAAAACTATTAAAATGCTGAATCTTTTTGAAGATCAGATGAAGTTCTCCAGTGAAAAAAGAAAGAATGTAGCTAGGCTGGACTTATACAAAAAAATATATTTGGCCATCGCTAAAAAAGAGAAAGGTGAGCTGAATTAATTTGTATAGTTTTACTTATTGTACCTAGCTATTCAAATAATTTCGTTCTTTTCAAATTTCTCAGAAGAAATCAAAATTTTAAAACCAATATCTTTGAAAGATCATTCCGAAGAAGAAGACATCAAGACACCAAAATTTACGTTCTTAACGGAAAACGAAAAATTAGAAGTTTCCCAAATTTCAGAAATATTTACGGATGAAGGTGAAAACGAGTTTGCAGCTAATAACATCGACGACATTTCTCAGCCCATTAACCTTGAAACAGAAATCTTAGAAAAAGAAATCATAGAAGAAGAAATGAGCCAGTAATGTATCTATGTAATTACCTTCAAAAAAATATTCAAAAGCTATAAGATAAATAAAAAACATCTCACGTCTTTTTTTCGTCATGAATGTCGTTATATATGTATCTACATATGCTTTCCTTGATTTGCAAACTTCCATGAGATCTTGTCTGTCTCGTGTCTTCGTTCAGACTTGGGTATATCAAATATGTTATGACGCCCTGTTTTTTAATGCATTTTTATCTTCGCTTAAAAAAAAGTAGCATGTTAGCAACAAAAATACAACAATACGGAGGTATACCAAATTGTTGTTGTATTTAACTTGCTACTTTTTTTTTGGTGAAGAAAAAAGGCTCTAAAAAACAGGACTAATATAAACTCCGTTACTATACGCCACACAGGGCCTGTTGCAGCTTGAAACTTTTCGAGTCTTGAATAGTGCGAAAGAGAAGAAAGATGAGATGAGGCGTTAGTCGTTCGTAAATAAATTTTGTTTGGGTGTTTGAAAAGTTCGTTTCTCATTTTGTCCGAATCTGTTGGTTATATTTCATTCAAATATATATATATAGGCCACTGGATGGTTAATACTATACCGATTTCGAAAAATAATAACTTAAAACATTTTACTGGTAAGTTAGTAAAAACAGAAACTTAAGTTGAATTTAAGTTAATATATTAATCTTTGAAGATTTAATCATGAGTGAAGAATCTCATTCCTCGGCAAATAGCCATTTGATCCAAACGATAATCTCACCTCCACGTTCAGTTCCAAGAGAAGTGCTTAATCCTGTTGAAGCTGGAAGAGATGTTTATGGGGTCCCTGATGTAGGTAAATATAAAAACAGAAACAAAATGAAGAAAACTAGTGCAGCTGCGTACATGCGAGAATACCGTGCTCGAAAAAAACGAGAATCACAAGGAGTTTTTGATAGTCATTTTTCTACTGTTTTTAACATTCCTCAAGATATAAGTGTAACTGAGGTGAGAGAAACGGCTACTGTGTCTTCAGAAACAAACCACGAAAAGCGAGCTCTTTCAGCTAATGAGCGTTCGCGAAAACTTAGAGCTCGTAAAATAACGGCAGTTCATGAAGCACCAAATCCAATGGTGGTGGATGAAAAGAACCATGAACAACCCTTGCAACAAAACACATCTCTGACTGTTCCTTTTGAAGCTTCTGGTACAAGCCCGACAACTTCTACTGTATCATCAATAGGAATCCAGCAACAACAAGATCTATCAACTGCCGAAAATTTTCAAGACCAATCCATGCAACAAACTGTTACAGAGACTATTCGCCATGAAGTTTCTAATACATACGCTGCAGCTTATGCAAATTTTCAAAAAAAGTTTTTAGAAAATGATTTTGGATCTGTATGCAGTGTATGCGATAGATTATGGTTCGAAAAAGATCTCAAACCCGTTTCTCCTAATTGTATAGCTATTCTTCAATCAGAATTTCCAAAAATGGAGTTTGAAAAAGCACAAATTTGCAGTACCTGCCACGTTTCTTTAAAAAAGGGTAAAATACCAACATTGTCTACATCAAATGGGTTTAAATTTCCTCCACGTCCAAATCATTTACCAGAACTTGATTTGATTTCCGAAAGGTTAATATCACCTCGATTGCCTTTTATGCAAATAAGGAGACTCCGGCACGGCCAAGGACAATATGGCATTTTAGGCCAAATTATAAATGTTCCAATATCAATCAATACGATGGTGAATCATCTGCCTCGAGAGCTTGATGACGATTATTGTATTAATGTGCACATAAAACGAAAAAAAATACACAAATCGAGTTATCTCATCGGCCTGGTTAAAAAGAGGGTTGTTAAAGTTTGGCTTCGTTATCTTATCGATACACCTTTATACAAATTTTATGGCATCACAATCGATGAGTCGTTTTTTTCACCTGATACACAACCTTCTATTTCTATAGAAGATTTAAGTGAAGAAATTGATATTGAGGAGAGCCTACATGCTCAGCAACAAACCCTCTTCTGGAATGAAGATAAGTATCTCAGAATAGCTCCAAGCGAAAATGAAGTTCCCACTAGTGTACTTTTTGATGAACACTGCGAAGAGTTATCGTTTCCTTCAATTTATCTTGGACAATTTAGAAGTTTTAAGGAAGGAGTTAAAATAACACCGTATATGATAGCCACTAGTGAATTACGAAGAGCAGATCGACGTGCAGTCACCCCCCATCATTTGCTCTACATGGCGATGAAAATCTTACGTATCCGTACACGTGATTCACTGACAGTTGCTTTTAAGTTTATTGGAAAAAATACAAAACTATCAAGACAAGAAGTCGAATCATCTAATTTCATCAACGGATGTCTTGAAACAAACTTGGCGTTCTTACGTTCTATTCCGAATTCGACTTATTATTGGTCACAACGCAAGCGAGACCTTTTCGCGATGATTCGCCAGCTCGGAAGACCAACATTTTTTTTAACGATGAGCGCCAATGAAATTGGTTGGAACAGATTAATGAAACTTTTATATAAACTGAAAAATAATGGAGCAGAAATTGATTTAAAAGAGCTCAATAATATGCATTACAATATAAAAGCTAGTCTTGTTAATGAAGACCCAGTTACTTGCGCAATTTATTTTAATAAATTAGTAAACGTAATTATGAGCATACTGCAATCAAAATGTTTCAGTCCTTTTGGAAAACACTATGTCGAGCATTACTTCAAGCGGGTTGAATTTCAACATAGGGGTAGCCCACATGTGCATATACTTATCTGGCTGAATGAAGCTCCAGTGGATGCCCTAGAAGAAAATAGAAATGCGGCTCAGAATTTGATCGATAAACTTGTCTCGATATCACCTGCTGATGCTTCTGGTCATGAAAAACTTCAGCAGCATAAACATACATTCACCTGCTACAAGAAAAAAAATTCCACTACTTGTCGTTTTGGTGCACCTTTTATGCCATGTCGTTCAACAGTCATTCTTCAACCAATGATAGCGTCTGATCCACGACGTTCGCAGTTTTCGAAAATGTACAAGGTTATCTGGAAATCACTTGAAGAAAACGATTATAATAATTTGGAAGAGTTCCTGACTAAAGCCTAGTACGCAGCTGAATTGAAACGAAAATTTTCAGGTGTCTCCAACTCAAGAACGAAATCAGAAACGAAGTGATTGCGAAAAAAATATGGAGAGTTTTATCAGAAAGATGTCAAAATAAATACAAAAATAAAACAGTTTAAAATCTTAAGTCAATTTTTTTTTCTCGTCTGATGTGAATTCTTGTTTTTGTTTTGTTTTCGTGTCGTCCGTTGTGGTGCTAAGGGTTCCAAATAATTGTGTTCTGTAGTTCGTTTCGACGATATTTTCTTCCATTTTCATTTTTAAATAAAATTCAACAGCAAAATATAACAAACTGTCAAATTTTCCTCTGAAATAATGTTCCGACCAATTAATTGTATACGAAAAATAAGTGGAGACTTGGTTCGAATATCTGCTAGGATTTTCTATTTTATTGACATTTCACTGTCGAACTGCGTACTACATAACAAAAATCACTACGAAATTTTTCGTTTACGATTTCGTTGTGTGAATTTCTGTATGAGAATTTTCGTTTCACTTCAGCTGCGTACTAGGCTTAAAAATAAAATAAATTCGTACGATATGTATTTAGATATACTACGGGCAGGGATAACGAGACCACGAGTATTCCTTAAGCGTGAAACTACTGAGAAATGGATCAACCCATTTAACCCATTTATTCTTAACGTATTATGCTCAAATATGGACTTGCAGTTTGTTATTGAGGAATATTCTTGCGCATCATATGTTGTTGAATATGTGAACAAAACCAATAGAGGTATAAGTAACCTTCAGAGAAAAATCATTGATATCATGGATGAGCACCCTGAATTCGATATAGTTGAAATATCTAGAAAATTGAGCGTCGATATGTTAAATTGCGTAGAACTCACTAGCCAAGAAGCAGCTTGGTATCTACTTCGACAAGATATGTCTAGGAGTTCTGTTAAAGTGGTTTATATTCCAACTTCGTGGCCGGTTGAACGAGAACACGTTCGAAAATCTAACAAATTGTTAGAGGAAGAGAACATTGATCAGGATTCATGTGATATTTGGGTCGAAAATTGTTTTGAAAAATATCAAAAAAGACCAGAAGAACTAGAAAGCATTACTTTGGCTCAGTCCGTTGCTTATTACACAATATCAAAAGGCAATAAGTGGAAACGACGTATAAATCCTAGAGTCATCAGATATCGGAATTATGACATGACGGCAGATCCTAACGAATTCAAACGCGAAATGGTGACGTTATATTGGCCTTTTCGTGATGAAGAGACTGAAATACTCGCTGAGAAAAAGTACGTTCAGCTTTATAACGACAATGAGGTATTTATAATGGAAAGAAGACTGGAGTTTGAATCAAACTTAGACATTTCAAAAACAATTCAAATCTGTAGAGATTTGTGCGTTGAAGGAGAAGTTGAGGATGAAGAAACGACCAACGATATAACTCATTTATCATTGTTTGCGCAAGAAAGGGATCCTTTCGCAGATTTTTTGGCAAACGCTCATTCAGATGCTAACGCAGATATGAAACTAGCTACTCTGAATCGTCTCGGTCCCATAGCTAAAAAACGTGAAAATATTATGGAAAAAAACAGCTTCAACGGTATTATGAGGACAGCGAATTTTCGTCAGAAAGGTTTACTGATGCATGCTATTTGGAATATATTAAATGGAGAATCTCAAGAGCCCTTGCAAGTCTTTCTTACTGGTCCTGCTGGTTGCGGAAAAACTTTCAGTATAAAGTTACTCCAAGAAATTTACAATCGATTCAGCTGCACCGATGGTTATTGCAATGCATATGTCGCTTGTGCATCAACAGGAAAAGCAGCTGTTGCCATTGATGGTACAACTGTTCATACTGCTTTTAAAATTTCGGTAGGACAATCAAAGCCACTGTCTTTTGAAACGGCTCAGCAATATCGTAGTCTCTTTAAATACATTCAATCCGTTTTCATAGATGAGATCAGCATGATATCTGCTGAATTAAATGAGAAAATAGATTCTCGTTTAAGGCAGATTGCAATGATTGATTCCTCCTATGGTGGCAAAGACATGTTTTTCATCGGCGATTTGCGGCAATTACCAGCGGTACGTGCAACTCCGATTTATAAACAAACGAAAAACAGTATGGTGGGACCGACATTATGGCGGGGTCTTAAATTTTATGAACTCGATGAAGTGATGCGCCAGTCAGATGTCCAATTCTCGAATTTACTCACAAAAGTTGGAAACGGTGAAGTACTAGATGAAGCTCAACTCTCCTTAATAGAATCCCGTTTCTTTACCGAACAAGAAGCCAATGCGCAATGCCCAAACGGCATAAGACTTTTTTTTAGAAATCATGACGTTCAGCAATATAACAAACAAATCCTTAACGCCGCCTTAGAAAAAGAGTCATCAATAGCTAAAGATACTTTCATAGGATATAACAGCACGGAACAACTTGCACAAATTAGACAAAAACTACACAAAATGGTCGTTCTTGATACAGGAGGCTTACCGTATGAACTCACACTTGTCATAGGTCGCCCTTACATGATTACTACAAATATAGACGTATCAGACGGATTAGCAAATGGGGCCATAGGTTCCTTAGAATTCATCGAACATTGTAGCAATAATCAAACTCAATCAGCAGATGACGACTTTTCAGACAGTAGTTCAGTAAAACGTTTGTGGTTACGTTTTCCTAAAAATTGCAAAATAGGACGGAAAATTATAAACAGATCAGCTGAATTCGCCCGAAAAAATAGGATTGCAAATGATTTAGTCCCGATATCCCGCAAGAATGCAACGATTTACCTGAATAACAACCGAACTATCAGTGCTAAACGAAATCATTTTTCTCTTATTCCAGCATGCAGCATGACAATTCATAAGTCCCAAGGAGGAACTTTTGATCAAATCGTTTATGCATACAATAAGACTCATGATCAACAACTCGTCTATGTAGCTCTTTCTAGAGTGACAAGCCTTCAAGGGCTTTTCATAGTCGCGCCAAATAATGAACGTATTTTTCATCACGGAAGAAGAATGGCACTTTCATTGCTTCCACTCCGAACAGAATTTACCAGACTTGCGAATAATCCATTGCGAACACGGCAAGATGTACTTTTGGAATATATGCGTGAAAAAACATCTATATCGTTTCTAATATTTAATTGCCAGAGCATTAGAGCACATGCCAACGATCTTACGGATGCAATAACCCAAGAATGCTCTTTTTTAATGCTCAGTGAGACTTGGTTAAACAACGATGAAAGCGTTATAATTCCGAACTTTGAATGTTGCCTTCAATTTAAAAGAACAGGTAAAAGAGCTGGTGGTGTGGCATTATATAAAAAAACAAATACAGAGCATATAATCATACCTAATTTGCTAGTGAAAAACCGACAAACGTCAAGCTACGCACTGATGTCAAGATCAACCGGAGATATTTGCGCAGCAGAATGTATTTTGTCAAATGGACAAAAGCTACTTTCCGTTGTGGTTTATATAACCCCAAATGAAACTATTAAAGACATAACCAAATTTGTTCAATATGTCCTTTTGTCGTTTTCTGAAGAACATAAAAGAATGCCTATGATATTAGGAGGCGATTTTAATATAAACTTTTCGTCGAACGAGGCAGAACCATTTATAAAATTTTTAGAGGAAGAATTTAATTTGAAAATGAACACCGAAAGAACTGCTTCTACTACAAATTCAAATACAACAATTGACGCTGTCTTTGAGCGTTATTTATTAACACTGAAATCAGAGCTATATGTTTCTTATTTTAGCTACCACCGACCCATTATTTCTTCTATAGAAATGGAATAATAAATAATATATTTTTGCATCGAATTGATTGACTTAATTTATTTAATAATTATAAATTAAAAAGCTAATTGAAAATCTATAAAAGGTAAGAATGTACACATTATTTGTGAATAAATATTTATGCAAGAAGGGACAGATTTAAATTCACTTTAAATAAATAGCTCTTATTGGTAATTCTCAAGTTATTTTAATTAAAAATTTATAAAAGAGTATATTGCTTTAAACAACTAAAAAAGCCAAATAAGGATTTTTATGTATTAAGGACACGAAGGTTTTCCATAAAAGTATTCGATTACAATATGTATAATTTCTGTATAGAAATCATACAACACGTCACTTTTTTGAAAATGTCTGCTTCTGTTTACTGTTCCATTTAAATGAAGTGACACAAAATATTTAATTTTGTACTAATTTCCAAAAAAATAAAAAAAAGTTCTACAAACTTGGCTCAAAAAGTTTGATTCGTGGTTCAGCAATTTTAACTCACCGAATTAGGCGGACTAACTGAAGATTTACGATGGTGATTACAGTCAATTACATACTTGAGGTATCGTTGAACCTCTGCACTAAAACCACCGAAATCGTTGAGTTGAAATTGCAAAGCCATGGAACAAATTTTGAACCACGTTTGTCAACTGGCTCTTGGATCACATAGACGAAAAGAAAAAGTTAAGATTCTGAAAAATCTTCTTCGCACTTTTTCAAGAACCTTCCAAAACAATTATTATAAAGATTAATAAACATATGGGTTATTGAATCGTTTCGGGTGCCAAATTCGGACCCATAATTTTGGATTCATGTATATTTAAAGAAACCAACTCTTAGCTTCTATTTTATTTCAACAAAGTCAAACGATTGTATTTATAAACTTTGTCTTCCTTAAGATAACACCTATGTAACTCACGAAACAAAACAAAAGCAGAACATCCTGATGCCCTCGACTGGTCACGACAGACATGTTTAAATGACCCCAAAACCGACCAAGGGTGTATTACTATTGAAGTGGCTTGTGGCTTCCTTCGCTAATTTCATTTTCGGAAAGGTTGTACTTTTTATGCACTTTTTCTCGTTAGTGGTGCCACTACTTGTTCGTAAACGAACGCATTCGTTATCACCTTCACTTGGACTACTTTGTAACAATAATATCGTGATCGTCTGGTTTCCTATCACGCCAACAATTATGTTGCGAGCTCTTGATCTACAATTCACTATGCACTTTTATGCATCTGTGCATAAATTTGGTTCTAAAATAGATTAAATGTAAAAAAGTAAATGAAAATTTTATCAAAATTAAGCACCGACCTAGAAATGTAGAATGATTAAGAACTCGCTTGTACTCGATTAATTAAATTAAATTAATTAAAAAAAAAGACAAAACAATACATTCCAGTTCACGATTATTTATATTTATGTTTTGAAGCTGTCAAAATAAGAAAGAAAAGAGATGGTATGGTCATTGTATATATATTATTATAGTACTATCATGGCACAGAAAAAAAAGCTTCGTACTCGGCTCGTTTTCTGTGACATTTTCGGCGCTGCTAACGGCGGCGAATTGCTTATGACATGGCGATTAAACAGAGAGGATTATATTTTTTTATTCTGACAACAATAAGGGGGATAAGGGAGATGGGTGCGTCAGCTGTTAGTGTCATGGCAACGACAGAATGAGGTATAGAAAATAAGTAAAATGCTCATACACGTATACGAAATTATACAATGGTGTTGGTTTCTTTTATGAATTAATGAACACGTAGGCATATCTATAGATATAGCTACATTTATTTTCTTGCAAAAATTGAAATTCGAATTAAAATTTCCAATTTTTGTTTCAAAATGAATTTTAAAGTGTGTATCAATATAGATATTGATTAACTCACTTATTTTATAAGATATATGCTTTCTTAATATATCTTATAGTGCATGCATTTATGTAGGTGTCCAATAAGGAATTAGTTTTGTAAATTAAAATATTTAAGGGGGGGAAAAGGGGGTAAAACTAAGTGAAGGTCGAAAATCTATTTTCTAAACGGGAAGAGATAAAAAGTTGATTTTTTCACCTTTGATAGAAAATAAAATTCTAAGAAGGTTGTTAGACCAACATTTAATTTTAAAAAATCCCGTTTAGGAGATATTAATTTTTGAAAAATGTTAATGTTAAAAAAGGTCTTTGACAAATGTCTTGCTGTTGAATAGTGGAACGTAGGATTAAAATAAAATGTATACCCACGGAAAGTAGACAGAAAAAAAAATTATCCGTGTTTAAGGAATTTTTGATAAAGATAATTTTTCATGCTTGATGATTTTTTTAAAAACAATGCTTTTTTTGGGCGAGTTTTTAGAAGTTTTTAATTTTTAACTTTTTGAGAGGTAAAAAGAAAAACTTGAAATTTTACTGAGTGATAACTATTGTATATTTTAGTATCTGGTAAAAATTTCAATTTTCTAGAACACCGCTAGGTGGAGATATTTGAAAATTTACGCTAGTTTCAAGCTCCATACCTTTCGATTTTCACTTTTCAAAACTCAAAAGATGATGAAAAAATTCAAAATTATGAAAAATAATCTACTACACATTTGTACCTCCAACGATCTTCTAAAATAATGTTTGATAATGTTTAGCGATCAGTTCAACCAGAATGACACTATGTAGGCTTGAATGACTTTCACAAAATCATTTCTTATTACAAATTTAATAAAATGGTTTCACTAATAAATCTTCAACTTCAAAAGTTCTTAACGGATCTTCACGATTGAGGTCTTTAAATGCGCGCTTTGAGATAGCCAACAAATTTGCAATACAAAATTACCAACAGTACGGAACAATTTTGAAGTAACAATTATTTTCATGGGTAAACCTGCCATACAATTTTTATATCTGTTCAACTAAATCTTTTTATTTCTCAAAAACGGCTAGTACGATTATGATGAAATTTTTTCTGTATGCTAAAATAAGTTTGTTCTACTACTAAATATTAAACAAAAATATACTTAATGAGGTAAAATTTTGAAAAAAGTTGCTTTAAAAAAAGAAATTTCTTTTTTTTTTCAAAATTTTTAGTTTGAAAATTATTTTCAAACAACATATTTATAAAAACATCTTTATTTTAAAATATAATTAAAGGACCATTCTCTGGCTTTAAAAAAAGCTATTGCATGGCATTGTAGGTGATGCCGTTATTTTTTAATAATTTATTTTCTATTATAAGTCATTTTTTTGAAAATTAACCCTCCCACCTAAACGGGGAAAAATAGACCCTTCACCCGATATACTTTTTTTCTTGCCTAGGATCAACCTATATGCTCTTGATTTTTGACATACTTTTTCAAAAAAAATTTCAATTAAATAAGTAATTTAAGGAAATAACAAACTTCTGTTCTCTATAAATATTGTTATCGATCACTGTTATGTATTTATGATTCATAAATATTCAGAATTAACCTACTTAATTTTATAGAAAATACCTCCCTACATAATTGAAAAATATTCCTCCCTTTTAATTTCATTAAAACATTTTTTTTAGTGGCACTGTGGTTATAGATATATTCTTCATAAATTTCTATTTTCCCAATTTACTATAGTCACTTATACAACCAAACAAAAAAAGTCCAATATAATCTTAATTTTCAAACAATACAACCATACTACAGAAAATTGATAAAGAAAAACGCACAAAATTGATGTTTTTCTTGTCTCCCTTGGACTCCCATAAATTTTGTATGCGTTGTTCTCTATCTTCTGTTAGTCTCTAAGCCTTAATATTCATCACTATTTCCTAAATTATCTGCCCATTCTCCCCTCTTTAATTCGCCATAGCAATAGTTCATACTCGCCTCGCCCAGGTGTCAGGCCGACCGTTCCTCTTCATGATAGTACTATAATAATATATATACAATGGTATGGTTTTGGGCCAATTTGGACTGTGAGAAAACGAAGCAAGAACGAAACGAAAAGGCTTTAAGGTGAATACGCAATTCTTTTTACATTTGTTGTTCCTAGACCCTGTTTAGAATGTGATATGACTGCTCACTACGTAGCTGTGGCTCCATTGGCAATATTTAGGTTTGATGAAAATGGAATGGGAATGCCAATCAATTTATAGGGTGGATTATAGGGAAATAACAGCCAACAGCAAATACTCTTGTGCTGTTTAAACACTGTTTTTTTTTTGATGATGAATTCTGATTCACTAAAGCTTAGTACATACTTGTGAATCACGTCGTGAATCCATACAAAATTTGCGTTTTTTTCACCCGTGAACGTGCTCGTGAAGTTGTGTTGAGAGTTTTCGTTCACGAGCAATTCCCGTACAAAATGTACGGGAACTCTAGGTGAACAGTTGACAGTTCGATTACAATAGAAAAATGCCTCATTGTGGTCTTAAACGTCAAACGTTCACAACACATTCGCAAGTCTGTACCAGTGAGCAATGTCAAAAAATCACTTTCTGCACTGGTGATTGTTCACTTCACGAGGAAGTATGTACTAGGCTTAAATGTACATATTAGCTGGGTTTTTTTGCATGTCCAAATAAAATTGTGTGAAAAAAACGACAACAAAGCAAAACAATTAACACAACAACAACTATATCCATAAGCTAAGTCCAGATAATTAACTGGAGCTAACATTTGTCCCAATGAAAAGGTATTGCCAGACTACCATTGTCGTTGTGTTATCGATAGTTTGTATAGAAATGTCAAATGTTTGTTGGTAAGATAGTTCAGAACAAAATGGCAGACCAAGGCAAATGTTGAAATGTCCCGATGTCACTTTGTTCGCCAAACTCCATATGGACATACAAAAAAACGCAGCTATTATGTTCTCATACTCTACACTTTAATTTAACAATGGTGGAGAAGCCATTCAAAATCACGGGGAACCCCATTTTGAAAAGGCTAAGCACCTGCATGTATTGTTACGACGATGGAAATCAATAATTGCGTCTCATCTTAGGGGCAATAATGCCATTGTCAAAGTGTCTACATTTGCATTATTCAAGGCAATAGCAATGAGCTAAAAAAATTACTGCATCAAATACTGCCAAAGGAGCCGCTGGTAAATATATAAATTGCATAACAGTGATTCAAAAGATTCGTTCGTTGAAGTTAACCAAGGGCTGACTCAGGTTTTCTTGACAACCCCAAGAACTGTCAAAAAAACCTGGGTTTCGGTTCTCAAAAAACACCTTAGGGCTTTCAATTGTATTGTTGACACTAATAAGAAACAAGAATTTCTGAAATTTGATAATTTCTAAGACTGGTCTAATTTGACATTTAATTAAATAAAGCATTTCAAAATATTAAGGCTCTCCCAAACCAACGCGAAACAGTCGCCGACGACTTAAAATCATTCACAAAAGTACAAAATATGAAAGATACACAATGCTAAACAACAACAAAAAACCACCTTTGCGAATGATTCGTTATGATTTCACAGGGCATACAGATACCCAACATCGCAACCACAATCCAATCAACAATCAGCAGATTCATGTCATGTCGTTTCATTTCCCTCTCACCACTACTTCTATCTTTTGCAATAATACACGTCCCTAGACTCCAGATAACAGTAGAAAGACTTTTTTTAATATCCAGCTACCTCTCGATGCAAGGAAAACCAGAAAAAACTCACACGCACGTGAAACGTCAAATCTCATGGCAAGCTTTGAACAGCGTTCATGTCTTGTTCAAAAGTTGGTTTTCTTCGACATGTCGTTGAGAAGACATGGATTTTTCTGGCCCCATTGGATTTTGCAAGTGGAAAGCAAGTGGAGGTAAGTGGAATGCAAATTACGAATTTGACAGGCTACTGTATAGCCAACTTGCTTGCCGTGTGGCCTCAGGGTGAATGTCAGTTTTCACTTCAGTGAACGAAACATGATTGCTGTGCTCTTACTTGTTTTTTTCCGACCATTTCAGTGCCTTTCCGAGAATTATAGTTTAATATTTAATTGAAAACGTTTTCCTAGTACCCTATTTAGATTGTGCCTTTTCACTACGCCACGACGACAATTTTGTGGGTGAAAGACGATGTGCAAAATATTTAAGTTTGTTGTTTTCATGTGTTTTGAAAGGCTCCTCAAAGTTTTTAATTCAGACACGATTAGACTCAGGAATCGGGATCAATTTTCCCAATCTAAACAGGGTCAAATTAACTCATGGTCATGGCATAAGACCCTGTTTAGATTTGTTGGTTTCAATACAGCATGACGACACTTCGGTGGTGAAATCAGTGAGGTAAAAAGGGAGGGGTTAGTCGAAAAGAAAATAGGCGTGTTTTGTTGACTTCTTTAATGTGAACATTTTGAAATACTTCACATTAAGGTAAATTTTCCAATGAAAATTTCAACAACAACAAGTTAACTTCACATTTGAACTGCAGTAACTCTATATGGCGGCTGAATGTGAACGTATCTTAATGTTAAATGGGATGAGAAGTCATTCCATTTTGTTCATTTTTGCTTGTGCGTTCAACAGAAAAGTTCTAATTAGTTCTATCTAGATATGTGGTTGACGAGATCGGAAGCAGAAATGCTCATACGGTGCCGACAATAAAATGTTCCATTAGCGTGCAGAAGAACATTTGTGTGATAACTACAAGTGTATATACGACACGCTTTTTCACTACGTAGTGAAACCAGCGAATCTAAACAGAGTCTAATAATAGATCACAGTCTAAACAAGATGTAGGAACCAATTGTGGTCTTACCTTAAAGTATACATGTTCAGCATTTTGCTCTCGTTTCACTTCCTCCAGTTCCCTTTTGATTTCCAGCTAACAAAATGAAATGGTTCGACACGGAACCGTGAGCCCATATCCGTTGCATCCGATTTTCAATTTTACCCATACCGAGCGCTAAGATGTTTACACATCAAAAAAATGGCTAACCCTCTTATAAATGTTAGGAGCTCAGTGGGCAAATTGACTGATGCCGGAAATCTTTTCTCAAATCAAAACTGGAAGGAAGTATAAGGAGAAACAAATTACATAATATCATTGTATATAAATCTAATGGTAGTATTACTTGAGGAAAAAGATACTAGCGCTACAGACGACTGAAGCATGAAGTGTATTATTCCCTCATCATAGCTTCACACCCAACTCACAGCAGATGAAAGATAAAAAAATACATTATTTCCTCACAACATGAGAGAAGGCAATTATCTTCCTTCTCCTCACGTCACAGCAGTGCCAATATACGAGAGTGAGAAGGGAACAAAAACAAACTGCCGAAAAAAAAATAAAGAATGAATTGGTATGTATGTATGTACATACATACATACTTAGGTACAGACATTGAGGAGAAGAGGAAACAAAAAAAGAGGATCAAAACAAGTTTTTATCGTTACATAAAGGTTCAATACACATCGCATATTTTCTAAACAGAAACAAATTCTTTTGTTCTCGATGACTGTCGTTTGCCAAGATAAGGCACATAAAATGCTTTCCGTGTCGGGAGCCTTTAAAATAGATTGGAATGAAAATTAGAAACTGATGTCTATTTGCGTAGGTATTCGTTCTTATTTTCTTGTATGTAGGTGGAAACAGGTTTTTTATTTTTTTTTTATCGCTTTCTAAGTGGTTTTTTTGATGTGGAGCGTCGAGTTTCTCAGATTTAATTCAAAGCAATATGAGGCCGTGAGTGCAAAAGTGGTGTAACCCATTTTTGGCATTGTTGATATATTTGCCTCGTATTTTTACATTTATGCATCAAAAGTCATCAAAGCTAAAATTTTAATTTCTAAAAGCTTTCCAAAAATGTGACGTATACTATTTGAATCTCAATAAAAAGATTATTAAAAATCTATTCAAAACGAAAAACATGATCAAAAAAAAAGTGGGTTAAACCGCTTTTGCACTCACAGCCTCATATATGATTGTATGAAAAAAAAAACTTAAAATCGTTGGAGCGGTTTTAAAAAAAAATAATTTTTATATATTAAATTCTTACAACATTTGAAAGGAAAAATGTTGACATGCAAATCTTAAGTATTTATTTATGTACATATAAAAATTAAATTTCAAAAAAACTTTTGAACCCGTTTTCAAGACATCAAATTTTCAAAACAATAATTTGAAACTTTTTTAAAAGTCCAGAAACTAGTTTTTGAAAATTTTGATGTGCAATATTATTTGAACTTATTTGAAATATGTATATGGGTGATTCTCTGCAAACTCTGATTCTTTTTTTAGATTATTTTCAAAAATTTAAACTTCTTGGAAACAATTTTTGTTTTGTGTTTGTGGCTTCATTTAGTCAGAGTATCATATCAGTAAAAGCATTTTGCTACAACTTTTAAAGAAATAAAAAATATAGTGAAATGTACTAAAACTAGTATAGACGATAAATGAAACTCTTTTTCTTTTTTTTCTTTTTAGTTCTCCCTCTTTTTGACCATATTTTTGTTGAGATTCTTGATTGTCTAATATACGTTTTGTACTCTTGACATTTCAACTTCCAATTTTTTCCTTAAAAACTTATCTCTTTTTCGTTTTTGAAGTCTGTTTTTCTGAATCGCAACCCTTTTCCTTGTGTTGGGTTATTACTTAGTTTTTATTGCACGGAATGATTTTTTTTGGCTCGTCCGCTACCGTTCTTACAAGGAAAATTGGTAGAAAAAAGTATTATTGCAAAAAATAAGTTAATTATATTTAATTAAAGTTCAAAAAGTATTGAAATGCCACGGTACTGACATCCACAGTACTGTCATTTAGACAGTTTATGTGACCTAACTTCTCTATGCTAACGAGAAAAATAATTTTCAGGACAATTTTAACTTATGCCGTTAAAAGGAACACAAAATTGTGATAATCAGCCAAAAACATGTTATAACATGCTTTAAAAATACTACCACGGTACTGACAAATAAATTTGTGACATACTTTCATCCAATGAAAACATATCACTCTTAAAGTACAACAACTTTCAAAAATTAAAATGACTGTTGTTAACTATACATAACTAGTTAATCTTTTAGAAAACCACAATACATACGTGTTAAAGCTAAAACAAAATGGCGGTTGAGCGGGAAATCTTTTTAATTCAAAAATAGAACCAAAACCTCGGACAACATTCATTCGTGATTATTTTATTCAGCAATAAGTACTTTGACTTAATTTTTGCATTATTTTGTCAAGCAAGTATTGCACTCAAACTTTTCTTAGGACAACATTTCAATTCAATGAAGTATTTCATTAGAAAGTAGCAATGAATATGATATGATGATATCGAATGTAGATTGTAGTAAATAGCCATTTACACAATTTAAACCAAAAATATATACGAACATTTTACATTAAATAACAAAAAAAGCACTGGACACAAAGAATCACAGTTGAGACGGAATCACCCATATATAAAAATTAATCTAAATCCGTTCTGCTGATAATAAGAAAATTCAAAATATAAAAAACCATTGTATGAGAGGTACTACTAATAGTTGCTAATGTCGTTTTCGATTGGATTTTCTGACTGTTCTGCTCCTTTTTGATTCCAATAGAATATGAAACATCATGTTGTCAAATTTACACACACACTACTAAATGACACCATATTATAAAATGGCTTCTTCAAGCATTCATCACTTTTGACAAGTAGTGCGACGAAAAACTATGTGTATGCGTGTGTTCCAAATCTACACCTTCTTCAAATCGGGAACAGAAAAATACTCCGAAAACAGTACTCCGAACAGCCAATCGAAGGTTTTTGGAGTAGATGGAGTGAAAATGGAGTAGAAAAGGCGTACTCCGAACGTCCAGTCGAAAACGACATAAGATTAAAATTTTATAATTTTTGATAGTTTAAGCATACGGAAAAAGTTTAATTAAAATCGTAGGAATCATTTTTGAGAAAAAAATATTTTCGTTAACCGTTTTTTAACTTTTGTATGTATGGTACCGTTGTTTTTTCATAAAAGTAAAATGTTTTCTTAAAATATTTTGGAAAGTATTAAAAAACTCTTCAGTATCAAGTTTTAAAAATATCGATGATGTCGTTTTCGAAATATTTGATTAAAAAAAAAAATGAAAACATTTTTTTTAAATCAAAAAAAAAATTGTTTTGAAAATTTTGGTATACAATACTGTTTTATTTTTTGGAAGCTTCTGTATTAAAAAAAAAATATTGAAATCATAGTCATACAGTTTTGACAAAAATGTTCAATTAGAATGAAGTTCAACTTTGGATGCTCTGCCAGTCAATTTTAGTCGTGTTGATAGAAGCTTAAGAGACTAGAAATTGTATAATTCTTTACGAAGCCTATAAATTATATAAATAAAATTAAATTAAATTAAATTAAATAAAACATTTTGAATATTGGTTCGAAAGTTCTATCGATAATCTTTGAACCGTTGTAAATAAAATTGGAACAAAGCGTGGGAAGTTCAAAATTTACAAGAAAAATAGTTTTTTGTCTTAGATTTGTGTCTACAAAAATAGATATACATAGGAATACTTAATTTATTTTTTTTGTTACCTTTCATAATGCAACGTTTGTATTGATATTTTGGAGCTCCCTTTTATTTTAACTTGATCGTTAAAGACGAGAAACACAGGAATAGGTATCTACCTAATTAACTATACAAAAACTATAACAACCTTGCATGAAAAAAAAAATAGAAGTCACGAAGATTTAAATTTGTAAATATTAAATAACTCTAAACCCCGACAGCGCTATTAATAAAAAAACGCTTATTCTACCTTTATTCCACGATTTTACTAAACCACGGAATAAGAGTTAAGCCACGGGTTAAAATTTCTCATTAAAAAATTTATATTCGTGGAATAGTAAGGTGACGTTTACCGTGCGAGGCCTGTTAAGTATCTTGAAATTTGTACCAAGTTTCGGAAGCTTGGGTTTTTTTCTGTATGGGTTTTGACATCTTAAAATTTCAAGTAACCAAACATACCTAAGAATTTTCTTGTTTATGTCTATCTAAATTATTAGTAGGTTTTATGGTAAATTTAATTAGAAAAAGAAAAAGAAGCGAGAGTTGGAGCACCAAAGACAAAGTAAGCTCATAAAAATAAACTAAACCATTTATAAATAACCTTGTGCTTTATATTCTTCAGAGCATAGCGAAATCATTGTGTATAGAAAAAAATGTTATTGCAAAGGTAAATCTTCTGATACCAACACCAATAAAAAAAATAGTCTGGCTACTTATTCCTTCGCTAAACCATCTGCTTCGGTGGTTTAGCATAATAAACGTCACATAGCAGAAATTTTGTTTTATTAGTAACATTTTGCACTTAATCCATGGAATAAGGCTAACCCTTCGCTATTCCCCGTTTTTTAATTTGGCTGCGACAATTTTAAGATGAAATAAATTCTTGGTTCATGTTTTCAACGAAAAATAACTGTCCACCCACTTCCATAGCTAAAAATTATAGATCTTAATTGACATCACATTTCTGCAAGGAAATCACTCAGAACTCCAATTAGGCAGGCAGATACCTAACTCCTTTTAGAGTGCATGAAAAATAGCTTGAAATATTGAAAATAAATTAATTGAAAAACTTCTGGCACAAGAAAACCAAACTCAAACTACCTTCGAATGAGTTTCTCTATCTCAATTTTTTTTAAGTATACTTTTTCTTACTTCAAAATAAACTACCAGAGTTCAGACAAGAGAGACCAAACAAATCGAACCCGAAACCACAAATAAGTTTTTTTCTCTGTCATTTTTTGTGTGCTCTGCTCATACTTACAGTTTTTTTACATTGACTTCTAAAAAAAAAAAAACTTATCGTAGCCGCAAGTAGATATACCCACATGCTACATGCTACAATGCTCCTATCGAAAAATCGAAAAAGTAACCAGTTTTTCTTGTTTTTGTCTGTCGTTTTTTGTTGTTTGGAACCAGTTTTTCTTGTTTTTATCTGCCATTTGTTATGGGCTCTTGTGCTGTTTGCTCAGTTGTTTTTTTTGCCTCAGTAAGGGAATTTTTAATTTCCCTTTCTGTGAGAAGCGATCATACGACATCTGGTTTGTGAAGGAGTCGAGAAAAATTCATACACAATGATAATATAAATCAGATGCCTTAGGTATAGTTATTCGTGCCTTGTCTATGCTTGATCATGCGTCCTGTAACTCCGGTTGGGGCATGGGGTGTCAACATACCCCATATCCCCTCTTTCACGATCTGCAGCAACATATTTTAACTGTGGCCAAGTCTTTCTCTGGGACTCTGCTTCTGCTAAGACAGTTGATTTCCATGTTGTTCTTGGTCTTCCTACCCGCCATGCGCCCTGAAGATTCCTTTCGAAGGACTGCTTCGCAATATCATCGTTTGATTTTCTTAGTGTGTAACCAATCCATTTCCATTAGTTGCTTAATACTAACTACCTTAACTTATGTAAGTCGGCCATAGTATAGAAAAAATGCATATCGAACTTTTAAATATCCGAAGGAACTTCGTATCATGTCTCAACCACCAGAACTGGTTCTCCTTTGCGAGAAACAGTGCATCAAAAAAAAAATATGAGTGCAACTTCGAGAATAATCGTGTTAGCCGAAATTGGTTTTCACCCCTCCCTAGATAAGCTCCACGGATCCCATATCACGGAATCTGAGATCATTTGAGTGTTTAATTCGCCCTGCCACACTGTTTAAAAAAACCGTTTTTCACTAAGAATTTTGAATTTTTTAAATGGTCCGGTAGAGCGAACTATACACTCAAAAGGTCTCAGATTCCGTGATATGTGATTCGAGGAGCTTATCTAGGGAGGAGTGAAAACCAATTTCGGCTAAAACTTTTCGGAGACACGCTGCAAAAGAATTCTGATGACCTCAACTTTTGCAGCTTGTCTGTACGCAATTAAATCGTCGGCATACGCAATTGCCTGAGTTAGACAACTTATCAGATCGCTGGTGTAAATGCTGAATAGAATCGGCGAGTTGACCGCTGAAGACCGAGTCTGGTCAGCTTTAGATAAGGACCCTCTAGTCATACGGTGTCGAAGGCCTTCTCCAAATCAACCAGACAGGCACCCGTTCACTGCTTTTTAGATTTGTTCCATTGGATATATGAAACGAGTTTAGACGCGGCATTAATGGTGTCATGTCCTGCCTTGAAACCGAGTTGATTATCCGGTATGATATAATTGTCCTCTACCCACTTAGGACAGAGCTCTATTGATAGCTTTTTCGAATACCTTGCTGATACTCGGAAAAAGACTTATCGACCGGAGATTCGCCGAATTGGAGTTGTACTTTCTCTTTTTCGGGAGAGGATGAACCACAGCTGTCTTCCACCGCACTGGATAATACGCGCGTTTTAACAGAGTGGTATAAATGTCTACTGCTTCTTGCGGTAAATGTCGAAGCACCAACGTTTGGATATGCCATCATCGACTTCTGCTGACTTCTTCTTCTTTAATGAATCGCAGATCAGCTGGAGCTCCACCTTCATAATTAGCAGGCAGGGAACTGTGCCCATTTCACTCTGCGATTTTGGCATTTGCCAAATGATCTTCATTGAACCCGATGATACCAATATTCTCTGATCGCCATTGTGTTACGTCATTACGAAGGTAGAAGTGGTGAAGCAAGGCTCCGTTTTTCAGGTCATAGTTTGGGCGAATGCATGCATTGACCTTTTCAGGTCATAGTTTGGGTGAATGCATGCATTCACCTTGTATGTACACTTGGTGGAAAGCAGCCCCCACAGCTTCCACTTTCTCCTGTAGATCTTCGTCAATAAAGAGTCATCGTCCAAGACGACCGGCGTCCTCTGGATTGATTCCTGCTGTCAGATGTACGTCTCTGTTCGTTCTCTGTCGTCCGTGAAGACACGGAAGGTCGTTCTGGTCATTCCTTCAAAATATTTTGTTAATTTGGGGAAACATACTCGGTTCGCTAGAACTAAAGGGCCCTGGAGACGCTCGAACGTGGTACAAGTGAACATAGTTCGACTAAACTCCGCAGACAATGAAACCAAGCTGAGACCAAACTACTCGAACTTTATTATTCTTACGACTTATATGTCAATCATATAATTCACTGTCACATTTATTTTATTTTTTGTTCAGGATATTTGACATATTTCTTTTTTATTTCTAAAATTTGAAAATTTAGATTTAAAAATTAAATAAAATGTTCGAGTAAACATACGAAACCGGTCCGTAAACAGTCGAATCGGTACGACAGACAAGAAGCCACGCCCTCGAACATCGAAAAATATCAAAGTCCTTTTGATTTCGGTGAGACCAAATTTTCGTTTAGTGACACCAAATAATTGATACTCAAACCAGCCGGAGACAAGTAAAATCAACTCGAACATAGTACTCGAACCATGTTCACTCGCACCATGTTCAAGCGTCTCCAGGGCCCTTAACAGCCCGAATTTTACTATCCCAATACAAATTAATCGATAACCGATAATTTTCCTTTATTAGTTGGTTTATGTTCTTGATCGAAGACTTCAGTATCCTAATCTCCAGATCGTGTGGGTCAGTAAACCGTGTCGGTACAAGAGTTTGCTTCTTGTCAGCAGTACACTTTTGTGTCTGTGTAATGCGCCAATGGTCGCGTTCCGGTACATGTTGGTTGCATCCCGTTGTTTGTATTTCGTATCGTTCTGTTCATTGTTCGTTTGATTCTCTCTTCCATTTGTTCCAGGTATTGGTCTATTTCGTTATTTATCAAATTCCTGTCATTTGGTGGGGATATATTGTTTGAACTGATTTCGCTCGCATTGGTAAAACGTGTACAGGGTTCAGACAAGGAGATGCACTATGATGTGATTTCAGCCATCTAGTCTTGGAACAGATAGTGCACAGGAGTTGTGTTAACCTGGAAGGCAATATCTTCAACAACTCTTTTCAACTGCTTGGCTATGCGGACGACATCTCCATCATCGGTCACTCCAAGCAAGCTGTACTTGAAGCATTCACAGCTATTGATGAATAGGTGAAACGCGTCGGTCTTGAAGTGAATGGGATAATACAAAGTATAATGCTATCAACAAACTAAGCCTCATCTGCCCATCTCCTAGGTAGGACAAAACGTCCCTATTGGTATAGCAGTAACTTCAAGGTAGTCAAGGAGTTCAGCTACCTCGAAACAAACATCAATCCGACGAAAAATTACCCTAGCGAACCGCTTCTACTTCGGTTCGGCCAAACAAATGGGTTTAAAACTCCTTCCTGCACACTATTCAAAACGCTAATTTTACCAGTTCTAATCTACTCTAATTGCTGTCAAAAAGAACCAAAACACTTCCACTATACCCTCCAGCCACGGTAACCTTCAGTTTCGAGACGACCAGGAAGACTGAACCTCAACTACAGGGTCTAAGCGGTTACAGACGCAAAGTGCTTGGTATCGACGACTACTGGAGGGAGCGTGTGAGGGACCGCAACCAATGGAAGATCGCAATATTTCAGGCAGAGACCCTCCATGGATCGGGAGCTGGATAAGTAAGTAAGCAAGTAGGTAAATTTAATAGGGGAGAGGTCATTCATAAATGGAGAAAGAACCTACCAAGATTCATGGATATAACCTTTCAAAATGAAAAAAATCATGCAGTAATACAATAAGATATTATGAATTTTTGTGTTAAAAAAATTTCTTCGAATTTCCTTTATACATCAAGTTAAACATAAAAAGTTAAAAGGTTTTGTTTGTTTTTAATTTAAAAAAAATTCTTTTAAACCATTTTATTTTCAGCCAATTAAGTCATAATCTACAATCATACCAAAGTCAATTCAAAAAGCATAAATTAATGCTGCATACATCTGTCCAATATTAAAAAAAAAAAAAAAAACTAAACAAATAAAATCAAACGAACATAACCCGCCCATGAGTGAAAGACACATATAGTGCAAAGGGTGAACAAATCTGCACGAAAACATCCCAAATGAATAATTCATAAAGGCATCATAATACTCATGTCAAATGCAAAATATGCACAAAACCTAATTCAATTAAACGAAACCAGATGCATAAAAAAGAGCTCGTGGCTTGACTGCGGAATCTGATACATAGCCGAATGGCAATTGGCATAGATGACAGTGTGCTCTACGACTACGACTATTTAATCGGAACTCAAATTGATTTATTTTATATTTATTTCGTATAAAGTTAAATTCAAAAACAAAATATTCATCATATAAGCCCCAAAACTATTACAAAAAAAAAAATAAGTGGCAGATGTGTGTATGAGTGTGATTAAAAAATATTGCAGATGGATGGGTATGAGTATTTACTGCGGGAGCTTGTGTAATCGATAGTAAATTTTTAAAATTCCTTTTTTGTCCTTCTAAAGTTTTAGTGATTTTTTAAGTCCTGGTCCCAGATCTGCTGCTCAATATTCAAATGAATCCGTTCTTGATCGAGTGAGTTAAGAAAACAATTTAAATCAATGAGAAATTTGAATTCATTCTTTTATTTTAAAACAAATCATTTCAATCACACTTTTTTGAACCTCTTCAGAACTTTAAGATTGATAGAAATATCTAGTGCTCTTCATATTTGTATTCACTACACATTCCAGGTCACTCCGGATATGGCTCATTTGGTCAACCCCTATTGGAGTCGATTTCCTCCCATGGATCCAATGTGGAATCGAATTCTTGGAGTGTTTACCAGCATTATCATGGTCATATCTTGTGTAGGCAATGGACTGGTTGTCTATATCTTCGGAGGAACCAAATCCCTACGCACGCCTGCCAATCTACTCGTCATCAACTTGGCCTTCTCGGACTTCTGCATGATGCTCACGCAATCACCCATCATGATTATCAATTTCTACTACGAAACCTGGATTCTTGGCCCGCTCATGTGCGACTTCTACGCCCTCTGTGGGTCAATGTTTGGTTGCATTTCGATTTGGTCAATGTGCATGATTGCCTTTGACAGATACAATGTCATAGTGAAAGGAGTCTCTGGCACACCGATGACCATTAAGCTGGCTACCATGAAAATTCTAGGTATTTGGATGTTTGCAACTCTGTGGACAGTAACACCCATGCTTGGTTGGAGTCGTTACGTTCCAGAAGGAAATCTGACCGCATGCAGCATCGATTATATGACAAGAGACTGGAATCCCAGATCGTATCTCATCACGTATTCCTTGTTCGTTTACTACACACCATTGTTTCTCATATGTTTCTCGTATTGGTATATCATTGCGGTTGGTATTAACGGTATCCATTGCACGAAGCGAAGTGAGTAGGAATGTGACTGAATTGTGCTCCATTTCAATGTGTTTGCAGGCTGTGTCAGCGCACGAGAAGGCAATGCGGGAACAAGCCAAGAAGATGAACGTTAAATCCTTGCGCTCCTCAGAGGATACTGAAAAGAGTGCCGAAGCCAAGTTGGCTAAAGTGGCTTTGACAACCATCTCACTGTGGTTTGCCGCATGGACACCGTATCTAGTGATATGCTACTTCGGATTATTCAAAATAGATGGCCTTACTCCATTTGCAACCATTTGGGGTGCCACACTTGCAAAGAGTAGTGCTGTTGTTAATCCGATTGTTTACGGCATAAGGTAGGTTCGTTGGTTCCTATATGTATGTATGTATGCCTTTGTATGTATAATGTACTTATATGCAGCTGCACAGTTACAAATTAATTACAAATTTTACTTTGCCTTGGTTTTTGTTGTTGTAGTCATCCGAAGTATAGGATTGTGCTGAAGGAAAAGTGTCCTTGCTGTGTGATGGGATCGACTGAGGAGAAGGCACCAGCTGCTGCTTCAAGTGGAAATGCTGATACCAATACTGAAGCTGAAAGCAAGGCGTAAATTGAATCAATGGTTCCTATTAATTTATCAAAATACCTACGTTGAGTTAAAGAAAATTGAATCAATATCCAAAAAGGATAAAAAAATAAAAAAAAAAAAATAAAGTAATTTTTGCAAGTTGAAGAATTATCTGCTATTTTTCCAATTCCCTTTGTGCAGCACACTTTGGTACTTACTTGCTTTACTTATTCGGCTCCCGATCCATGAAGGGTCTCTGCCTGGATATTGTGGTCTTCCATCGGTTGCGGTCCCTCGCACGCTCTCTCCATCGTCTTGAACCTGGGGGCTGGGTTTCGAAGATTTTCTTGGCTGGAGCATTGTTGTCCATTCGCTCGATGTGGCCGAGGCAGTGTATTTGACGTGTTTTGGCTCTTTGGAGTACATCCACATCTTGGTACAGCTCATACAGTTCACGATTGAATCTTCTCCTCTAAAGAAGAATTTTTCTCTCGAAAGGGCCCAGTATCAGTTCCCCTTCTTTACTTATCGTCCAGCACTTGGTGTCGTACAGTAGAACTGGGAAAATTAGCGTTTTGTATAGCGTGGACTTTGTCTTTCGATAAAGGAGTTTTGAACCCATTTGTTTGGCCAAACCGAAGTAGGAGCGGTTCGTTAGGGTAATTCTTTGTCGGATTTCCACTAAGGTCTCGTTCGTGGAATTGATTTTTGTTTCGAGGTAGCTGAACTCCTTGACTACCTTGAAGTTACTGCTATACCAATAGGGACGTTTTGCCCTAGGAGATGGACAGATGAGGCTTAGTTTGTTGATAGCATTATACTTTGTATTATCCCCATTCACTTCAAAACCGACGCGTTTCACCTATTCATCAATAGCTGTGAATGCTTCAAGTACAGCTTGCTTGGAAGGACCGATGATGGAGATGTCGTCCCCATAGCCAAGCAGTGGAGAAGACCTGTTGAAGATAGTGCCTTCCATGTTAACACCACTCATGCGCACTATCTACTCCAGGGGGTCAATTCTCGATCTGTGAAACTGTGAAATGAAAACAAAGTTATCATTTCAGTTTTCACAGAGTTTTATCATTTTATCACTTCACAAACACGCGCAAGGCGATTCCCGATCTCGTTATGAAAAACAACTGTCAAAGTGAGTACTAAAAAGTACTAACATGAAAAATGGTACCACTTGCTCATAGAAAAAGATGATTGTGACGTCATAGAATGACCAAGATGGCGACTTGGATGTTTCAAATGAGTACAATTTGTTTGTGTTTATCATTTTTCTTTTCGCAGGTTTTCAGAGAATGAAATGATTATGATAAACGAATTATCATATGAAAACATTTTGGCATTTGTTTTCATTTTTTCACACTTCGAGAATCGCATTTGGCGTGAAGGCGTTATCATATTTATCACTTCACAGTTTCACAGATCGGGAATTGACCCCAGGACTAGGTTGAAGAAATCACATGATAGCTCATCTCCTTGTCGGAACCCGGTGCACGTCTGGAATAGTTCGGATGAGCTGTTACCCATTTGCACGCTGCGCCGCGTATTTGATAACGTCATGTGGCATAGCTGGATCAGTCTTTTCGCGATTCCGACTTCCGACATCGCCAATAGAAGCTCTTGGCGACTTATGCTATCATATGCGGCTTTGAAGTCGATGAATAGGTGGTGGGTCTCGACTTGAAATTCGTTGGTCTTTTCCAGGATTCGCCTCAATGTGAAGATTTGGTCTATCGTTGATCTGCCTTGCCTGAAGCCACACTGATACGTGCCAATCATATAGTGTTGCAGAAAGGTTTTAGACGCTCACATAGTACGTTGGATAGAATCTAATAGGCAACATTAAGCAGGAATATGCCTCTGTAGGATCGCCTTTTTTGTAGATTGGGCATATGGAGCAATTTGACCAGTCGTCGGACATACTTTTTTTCTAACACACTTGGTTCTCAGTTGCTGGAACGCTGCTTAGACACGTCTAATAGTTTAGCCTGACTCATTGCTGCCGTAGGGCAAGTTCTCATTGCTCCAGTTATGCATAAGCATGTGAGCCTTTGGACTTTTTCTGGTGATTTCCTAGTTGTGAGTAATTCGGTTCTTTTGTGTCATGCGACTGCACCATAGGTAATGATGGGTCTTACCCTCATGGTGTAGGTACATCCACCTTAGGATAGTTGGTTTGCAGCCCCAAGATTTGCCTGCTAATCGAACAGATATGCACCATTTCCTTTGTAATAGTTAGTCCTTTTTGGATTTTATCACAGAGGGTTTCTTCAAACCTCCCTAAGGCTGTGATAACGATATTATCAGCAAAGCCGATGCATTGTATGCCTTGGGAAGTAAGCTTTTCTAGCAGTTCATCCACTACAAGAATCCACAGCAAGGGTGATAGTACCCGTCCCTGTGGACAACATCTTGTTGTTAAGATTTGCATTTGCATATTCGGTCCTGCCAGTGCCTCAGCTGTTCTAGTGGCTAACATCTCACCAATCCATGTGGATATGATGCTGGGCACACCCTTCCTTACAAGAGCTTTATTAACCGCATCATCGGAGGTATTGTCAAAAAAAATCTAATCGAAATACTTCTGATCTTATGAAGTTGTCGGCTATTTTTTCCAGAGTTTTCAGTACAAAAGATGTTTGGCTTATCGGCCTGAAAGACTTTGGATGGGTTGTATCTTTTTTCCCTAGTTTAGGAATAAAAATTACTTTAGATCTTCTCCATAGACTTGGTATGTACCCACGAGCTATACTACTACGAAGTATGCTAATAAGATAAGGCATAAGATGATCCTTACCCTGTTGTAATAGGGCTGGAAATATGCCATCCACACCTGGTGATTTAAATGGTTGAAAGGTACTAATCGCCCAATCAATCCTTTTACTTGAACAGATAGTTGCAGCTAACTTCCAGTCTTCTTTCTTGGTTTGAGAGGTGTTCTTTCTGCCAAGTTCCCTTCTGCCAAGTTCCCTTCTGCCAAGTTCCCTTCTAGACTGCCTGGAAAGTGCGTGTTAAACAGCAGAGTAGACCTCTGCTCTTCATTTTCCGTGAAGCTTCCATCATTATACCTTAAAGCTAATGATGTGATTGTCTTTCCTTTTGCAAGAGCTTTATGCAATCTTGAAGCAGCCGTTCCTCTTGGCTTTTCTTTGCCTCATTAAAGAGTTTTCTTACTTGGGATCTTAATTTTGACAGATTTGTGTTCCACCAAGGAGCGTCTTGTTTTTGGTTTGAAGGGACAACTGAGTTCATATGCCACTTGTATGGCCCCACTAAATTCATTAACATTAGATTCCAATTCGAGGTGACTATTTGTCCTGCTAGCTGTAACTATATGCTCCAGGTTTGATTTCAGAACAGATTTGTATAGGTCCCAGTTTGTTCTCTTTGGGTTCCTTCCAGAGGTATTCTCTGTAAGAAGGCCTTCCAAGGTGAACACAATAATTCTGTGGTCAGACATGGAGGGCTCCTTGGATACCCTCCAGTCTCGTATAAGACAGCCTACATTCGGAGTTCCAAAAGTTATATCTAGAACTTCTTCTCTCACTCTAGTAATAAAAGTAGGGGTATTCCCTACGTTGAATATTTCTAGATTTTTTACCAACATAAAGTCTAAAAAGTACTCACCCCTTTGGTTTATGTCGGTGCTACCTCAGTTGTATGGTGGGCGTTAGCATCACATCCAACTAAAAGCTGAGAGGATGCGGATGCATCTTTTCTTTCTGCGCAGGGCTTTCTTCTATTTCATTCTCTTTTCACGGTACTCCTCTCTTGATTCTCTTGTTTTCCGTTGCAGCATTTGCATTCGTGCATTTTCCGTCTCCCGCTTCAATGCCGCACATTTATCATCATACCACGGGTTCTTTTTTCCAGGTGGTTGATAGCTTATGGCGGTCTCAGCTGTCTCCTTAATGATGCCGCGATACTGGTTCCACTGGTTATTGACGCTTCGGGTACGGCAGAGAGGTTCCCGGTTAATTGCTCACTGTAGTGTCTGGATTTCTCAGATGTAATAAGGCATTCAATGTTGAATTTCTTTCTTTGGGCGGTCTTCGTTTTCTTTTCGTTGGACAGTCGGGCTCTGAACTTTATCACAACAAAAAAGTGGTCAGAGTCCACGTTTGCTCATTGGCAAGTTCGCAGGTCCAAGATGTTCGATGCGTGCCTTGTGCCAATTACCACGTGGTCGATTTGGTTGGCGGTTCTACCAGCTGGGGTTCGCCAGTTTTCTGTGTGTATCCTTCCCTTAGGGAACCTAGTGCTACTTATCACCGTATTACTAGTTGCTGCAAGGTCGTTGGAAGCCGTAATCTGTTGTCGTTTTGTGCTTTCCAAAAAAGATATTTTCCTTACCGACTTTAGCGTTGAAGTCTCCGAGCACGACTTTGACAGCATACTTTGGACAGGCTCCGTAGGCTCTATCCAGGAGGTCGTAAAACTCCTCCTTCTTAGACTCCTCAGCTTCATCGGTAGGGGCGTGTGCACATATTAGGCTGATGTGTTGGAAAGTAGGTTTGATGCAGATCACAGCCAGGCGATAGCTAATCGGCTCAAAGTCGATGACTTTCGATCTAAATCAATTTTCCTCGACGAATCCGCATACTAGCATGTGCAATCTTTGATGACAGCTGTAATAGTATTGCAATCTTTTCTTTTCGTTACTCCTGATCCTATCCGTCGTATCTCCTTTATTGCGGTAATGTCTGCCTTGTACCGCGAGAGGACAGATTCAAGTTTGTGAATAGCACCTGTCGTATAGAGTGTCCTTCCATTCCAGGTGACAAGTCGTAGGTCGTTGTCCATTTTCGTTCTGGGTCTGGTTGTCATTTAAGGGGGGTCGTTTTCTGAGGCTTCTCGCGTCTCTCTCATAACATTGGTTCTTATTACTGTGGCTGGGTCTTTAGCCCAACATACTAAACCAAAATCTGTAGGGCCATGGGTTTAATGTTGCAAATCTTTCCTTGATCAACAAGTATAGCAAGTCATGACATAAAGCAAAGACCAATATCCGGGAGCTACAAACTTGGAGGTAATATAAGCACTCGATGTGAAGGAAAAGATACAGCTCGAGGCCACCAGTTCCTTCAACATCCAACCACCAGCCAGGCTTTCTTACTGGGCAAACATTCAACATTCTCTTCAATTTCGTCCTATTTTCGACTCAATATAAAGTTATTACTTTCAAAACTGTTCTCAAAAGGATGAATTTTACAACCGAGAAAGCCTATTAAATAAACAAAGTATTCTTTGTTCTTTGTGTGATAAAAATTAGCATTGTCGGTGGCTGAACAAAATGTCTTTACAAATTACTATATCAACACCCAGGACTCACGTGGAGTAGGTAAAGCTATACTCCATATAGTCAAATGCACTCATAACACTCTCAAGTACCGTTTTCATCATTGAAGTAATGAAAAGTCAACTTAAACATCATTTCAGGCGTAATGCGTTTTGCGTAGGTTAGGTACAAAAATATCCAATCCACAGGATGCATTTAGCATTCTGACTTATCTCTTCAGGCAGTATGCGTTATTATTCCCCCTTGAGTCGGGAAATGTCATTCCACTTTGAGTGTGTTTATCTATATTGAAGAAGTTTTGCAATCTACAAAGTATTTTAAACTTGACGACTCAGCCGACAAGATGAATTCGGAATGAGTAATATTTTTACCAGTTTCCCCCATTTATAGAAGTAAAAAAGTCGAAGAGCATGGAACTTTTACAGTGTTGCATTTATTTTCAGAAGTTTTCAACTTTCCTTATTTTTGTTTGAATGGATAGGGATCGGATGTACATACATACATACTTTTGTACACACATGATTGCTCACGAGTTTTCTTTCCATATCCATAAATGTATGTATACCTAACCAAACCTCAACATAACTCCCGAGACACATACATTCTCATAAATCTTGTGTTTTCGTCGATTTTTACTTTTCTGAAAACTATTTCCATTTGCAATGCAATGTTCTCTCTCTTGGTTTTCAGAGGACGAAAAATGACAGCGTGGCAGTGGCATAAGTTGGGATGGTTTCAGCTGTGGCTGATGCTGGCTTCACTTGATGGTGGAATACCTAAATGGTTTTTTTTTTTGTCAAATAAATCAACGTTCGCGCTGCTCGCTCGAGGGGCGTGTGAAAGTGCATTTCAAAAAACGAAAACGTTATCAGCATTCATATGACGTTTAATATTCCACCGAGTATCCATAATTGAAAACACTGTCGAGTTCCGCTTCGGTTGTTTTTTGTTTGGTAAAATTGGTGCCACGAAACAGTCAGTCGATATAGTGGCCTTAAGGCTACTTTATAATTTGTTGTTTTTTTTTCTGTATGCTTTAAGAGCCCTATGGTCGGAATGTATTAAGACTTTTGAAGGATTCTAAAGAAGTGAAGACTCAAGAAGGAATATTTTAAGATAGAAGAAATGATGACAAAAACTTAAAGTTAAAAAAAGCACTGACAATTTAGGGCATACGTTTTTGAAAATATCAGGATAATTTCGGTATTTGAAAACACGCTTAGATTATAATGGAAAAGCCAAAAAGTGGTTTTCATGTTTCGTCATAACATTGACCAATTAATGCGTCTCACCATATATCAAATTTGATCTTAAACGGATGGAAATTTGGTACAGATTATTTTTATTAATTAAACTTGATATTTTACGAAAAGCAACTTCTAAACGTAGGTACTTAGCTACCAGAAACGATGATAAATTTTTATTTTTCGTTTTGCTTTTCTAAATGATGAAGCCAACTATTGTACCTGGGAGAGACGCATTTCGAATATTTGTTGGTGTTGAAATATGAGATAAAGCAGCAACTTTGAGGTAGTAAATGGGTTCATCTACCTTGGAGTAAACATTTAAAATCCACGAAGGACCGTTCAATGCAGTGGTGAAGAGTTTCCTTAAAAAACTGCGGCCATTTTGTGTCCTCTGAAGCACTGGTGAGATCTGAGAAATGCCACGAGAGTTGTTACAGTCTCCATTCATACTCACACCTCCTCGGGGTAGAGGATGGGTAACGCTAACGTGATGGGGACCGATCTTGTTCTTATGGGTTGAAAAAAGCTCCTTTAAGGCGGAGGAACTGCAGGTAGTAGTCTCTACTCAACGGCATGAGATTCTGGTAGTGGAGGAGCCTATATTGAAAGCCAATGGTAGCGTTTGTATCTCATATAAAGCGGCTACAAAAGACATCAGTTTCCCATAGTAGGCGGCCTTATTTTAGCATGTGTTCGACCATCCAAATGGCTGCTGTACCAGTCGAATTTTCGGGGTAGGATGTTATTATTTATTAATCTTATCCAATTGTTATGAGAGAGACGCGAGAAACCTCGGATAACGACCCCCCTCAAATGGCAACCAGACCCGGAACGAAAATGGACTACGACCTACGAGTATGTACCTGGAAAGTAAGAACACTCTATACACCAGGTGCTACTCAAAAACTTGAATCTGTCCTCTCGCGGTACAAGGCAGATATTACCGCGATCCAGGAGATACGATGGATAGGATCAGGTATAACGAAAAGGAAAGATTGCGACATTTATTACAGCTGCCATCAAAGACTGCACATGTTAGGATTAGGATGCGGATTCGTCGTGGGAAATCGACTCAGATCGAAAGTCATCGATTTTAAGCCGATTAGCGATCGCCTGGCTGTGATCCGCATCAAAGCTACCTTCCAAAACATCAGCCTAATATGTGCACACGCCCCTACCGAAGAAGCTGAGGAGTCTAACAAGGAGAAGTTTTACGATCTCCTGGACGGAGCCTACGGAGCCTGTTCGGAGTACGATGTCAAAGTCGTGCTCGGAGACTTCAATGCTAAAGTCGGAAAGGAAAACATCTTTGGCGGATTAGTTGGAAAGCACAGCCTCCACGAAACGACAACAGATAACGGCTTCCGACTAATCGACTTTGCTGCAGCTCGTAATACGGTGATAAGTAGCACTAGGTTCCCCAGGCGAAGGATACACACAGCAACCTGGCGATCTCCAGATGGTCGAACCGCCAACCAAATCGACCACGTGCTAATTGGCGCAAGGTATGCATCGAACATCTTGGACGTGCGAACTTTCCGAGGTGCAAACGTGGACTCTGACCACTTTCATGTTGTGACAAAATTCAAAGCCCGACTGTCTAACGAAAAGAAAACGAAGACCGCCCAAAGGAAGAAATTCAACATTGCATACCTTAGCACATCTGAGGAAGCCAGAGACTACAGTGAGCAATTGACCGGGAAACTCTCTGCCGTAAACCCAGCCACAAGCGTCAACAACCAGTGGAACCAATATCGCGACATCATTAAGGAGACAGCCGAGACCACCATAGGCTATCAACCACCCAGAAAAAAGAACCCGTGGTATGACGATGAATGCGCGGTATTGAAGCAGGAGACGGAAAATGCACGAATGCAAATGCTGCAACGGAAAACAAGAGCAGCATGAGAGGAGTACCGAGAAAAGAGAAGGAAAGAGAAAAAAACCCTGCGTAGAAAGAAAAGAGCATCCCCAGCCTCTTAGCTCCCGCGCCGGTTCTACAAAACAGCCAAGCAACTGGCATCTGGTTATAGGACTGGCACGCAAGCTCTTCGAAACAGCGAAGGTAACCTAGTCACCGAAGCACAGGGAATTGTAGACGTGTTTAAGCAGCATTTCTAGCAGCTGCTTAGTGGGCATTATGTAGAGGAGGCAACAGAGGAAAAAAGAAGCATAAGACCAGTCAATGAAGATCCAGTCCCAGCGCCCAGTACCGAAGAGGTTAAGAAAGCCATCCACAAGCTTAAGAACAACAAATCCGCCGGCTCGGATGGCCTACCTGCGGAACTCTTTAAGTATGGAGGAGATGTCGTGGTAGGGTGCATGCACCAGCTCATCAACCAAGTTTGGGAGGAGGAAAGTATGCCCGACGACTGGTCAAATAGCTCCATATGCCCAATCTACAAAAAAGGCGATCCTATGTCCTGCAAGAACTACACGGATTGCAACGTGCAAGTGGGTAACAGCTCATCCGAGTTATTTCAGACGTGTACAGGGTTCAGAAAAGGAGATGCGCTATCATGTGATTTCTTCAACCTAGTCCTGGAGCAGATAGTGCGAAGAGTGGTGTTAACATGGAAGGCACTATCTTTAACAGGTCTTCTCAACTGCTTGGTTATGCAGACAACATCGACATCATCGGCTGTTCCAAGAGAGCTGTACTTGAAGCATTCACAGCTATTGATGAACAGGCGAAACGCGTTGGTCTTGAAGTGAATGAGGACAAAACAAAGTATATGCTATCAACAAACAAAGCCTCATCTGTCCATCGCCTAGGACAAAACGTCACTGTTGGTAGCAGTAATTTCGAGGTAGTCAAGGAGTTCACCTACCTCGGAACAAACATCAATCGCACGAACGACACCTTAGTGGAAATCCGACGAAGAATTACCCTAGCGAACCGCTGCTACTTCGGTTTGGCCAAACAAATGGGTTCAAAACTCCTTTCTCGAAAGACAAAGTGCACGCTATACAAAACTCTAATTTTACCAGTTCTACTCTACGGCGCCGAGTGCTGGACGATAAGTAAAAAAGGGGAATTGATCCTGGGCACTTTCGAGAGAAAAATTCTTCGGCGGATATTTGGTCCTATATGCGAAGAGGGCGATTGGAGGAGAAGATTCAATCGTGAACTGTACGAGCTGTACCAAGATGTGGATGTAGTCCAGCGTTACCGCTGGGCGACTTTAGTCGCACTTTGCGACCTTTTTTGGGTCCGTGCGTCTTAACGACGACCTTTTGATCAGGGCGACCTTTTTCTCCGTGCGACTTTTTTTTTAAATTTAAAATATCGAAAACACCAAACACAGGTTTGAATTGGAACAAACACAACAGAAACAATATTTCAATCGACTTTCATTCAACTACTCTTTTTCCATTTCCTTTGAAACGAAAACAAAGCGGCTTGGGACTTGGCTTGCGCTTGATTGAAATTGAAATTTAGTGAGGGAAATTGAAATTGGAAGATTAGAACGCCAGTTGAGTGATGGTCTAAATACTGAACTAATAGTTTGCAATATCTGTTACTAATATTATTACTTTTCTTCAATAACATAACAGCAATAGCTACCTGTTACTAAAATAAAAAGTTGCGTAAAAGACCGTCGTCGTTAAAATATAGGAATTAACTTAAGATACCCGTTTATAGCACTAATCGAAACTTATATATGAGGAGTTTAGGGAAAAAAGGTGAAATTTTCTTTTTCATTTTTTTTTTCAGAAATTGAGAAAAACAAAATTAAGGTATGCCTGCTCAGTTTTTTTGTTTTTTGTTTTCTTTATGTGCATCGGTTAAGCAGACAGACTGTTGTATTTATTAGTTTTGCGGTAGGTTTTGGGATTATTTTAAAAAATATTTTGAAAATATGTATCACCTTTTAATCTAAAACCAAAATATCGCAAGGAAAAATATCACTTTTTGAAACTCAATTTGATCCAAAGCCAAGTAAATAGTTTATATTTTTTGTATGAAATCTTTTGTTCCGAAAGTTCCTTTTCAAGTTGAATTTTCGTTGATACATGTTATTATTCTTGACTTAATCTCCTTGGCAATCGATAAAGTATAGGGTTTTGGACCCGATTAAAAAACAAAAGAAAAAGTACCAACAGTGAAAATTTCATATTTTGTTCCTAAACTCCTCATATTATGTAATTGAAAATATTGTAAAGCAAAATCAGTGATAGTTTTAGAGCGAATAAAAGCTGGTGACTTAATTATTAGCTGCGTTTTATTATCTCTGGGTCTGGGTCGAGGTTATCTTTTAACATGTATTACAAAAACAACATGGGATCTAGATTTCTATCGAGGTTAATTTCAATAACCCAGATAGAGGTTTTCACTCTGATCGGCAGAGGGCTATTTACCATTGTGAATGGATGTCAGCAGTATTAGGAATAGAGAGGAAAAGAGACAAGTGCTTACATAAAAAACAAATAAACATAAGAAAAAAAGAGACTGATATACAGCACTGCTTTTGCACTAACCCACATCGTTTTATTTTCACGAGGTGAACCATATGGGTTATGAGCGATAGTAAAACGCGGCTATTATGTCTATGTTTTCGGTGATAAAAAAAGTACTAACCTTAACACTCATTGAGGAATCAAAATAAACAAAAAAAAAAACTTAAAAGAGACTGATTTTTCTTAACTGTTATTCTGTTTAGTAATGATTTCAATGTTATCGTGTCAATTCGAAATCTCCTTGCAGCAGCAAAAATGCATAACCATAAGTTTTTAAAATGAAGACTGCAACTTTTTAGTTTTTTAAGTAAATAATCTCAATTGTTTTTGTTGTTCAAATATAAAAATATGGTTGTGCGACTTTTTATTTTCGAAATGCGACCTTTTGGATAAAAGTGCGACTTTTTTTCAATTATTATGTTTTGCGACCTTTTTTTATTGAGTGCGACTTTTATTGCGACCTTTTAAAAATTCTCAGCGGTAACCCTGATGTAGTCCAAAGAGCCAAAACACGTCGACTACACTGGCTCGGCCACATCGAACGAATGGACAACAACGCCAGCCAAGAAAATCTCGAATCCCAGCCCCCAGGTTCGAGACGACCAGGAAGACCGAACCTCCGCTATAGGGACCAGGCGGTCACAGACGCAAGAGCGCTTGGTCTCGACGACTGGAGGGAGCGTGCGATGGACCGCAACCGATGGAAGACCGCAATATCTCAGGCAGAGACCCTTCATGGATCGGGAGCCGGATAAGTAAGTAAGTAAGGTCTTACAGGCATATAGTTAAAATTATAAAAATTATTATATATTTTTTTGTAGTAGATACCTACTCATAATAGTTCTTCAGAAACATCTTCAATGCTTAGCCACTTGCAGCCACGCACTTGATTTTTTTTTTATTTTATCCATTTTTTTTTAAGCACAAAGTTTTACCTCATCATACTCTCCCTATTCCATGAAAACTTGCTTGCATTAAAATGCAATTAATCTTCAGATGGCAGCCCTTCACGCTCACTGAATAAATACCATGAATCCTAATTTTCCACACGTATTTGGATGCTTTAGTGAAAATAACAGACCACTGAAACAAAATTCACTCCGAACAACCCATTAAACACGTCGAATTGTTCTCAAGGAAGTAGTTGCACGAATCACGATATCCTGCAAAGTATCTCATTCGTTCTTCAAAAGTATTCTAGTATCTGTGTATCTTGACCATTGTAATCAAAAGAAAGGAAGTGGTCACTAATTGGGAAAAATTGCAAAATAACTGACATGCAGCGTCCTTAAGAATGGCCTTTTCAAAGCTTATAATGTTTATCTATAAAACTTTATCCTTCAAGACGTACATATATGAAGTTAACATAGTAGATCTACGACTACGAGTAGATAGGTACATATATGTGGATCGATAAATTTTCCTTAAAGAAAATAAGAACCAAATTGACCATACATTGAAAGTCAAGAGCCAAGACCAAGGTAAAAGAATTTAGCTTTGACTTCCAGTCGGACAACAAACAATAGAAAAACTGCAAGGACTCAAATCTCTATATTGGTTGCTGTCGTCGTCTTCCCACATCTGCCTGTGACACATATAAATGGCAGCGATAAAGTACAATCATATTTTATCGTTTGTCCAATGATGTTGTTTGTCCTTGAAGCTAATTCCCCTACCGAGCAAATTGTCCGAAGTCAAAGTTAGTGAATTATCATAAATTTTTGCAGGATTCTATTCTAGAATAATTATTGCTGTTGGTACGAGTACATATATGCACATGTATACGTACCTATCGTAAGCCTGTAGTAAAAGAAATAACTTCGTACGTGAATGCAGCAAATATGTTTTCAGCTTTTGATAAAATATTTTAGTAGATATTTGAGGTGAGGAGAGAAATAAAGTAAAATTTATTACACTACCTCCTAAGTTAGAAGGACAAGCAATGTCATTGAAATATTACAAACAAATTAAAATGTTTCGTTAACTGCTCATTATTCTCATTTTATTGCTCATAATGCTAACATAGTTGGTAAAGATGGACAATTATGTTAAGCTGAAGAACCTCACTCGTAAATAAATTAGTCTATAAAAACCATTGACCTGTGATAGCAATTTAAATAGGTAGCAATAATAATATGGGCAATGGAGTTTCTTTTTACTTTTGTAAATAAATTTTCACTGTGAAAAACTAAGGTCATGTGTGGGTGTTTTTAAATGGAAGAAATGGAAGGGATTATCAATTGTCTGCCGAATTCGAATAGTCAAGATACTTACTTACTTTAGATGGCACTTACAGTCCAGGGTGGACTACCGGCCTAAACCAACAAGGCCCATCAGCCAGCTCGGTCCCTAGCTAGCTGCCTTCAGTTACGCACTCTAAGTTGGTTGAGGTCGTTCTCCACTTGTGTGTGCCACCTAAGGTGGGGTCTTTCTATGCTGCGTAGACCATCAGGGGTAGATTCGAAGACTCGTCGGGCTGGTGCGTCGGTGTCCATACGCTCCACGCATCCCCGCCATCTCAGCCATTGTATTTTCTGCTTTTTGACCAGGTTGAACGTCGCTGTAAAGCCCGTTGTCAAATCTTCTCCTCCATACTCCATTAATACAGAATGGACCGAAGACCAGCCGAAGAACTTTCCTTTCAAAGCAGATTCTCATCCGTTTTTCACAGAGTCCATTAGATCTATCCCATACAGCAGGACCGGGATGATTAGGGTCTTATACATATAAGGTCATCTGGTAGTCAACAAGAAAATCACCAAAATATATGAAACAGTGCTGCCGTCTGCCATAAAGCAAGTACTAAATTTAATACTTTTAAGAAACAAAAAATTAAAGAAATAGAATTTAAAAATATAAGTATATTATCATATAACATTGCGGGACTAGCTAACAAATTATTATTCTTAGACTTTTTTGAATTTGTAAAGAAACATGACATATTTTTTCTCTTTGAAACTTTTGTTTTACGCGAAAAATTTGATGTTTATAACAAATACTTTTCTGAATTTGAGTTACACTGGGGTTTTGCTTCGCGAGTAGCTAACTTCGGAAGAGCAAGTGGGGGTTTTCTATTTGGATTTAAAAAATCTAAAGTAAAAACCAGTTTTATGGAAATTGGAGAATTTGTTTACGTTAAGATAAATTATTGTAACATACATTACTGCATTCTTCCAATTTACATTAACTGCAACAATAGAGCTGTGTCAATCGCGATTGATTCGGTCTTTGTGACCCGTTCTTCACAAAGAATGATTGATTGCAATCACAGCAGACCGAATCAATCGATCCCAATGTCAATCATTTAAGTTTTCAAAGAGCGAGATATGTTTCGTTCATTCCACTCATTCTCAATCAATCCATTTCCACAATCCACACCAGAATACTGAACGAAACAAAAACACATACAATCTCAATCTCTATCTACGTGAATGAAAAAAATAACACACCACGGAAACAGGAACATTAATTGTATACATACATCTATATCTACCAGCTTAGCTACACTTCATTTTCTCTTCTCTTTCTCGTATTTATGTTCATTTTGTCTTCATGCATTATGAATTTTGTCTATATCTCTATCGACTTTGAGCAATATTTGTTTTTGGAATCATTTGATTGAAATAGAGATTGAGATTGAGTTGAACGATATCGTTCATTTCGTTCATATCGTTCATACGTTCATTTGAGATTTGACCGATTGAAATTGGGATCCATTGTGGACAAAGACCAAATCAATCTCATTGGCATTGTGAACGAATAGATCTTTGCCTATATGAACATTTTTATTTATTTTTTCTAAGATATGAATTCCTCTTTAAATAAGGATTGAAACATACTGTAGTTGTTAGTATGTACTATTGAAAATTAGTTTTTTTTTAATATGCCATAAACAAAGGAATGATTGATGAAATGATTGATTGAAAAGATCGAATCTATGGTCCAATCAATCATTGATTGATTCGGTCTTTTAAAATGAACGATTGACACAGCTCTATGCAACAATTGGAATTACAATTTTGAATTAGTAAACGACTTATTAAACACTACTTATTTAGAAAATATAATGCTAATAGGGGATATGAATGCTCGTATAGGGACGGAACAGATAAAAACAGTACTTACCAAACCATTAAGAACTGAATCGGTGATCTTAGAAAAAAGATCTTCTATGGACACAGTCATTAATAGTAATGGGCGCGTTTTCCTAGAAATGTGTCAAATAAATGATCTTTTTATTCTTAACGGATGCACTAAACAAGATAGTCATGGTGCATTCACTTTCATATGTGGCCCAGGAAAATCCGTTAACGATTATTGTGCAGTGTCTTCAGGTTGGAGAAAACTTATTCAGTCATTCAACGTAGAATCACAAACGTTTTCCGACCATATGCCACTAGTTGTAAACTTTTTCATCAATGCAGAAGATCAAGACAGCTATAAACCATAAAGAAATATATAAAAATAAAGTCTTATGCGCATTACACAATCCAAGTCTCTCAATACCTAACCCAGATAATGCCGAAGGAAAAATAGCCCTTTTATGCAATTGTATACATGAAGCAAATCACGTGAAGCAAACTTCAAAGGCACAGCAATATAAGCAACAATGGTTTGACAAGGAATGTTCCATAGCCAGGAACTTATCGTTTGCACTTTTAAGAAAAATAAATTCCTCCCCTGACCTAAACGAAACCCTTACCAAAAAGTATATGTTAGCAAACAAAAACAACTATGTAAGTCAAAAAAAGAGGAGTTTTTTCGATCGGTAGCAGCAGGACTTGCAAACTCTAATAACAGTAAGCATTTTTGGTACAAAATCAACCAACTAAAAGGTCCAAATATGGTATGTGGTATTAGACTCAACGTCAATGATCTTGCCGGTTATTTTAAACAGCTGCTAAATCCCCAACCAGAACCCAATGCGTTTTTGTATGCAGAGCCTCTTATTAGTAACGATTTTTTGGATCGGGAAATATCAATGTGCGAATTGCAAACTGCATTAATCAAAGCTGCAAATAATAAAGCACCCGGGCCTGATAGAATTTCAAATGAATTTTATAAAAATGCTCCTCCTGATTTCCTATCAAAAGTTTTAGAGACATTCAACTACATCTACGATTCGGCAGATGTACCGCAAAGCTTTAGAGAGTCTATTGTATACCCTATCTTCAAAAAGGGCGACGCAAACTTGCCAAATAATTATAGAGGCATTTCATTTATGAATTCGATAGCAAAGCTCTTCACCTCTATTCTGCTGGAACGTATAAATACGTGGATAGATCAAAATGACATTCTAAGTGAGTACCAATCCGGTTTCCGGAAAGGATACTCCACAATAGATAATATTTTTACACTGACATCTATTTCGCAATACTTTTTGAGACAAAAAAGGAAATTATGCGTGTTTTTTGTAGATTTTAAGGCAGCCTTTGACTCAATTGACCGAAATGCTTTGTTCTACAAACTGTCGCAAAAAAGGCTGTCTACAAAACTTGTTAAAACCCTTAGAAGCATGTACAAAAATACACGCCAGACAGTATGGAATGGAAAGAGTACGTCAGAATGGTTTGAGACTAAATCTGGAGTTAAGCAGGGATGTCTCCTAAGTGCAGTATTGTTTGCAATCTTCATTGACGATATTACAATGCAACTACCAGCTGGTGTAAAAATAGCTGACCTTGTAATTAAAGTTCTACTCTACGCAGATGACATACTCCTGCTAGCAGAATCCCCTCAAAGCTTGCAACTGATGATTAACCGACTCTCAGAATTTTGCAAGACCTGGAACCTTACCGTAAACCTAGACAAATCAAAAATAATGATCGTGAGAAACAGACAAACGAAAATTGAAAGAACTGAAAGATGGTATTTTGATAACGAACTCATCGAAATAGTCTCCGAATATAAATATCTTGGTATTCTTTTCCAACCAAACATGAGCTTATCCTCTCATCTGGAAAAAAACTGTTATCAGCAAAAACATTGATAAATGTTTCTTGGAAGAATGTTATTTCTCGTGCTGAAATCCCAACATCAGCTAAATACAAGGTCTTTGTAGCGGTTATGCGCTCAGTAATGTGTTACAGCTGTCAGACATGGGGCTACACTGCGTATGAAGAAGTGGAAAAGCTGCAACTATTCTTTCTTAAAAAGTTATTTTATCTACCAGCCACAACACCTAACTACGTTCTCACACTTGAAACCGGCCTACCAACTCTATTTGTTTATACACTTAAACTACACTTCGACTATATTTTGAAAGTTCTTACTTACGCACCTAAAAGAATACCAAACCAACTTGTTAGATACACTTTTGAAAAACAATTGGAATGGATAAAAGAATGGCGAAACTGGGCTCAATTATGTGGTGTAGAACTAGATATTCAGTGTGAAAATCTTCTTTTACTGAAAAGCCAACTTTATAAATTATTAGAGGAGATAGACATTTTTCAACGAAATGATAGCATTCAAAGATCAATCTCATCAGTAGACAGAATTTTATACCCAGAGCTTAAGTATCAGTTTGAAGAAAACTATTTCAACGATAAATACAGCGTGAGAGCAATATCCCTTATTTGCAGAGCAAGAAGTGATACTCTTAATTTGAATGGATCACCCTATAGAAAATCCTTTGATGCGTGGTGTTCCTTGTGTAACCTAAACTCTAAGGAAGACTGTTTTCACTTCTTATCAGTTTGTCCTATATACAAAGATATAAGAAAGCTGTATCTGGGGAAAACAACTCTGTCTATGGAACAAACACAAAAATTGCTTAATGGTGAAAATTGGATTAACCTTTATCATTACCTTGAAACAGCATCAACTTATAGAAACATGATAATATCAGAATACAAGTAAATGTAAAAATGTAATTTCAAAAATGTAAATAATTAATTATTTATTGATTTGTCACAATAGTATGTCATGTTTCATCTTCATCTCTATAATGTCATATCACATCATATTTTTGTTTTAGCTAAACTAAAAGCCCAAAATTCCTTTTTTGTTTTATACAAATCACAAATCGATATTTGAATCCAAATTTGTATTGATAATATAAATACTATTTTTTGTTTTGACTAAACTAAAAGTCTAAGATACTCTTTGTATAAGTAAAAATATTTTCGTTTTAGCTAAACTCAAAGCCCACACTATGTTTTATTACTAAAAGTTTAAAATGTACGTAATATGTATTAGCATGTCAATTATTATATTGTAAATGCTTTATAATTTTGATCAAAAAGAAATTAACTTGAATCTTCATATCTTTAGTTTTTATTCATATTGTAATTTAAATCCCCCAATATTAGTTTATTTGATTTTTTTTTTTTTTGTTACTTTGAAAAGGATAGATATAAAATGATAGTTTAATAAGTCAATCAGGCAGACGGCAACGCCACAGCCTTATTATTTTATTTTATGTTATTTTATATTATAGAAAAAAAAATTTAAATTTATTTGAAATAAAAATCTTGAATCATATAAGGTCTCCTCGGTCCTTTGAGAGAGAGTTTTACTACTCAAATGCTTTCTTTGCCCAAAGAAACAACGGTGGGCAAGAGTAATTCTTCGTTTGATCTCTGCACTGATGTAATTTTACGATGTAATAGTGGAGCCCAGGTAGAAAATCTCCCTGACAACTTCGAAGTTGTACCATCCATCGTGACGTTTTGCCCAAGTCGACGATGTTGGACTCCTTTCTCGATGATAGCATAAAATATGCCTTGTCCTGATAAGAAGCCAAACCCATTTTCGCTAACTCCGATTCAATACTTGCGAACGCGCCGATACCAGCTCACTTTATTCTCCCAATGATGTCAATATCATCTGCATAAGCAAGTAGTTGAACGAACTTTTGAAAAATTGTACCTCTGTTGTTGACTTGCGAGTTGCGTGAAATTGCTTCAAGTAAGATGTTAAAGTGGTTGCATAATAACGCTTCGCCTTGCCTCTAACCTTTCTCGACAACAAAGGGTTCGGTGGTGATCTTGCCAACTTTGACGGAACGGCATTTTTTTTTCGTCATCCTGCACAAGCGGACGAGTTTGGCAGGGATGCCGAGACGTGACATAGCTCTGTATAGTTCTTCTCTATCTACGCTACCATATGCGACACTGAAATCGATAAAGAGCTGGTGTTTATCGATTTGAAACACTTGGGTTTTTTGCTCCAAAATCTGTCGTAGTGTGAACATTTGATCGACGGTTTACTTGCTGGGCCTAAAACCACACTGATAGGGGCCGATGAGATCGTTGACAAATATTTTTAAGCGATCACACAGTACAGGTGATAAGATTTTGCATGCGCCGTTGAGGAGACTTATACCTGTGTAGTTGGCACAAGTCAGAACAACTCCTTTCTTGTGGATGGGACACACTGTACCGAGCTTTCATTCATCAGACCAAATTTTGGAGATAAGTTGGTGAACCACCAGCAACCTTGTATACTTTAAGCTTGGCTATCACTAACCGCACTTCATTTAGGTTGAGTGGACGTAAATTTTAACCATCGTTGTTCAGGTTGAATAGATTGTTCTGTCTAATAGTGGAATTTTGGCCATATTTGCCTTTTGGCAGTCTAGAAAAGTGTTGCTTCCTCAGTACCGAATGTGTGTCTGCTACCATATTCCATTCTAGCTTTGTAACCCTGGGTAGATTGCCTCACCCTTCGGTAGAGTTTTCAAACATCCCCCCTACCACTACCGTCCTCAATAGACTCGACCGCACGCTTTGCATGCTCTCTCTTTTACCTCCTGAGAAGTCGATGTTCCTCCCTTCATTTTTGCCCGTAGAGCTCCCAGTAGCTCTGGTTCCAGTTTGCAGCATTGATTGGTTGGCCTCATTCCTTGCTGCATCCGCTAGCTGGCATTCTTCATCGAACCAGGGGTTTCGTAGTGGTCGCCTAGTGAAACCCACCACATAAGAGGCGGCACTTCTGATGGCTTGCTTTCAGTGTTTCCGCTGGTCCTCTGCAGTTGGTGCTGGGGGTGGAATTGCTGAAAGATTAAGAGAGACTTGGTCAACAAAGGTCCTGGCAATCTCTTTCGATTTTAACTTCGCGACATCAAATTTTTCGTCGCATCCGCTCGGCGCTGTGGTGTCATAGATATCCGCATACGTACTTGAGCTACAACCAAGTAATGGTTCGAGTCAATGTTGGCCCCTTGGAACGTTCGGACATCTAGTATACTGGAGGCATGTCTGGTGCCTATCGTAAAATGACCAATCTGGTTGACGGTTCGTTGATACGGAAAACGCCGGGTCCTTTATTCATGATCTTGACGTCATCCTTCAAGTAGATACCTATCATACGTACTCTCGAGGAGATCGTTGCAGTCTTCCTTGGTTGAGTCAACTTTGTCTTCCGTTGGGGAATATGGGCACAGATCAACGTGATGTTTTTGAATTTTGCTTTGATGCGGATTGTGAACAGGCGCTCGCTTTTATTTCTGAAGCCTTAGACTTCTTGTCAAAGAGCCACTGACCCTGCTCCTAGCAGCACTCGCCGAAGTAGATGTCACACGACTTCATCCTTCATATGCCCTCTACATCCCATCGCACTTCCTGGATGGCTGTTACATCAGCCTTTAGCCTATCCATGCTCTCCACTAAATGTTCGGCTGCAAGTGGTCTGTTTAAGGTCTGGGCATTCCACGTGCAGATCCGAAATTCATTGTCCTTGTTTCGTACCCAGGGTACTGTTGAAAGCAGAGTTGGGAAGTAATGATAAAAAAAAGTTCAATTTCAATTCCTTGTAATTGAAATCTCCGACCACTTTTTCAATTGCTTTAAAATGTAATTGAATAAATTCAATTACTAATTACATGTAATTGAAAAGTGTCAATTACTTGTAATTCAATTACATTAATGTAATTGAAAACAATAGTAATCATCAAAAAATGTTTAATGATTACTTTTTTCAGTAATCATTACAAAAAATGTAATTAATTAATTGTTTTGTCAATTACATTTTCCTTGGTATTGCACAAATCGTTCCCTGAGTGTTAAGTCTCTTTACGTGTGTTGTTTCTAACTATGTATTTTATTGTTTTATTCACTTTTATCAAGTTTTAAATTGACAACGTCAATCGAAGGCTGCTGTTTAATCAGTTCCAAAATATTTTACGATTCATTCTTCACAAACTAAGTAAAGTTAAAATAAATTTCTGTTAAGATGAGTGACTTACTTCAAAATGTAAGTGCTGTTGAAGGCTAACCATCAAATTTGGCCAATGGTGGGTACTGTACAGTCAAATTTTATATTTTAGGCAATTTTTTTTTTTGCATTTAAAGTTTTCAAAATGAATATATTGTATTAGTTTAGTTTGATTTTTATTTAATTAAAACATGAAATGAATTACAATCCAAGAAATCAATTACCTTAAATGTGATTAACACGGTGTTTCCTTCAATTACTTGCAAAAACCCATTACTATTTTCAATTACATGTAATTTGTAATTGAATTTTTTTCCATTCAAATTACAAGTAATGGAAATTAATGCTTTCTTCAATTACAATTACGTGTAATTGTAATTGAAAAAAGGTCAATTACCAATTACATGTAATTGAAATGAAAGTTGAAATAAATTACAAAAAATAATCATTATTTCCCAACTCTGGTTGAAAGTGGTGCCTGCCAGATGACTTTACATACAGAATACCCAAAAAAGAGAGTCAAAATCCTGAGAACTCACGAAGCGGGCCACCTAAGGTACTGTTGCTCAAGAAAACTGTTGACATTGTCGCCTGCCAGACGATTTTCATAGCCGAAACGCAGCAAGACAAATCTATAAGGAAAAATTTATTGACAAAATTGTTGTTTTTTTTCTAAAGAGTAAAATAAAAATCAACGAAAAAGTTTAATTTTATTAAATTTTTCAAAAAAAAAATCTTTCCTTTTCTGAGTTCTAAGCGCACCTCAGAATCTCCTCCGTCAGACCCTACTCCATCGGACCCAACCCCAAAAGAATGTATGAAAGTTATAAAAAAGAAGTTGTTCTTTTGTCCAGTTCCAGGTCCAACTCCAGAACCTCCTCCGTCAGACCCTTCTCCATCAGACCCATCACCAAAAAAAAATCTATAAAAATGGTAGGTATTTAATAAAAAAAACTTGTTCCTTTGTCCCAGTTCCAGACCCACCTCCAGAATATCCTCCCTTAGACACTTCTCCATCGGACCCACCACCAAGAAAAAATCTGTAGAAAATTCCATTCCCCACCAACCCACATGGCATTCAAAGGAGAAGAATTAATAATGCGCAGTCACATTTTAGTATAAATGGTGGGATTTTGTGCGGCGGTATTTTTATAAGGTAAGGCTGACACGTGGGATTTCGAATTGCGGGATTTTGATTTGTGGGTTTTTTATTTGCGGAACTCAAGTCCAATAGAGTTGGCTATAATAAAGGTCACATTAATCTCCTCTGCTTACTCGATTCCTCTAAAGCCTTCGATAAGGTGAATCACAACATTCTTAAGTAAAAACTGCTTAACTTCTTTAGCTTCAACGACAGATCATGTTTGCTGACAGTAAACTATCTGTCTGACATATTTCAAAGAGTCTCTTCTATCTAGTGGATAATGCTCTGCTCTTAGACCTATCGAAAAAGGACTCCCACAGAGACCGATCCTGAATTGAATCTATTTTAATGATCAACCTTCGTGTTGTTCGCATGTTTCGGTCCACTTATCATCAGCGTGATGATGTTCAACTGCATCTTGTCAGACCATTTCGTCAGCTTGGTGAACTTTCCCTTTAGTAAAATTAATACTTGGTCCATTGATAACGGCCCACTCTTGAATCCCTCAAAGTCTCAAGTAATTCCAATTTCCAAGAAAAAGTTTGATATCTCTACTTTACCTGACAATTGGCTAAAATTGGCAAAAACAAAAAAATAAAGACAAAGATACCGAGTTTTTTTATAAATTCTCCTCGGTGAAAAATAAAACCGATATGGATCTAGTTTTAAGATAGTTCTTAGGCCGAAAGGCATTAGCATTAAGTTATTAGTTTAACTTGGAGCGCCCGAATGGGGCCAGTTAGTAAGTTGTAAGATATTGATAAGTAGGCTAGTTTTTATGAATTTTTGTCTAGCTTTAAGATAGTTTTAAGATAATGGAAAAATAAAAATGAATTTACAAAAAAAAAAAAAAAAAAAAACAATTGGCTGAGTGATCGTATAATTAAGGCAGTTGATCACTGAACTAGCCTTGGTTATGTTATCGACCGCCACCTTTCAGGCTATATACACAAATATTGTTATCGGTCGTATTTATGGATGCCTACGAAAACTAATAAAGATACAAGCAATATACAGTGTATCAAAAAATTGCACGTACAGCAGCTGAAATCATATAAATTGTAGGTTTTTGTGTAAGACTTTTGCGGCTGGAAGTTAATTTATTTTCAATTATTTATCAAGTTTTTCTGTTTAGCTTTTTAGAACAGTTCATGTTATCTTAGTTGACGAAAACAATTTCAACATTTTTGGATTTAACGGTCGAAAATTTGGTACCAAAAACCGAACACAAAAGTATAGGTAAGCAATTTAAAGACTACGGTGAAACATGAAGGTGAAATCATTTGGCTTAGGGAGTTATGGATGCAAATGGTGTATGCAATCCTGTTTTATTGAAACAACAATATGGAAAAACACCAAAATTAGCATATTTGAGTACAAAATTTAAGGCCAGTCTTGAAAGAATGGATGAAAAAACCTAAAAATTAGAAAATTTTTGAAGTTTTTTTACTGCTCCGGAAAAAAGTGATTGGTAATTGCGTGACATTTGAGTGGAAATAAACCTTTGCCGTCAAAATAAATTTCGTCCCTCGTCTGTCAAGCTATTATAACTTTCGATGTATTAAAAATCCTCAAAAAATATGCCAAATTTTCTAGACTGATATGAAGCTCAACGCAAGCTACGTTGACTTGGCAGACAATTCTGCTCTGTCAAAGTAAGAATACAGTAACCGCGTTGGTGAACGTGCTCTAACTTTGTTGACAGAGTGATCACATGGCCAACGAAAATAATCATCACATTGACCCCTAAATTTGTGCCAACGAGAGTGTCAACACAGCCGTCAACACTTCGAAAGAATTCTTTAAAAAGTATTCAACTTTGGGGCAGAATTTGACGTCAATTTGACTTGAGAGTCAACGAGTTGAACATTTGCGTTGACCGTCTAATCGTAGCTTAACTTATATAAAGTTCCTAGATTGTTATACTTTTTAAAATAAGTTGATGTTAGTATAGGAAACAAAAAAGGTAGTGTCATTGCCATTAAAAAGGGGGCCCCTAAGAAATGTTTGATACGGGGCCCCCGAAGTGCTCGCTACGCCACTGCCACTCAAGCAATGCATTAGGCACATTTGGTTCATACATGAAGTCAAATAAACTGTCATGAAAAAAATGTATGTATGTATTTTCATCAAAAGGTTTTATCATTTGTCAAATAATCGAATTAGAAAATAAAAACCTCATTAATAATAAACAAAATATGTACCTAACACTCCTCGTCAACTGAATACGCACAAACATTTTTTAATATACTTTATCCATTTTTTCCAAACAGTGATGGTTATTATGCCAGCTGTTGATGCTAACTATTCCCTTAAGATGTTAAGCAGATAATTCCGAAAGAATTATCCAAAAACAACCGTGAGTTTTTCTTCAACCACTTGCAAAGTGTTTTATATGCAAAGTAGGAGTTTTTTTTTTAGTCAACTGAATAGGTACAACGCCATTTTCTTCGTTGTTTATAAGTTTTTTGGAGTGCTTGACAGTTTAAATTAACGATTTTAGTGTTTTCAGCAAAATTTAATTCTTGATTTCAAATTTTAAGAAAAATGGGTAGATCTACATGTCTTAACAGTGTTGAAAAAGCTAAAATCGATTTACTTAGAGACCAAGGCCTAACTGGACGTGCAATAGCTGATAAAGTTGGCCGAAGTTTTAATGTAGTTTATTCTTACTTGAAAAATAAAGATGCATACGGCAAAAACATGAAGGGAGGTAAGAAAACAGCAACAACAGCAGCTGAGAGACGAAGAATTTTAAGATATGCATCAAATTCTTCTGATTCTGTGGCAAAAATAAAACAAAAAGTCGGCGTAAACGCAAGTTGCTCAACAGTATTAAGAGTAATCAACAACTCAAGCCATCTTAAACGAATGAAACTTAAGAAAAAACCACCACTTGACGAGAGACGGAAAATGTTGCGATTAGATTTTTCAAACTTCACATGAGTTGGAAAAAAGAATGGTATCACGTGGTTTTTTCAGATGAAAAAAAGTTTAATTTCGATGGCCCTGATGGGTTCAACTTCTATTTTCACGACTTAAGAAAAGAAAAAAGATTTTTAAAGCGCCATCATAGTCGTGAAGGAGGTGTCATGATATGGGGAGCAGTCAGTTATTATGGAACAGTTGAGCTCGAGGTTGTAACATCAAGAATGACAGCAGCTGGGTATAAAGTAATTTTGGAAAGAAATTTTCCTAAATTTTCTAACATCTTTGGACCCATAAACTGGACCTACCAACATGATAATGCGCCTATTCACTCAGCGCGCATAATAAAAACATGGATAGAGGAGCAACAAGTGCAGTTGCTTCAATGGCCGCCGTACTCACCTGATCTAAACATCATAGAAAATGTCTGGGGATGGTTAGTACGCAAAGTTTATGAGGGTGGTCGTCAGTTCGAAGACAAAGAAACCTTAATTTCTGCAATCAAATTAGCGTGGAGCGAAATTTCGTTAAATTACATTAAAAAGCTATACGATTCCATGCCGGATCGAATTTACGAATTAATTAAAAATAAAGGTGGAAGTACCCACTACTAAACTTAAACAAAAACTTGTTTCATTCCATTCCAATACCAATTTTAATTTTTGTACCTATTCAGTTGACTCAAAAAAAAACTTCTACTTTGCATAAGTTACACTTTGGAAGTGGTTGAAGGAAAAACTCACGGTTGTTTTTGGATAAAACTTTGAAATTCTGTTATTTATATGTTACGAAAATTTTTACCATCAACCGATGGCATAATAACCATCACTGTTTGAAAAAAATGGATAAAATATATTCAAAAATGTTTGTGCGTATTCAGTTGACGAGGAGTGTATTTGTTTTCGTGAAATTTGGTGGTGATTTTAATGCTTTGCAATTAAAAGTGTTGATAACAAAGGGAAAGGGAAAGGGCACAATTGTATACGATCGTCCCCCCATCCCACCTTATGACCTGCATGCATATACACTCCTCGTCAACTGAATACGCACAAACATTTTTGAATATATTTTATCCATTTTTTCCAAACAGTGATGGTTATTATGCCATCTGTTGATGGTAAAAATTTTCGTAACATATAAATAACAGAATTTCAAAGTTTTATCCAAAAACAACCGTGAGTTTTTCCTTCAACCACTTCCAAAGTGTAACTTATGCAAAGTAGAAGTTTTTTTTTGAGTCAACTGAATAGGTACAAAAATTAAAATTGGTATTGGAATGGAATGAAACAAGTTTTTGTTTGAAGTTTAGTAGTGGGTACTTCCACCTTTATTTTTAATTACTTCGTAAATTCGATCCGACATGGAATCGTATAGCTTTTTAATGTAATTTAACGAAATTTCGCTCCACGCTAATTTGATTGCAGAAATTAAGGTTTCTTTGTCTTCGAACTGACGACCACCCTCATAAACTTTGCGTACTAACCATCCCCAGACATTTTCTATGATGTTTAGATCAGGTGAGTACGGCGGCCATTGAAGCAACTGCACTTGTTGCTCCTCTATCCATGTTTTTATTATGCGCGCTGAGTGAATAGGCGCATTATCATGTTGGTAGGTCCAGTTTATGGGTCCAAAGATGTTAGAAAATTTAGGAAAATTTCTTTCCAAAATTACTTTATACCCAGCTGCTGTCATTCTTGATGTTACAACCTCGAGCTCAACTGTTCCATAATAACTGACTGCTCCCCATATCATGACACCTCCTTCACGACTATGATGGCGCTTTAAAAATCTTTTTTCTTTTCTTAAGTCGTGAAAATAGAAGTTGAACCCATCAGGGCCATCGAAATTAAACTTTTTTTCATCTGAAAAAACCACGTGATACCATTCTTTTTTCCAACTCATGTGAAGTCTTGAAAAATCTAATCGCAACATTTTCCGTCTCTCGCCAAGTGGTGGTTTTTTCTTAAGTTTCATTCGTTTAAGATGGCTTGAGTTGTTGATTACTCTTAATACTGTTGAGCAACTTGCGTTTACGCCGACTTTTTGTTTTATTTTTGCCACAGAATCAGAAGAATTTGATGCATATCTTAAAATTCTTCGTCTCTCAGCTGCTGTTGTTGCTGTTTTCTTACCTCCCTTCATGTTTTTGCCGTATGCATCTTTATTTTTCAAGTAAGAATAAACTACATTAAAACTTCGGCCAACTTTATCAGCTATTGCACGTCCAGTTAGGCCTTGGTCTCTAAGTAAATCGATTTTAGCTTTTTCAACACTGTTAAGACACGTAGATCTACCCATTTTTCTTAAAATTTTAAATCAAGAATTAAATTTTACTGAAAACACTAAAATCGTTAATTTAAACTGATAGATAGATAGATAGTTTTATTCATTTGATATTGAAGTTTGGATTACATTTATGGCCTCTTAAGTGAATAAATTAAAGCATGGCATTTCTGCCGTCTGCCCGAGTGGCTGTTGTAACATATACAATTTGTTTTAATAATTGAATAATAATTGTTCATAAGATGGATTATATCTAAATTCAAACTTTAGGTTTTACAAAATAAGAATTTGCAAATGACTTTAACATCGTATTTTTTAGTTTATTTAAAAACGAATATAATTTTAATAATGACTTTTAGTTTAGTTAAAACGGAAAAACAACTTTTAGTTTGGTTAAAACGGAAAAATAACTTTTAGTTTAGTTAAAACGGAAAAACAACTTTCAGTTTAGTTAAAACGAAAACAACTTTTAGTTTAGTTAAAACAGAAAAAAAATAACTTTTAGTTTAGTTAAAACAGAATATAAATGTTTGTTTCTTCTAAGCAGATATTACAAAGACTTTTCAGATAAATTGGAGTAAATAGAATCTCAAATAAATTTAATTTAAAAATGTTCACTAATAACTCTGCTTCTGTACGACATCGCTTCTTTAATGTATTCATATAGCCGAATACAGTCATCGCCATTTAAAAGTAGATTGATATCTTCCTCTTCCAGGTAATTCTTCTCATAGAAAGCTCTTCTTAGTTCCATTAACATTGGACATACTCCTATGAAATGGTAACGCATATTACAAAGAGAGCAAATACCCTCCAAATCGTTCCTATGTGGCATATAATTCAGTTTTAGAAGTTCGCCTCTTGCTTTGAAAATGGAGCTTAATATTTCTCTTGAATAATTTGGGGTAAAATAGTTTCGATTATTCAAATTATAATTTAAGTTAGCGTATATAGTTCTTGCACTTGATGCCCTTGCTTTTTCTATGAATGAATATCTCTCCTTTTCGTCGATATTTTGTATAACTTCATAAGCGCTTTTTTCCACTGAAGAGCATTTGCATCCACCAAGTTGAGATTCCATCCACAGTTAGTTGCATGATCAACCCAATCTTTGTAAAATAGGGAATTTCGACGTACTGCATTCAAAAACACCATTTTCGGCAATCTGGCCTCATTCATTTTTACTACTCGTACCAGGTAATCTGCATTCAGCTTCAAAGTGGATACGAAAAGCGTAGGTAATCCTGTTTCCAAGTAGTACATGTATTTTGGTGAATTTACAGGTAGGAGGAAAATTTTCCTTAAAAAAAATCGCAATATAGACTCCACTGTTTCAAATTTCTTAACACCCCAAATTTGAGCTCCGTAAAAAAGAATAGATTTCGCCGTGGCATTAAAAACATCGTACTTTGTGCTTGTGGAAATGAACTTATTATTGAATATTTTTTTTCCAATTTGTACAAATAGCTGTCCTGGCTGCATCAGCTTTGGCTTGCAGGTGTTTTTCCATATTTAAATTATAGGTAATCGTCATTCCAAGGTAAGTGTATTCTTTCACTACTTCCAATTCTGTTTCGCCATATCTCCAGTGTTCTTCTCGAGAAATTCTTCCTGCTCCATTTTGAAATATCATCACTTTGGTTTTGTCGGTATTGACTTCCAAGCACCATTTTTTACAGTAGTCCCAAAGTCTATTTATATTCAATTGGAGCGAGGTTGGTGATTCTGCCAAAATGAGAATATCATCCGCATACATTATCACTTTCAACTTAATGTTGCCATACTCCACTCCACAGGGGAGGCATTCGTCGATGTCATCCAGAAAAAGGGCAAATAATAATGGACTAAGGACGCATCCTTGGCGAACTCCACAGTTCATTTTTATGTTTTCTGATGTTTCCGTCCCATTGAAAATATATCCTGATGTTTGCTGATACAATTTTTCCAACGCTCTGCCAAATTTACTTGAAATACCAAGGTTATAAAGTTTGTAAAATAATGCTCCTCTGTCCACCATATCAAATGCCGCCTTAAAGTCAACAAATAAACCATATAGCTTTTTATTTTGGCTAAGCTTCCAACGAGCAAGACATCCTAGGACAAAAATATTGTCGACCGTCGAATAGCCTTTTCGGAATCCAGACTGAAATTCGCTTAATTTATTATTGGAGTTTACCCAATCAGTTAGCCTTTTATTTAAAAGTGATGTATATATTTTTAAACTTGCGTTCAAAAAAGATATATACCTCTATAATTTTTCGGATCGCACGGATCCCCTTTTTTATGGATTGGCCAAATAAGAGCTTCATCGAAGCAATCAGGATACATAGAAAAATTAAACATCACATTTATTGCTTGGGTAAGTTTTTCTTTCAATAATACTGAAGAGTATTTAAAAAATTCTGATGGTATACCATTAGATCCTGCCATTTTGCCGTCTTTAAGTGTTTCCAGTATTATTTCGATTTCCGATATTTCAAATTCCGCATCTAAGAAGCTATCCATGATGCCTGGTCTTGCGTAGCTCCATGACAGCTGGCCATTGGTTGAGCATAGCAAAGAATGGAAGTGTTCTCTCAGAGTTGAAATAGATATATTTGATGATTTTGGGGAAGCACCGTTACCATTTAATTTCCTCGTTAGTTTCCAGAACTCTGCCGAGTCTCTGCATTGACTTAATTTATTTGCTAAGTTTTCTTCATATTTTTTTTTTTTTTTACATAATCGCTTATATTGCTTTGTTGTTTCCACGTATTCTGCACGAGTTGCGTTTAAACTGTGTTTTCTCAGTGATTTAAATAAACTTATCGCTTTTTTTGCCTCTAAAAGTACTTGAGAGTGCTAGGACGCCATATGGCCCTAGGCTCAATGATAGGAAAATCCCTATGCACACCTCCGCGTGGTAGAGGGCGGGTAACGCTAACGTGCAGGGGGACCGAATGGATGCCGGGATAAGCAGACAACCCAGCTATGCTGGTCAGGGCACAAACTTGTCCTCGGGATGGTTAAAAGCCCCCTTAAGGCGGATGAACTGCAGGTGGCGGTCAACGGCATGATAGTCTGGTGGCGGAGGAGCTTTTTTTGGTAAAAGGCCAACGGCAGCAGCAGGTAGCGTCTGTAACCCATATTGGGCGGCTACAAAAGGCGTCTGTTTTCCCACAGTGGGCGGCCTCGAGCAGTTATGTGTTTGACCATACAAAAGGCGGGTGTGCCTGTCAAATCTGAGCTTATGTATGTTATTAATCATATCTCGGAAAACACCATGGTGGAAGGATATATGCAAATACATGAATTATGACAACAAATGGAAATGAGTCCCCAAGAGGTAATCTTTTTATAGAAAATCCTTCTGTAGCTTCGGCTGCAGTAAACCGCACATCGGATTTGGGGGTGCGGCATCCTTCATGTACGAGCGTCAATCAAGACGCCATAATAATAAATGAATCGTTGACAAATAGAAGAAGTCTTTCAAGAAGCGCAAATGTTACTTTTGGCTTCCGCATACGTACGAAAATCGGAGCATGGAACGTTCGATCCTTGTACAGCGATGGTAGATACGAGCAGTTTGAGCGTGAAATGCTTCGCCTAAAGATCAGTATCCTGGGCATAAGCGAAACTAAGTGGAGAGGAAGAGCTGAATACAGATCAGACACTGGACAGACGAGAATGCTGTATTCCGGCGAAGATGAAAGAGAGGGTGGCCAAAGACTGCATGGTGTCGGAATTATGTTGAACGAAGAAGCGAGGCGTAGTTTGATCTCATGGGCGCCCATTTCTGCGAGATTAATGACAGCAAGGTTTCGTTCAAAAATTCGTAACGTCACAATTATTCAGTGCTACGCCCCCACAAATGAAGCGACCGAGGAAGACAAAACCGCGTTCTACACTCATCTTAACTCGGCTTACAGTAGTGTTCCGAGAGCCGACATCATAGTCGTTATGGGAGACCTTAATGCCCAAGTCGGTTCAGACAATTACGGACTGGAACGCGTGATGGGAAGAAATGGCGTGGGGTCACGGAATGAAAATGGTGACTTGCTTGTCGACTTTTGTAACGCGAATCGTCTTGTGATAGGTGGGACTGTATTTAAGCATAAGACGTGCAACAAAATTACCTGGGTGCATCCGGATGGTCAAACCGAAAACCAAATTGATCATATCATGATTCAGCAGCGATGGAGGAAGTCTATGTGTGATGTCCGGAGTATAAGAAATGCCGATGTGGGAAGCGACCACCATTTGGTTCTGATGAGTCTCAAACTACGAACCGCTGCCGTACAAAAACCAGCGCAGGATGCAGCAAGGAGCACAAAATTCATTACTAATGCTTTAAATGACCCCAACATATGTCGAAACTATGTCACCACCCTTAGCGACAGAGCCTCGTCATTAAATGGAATCCAGAATTCAACAATTGATGAGATGTGGGGTGAAATTAAAAGTGTTTTTATGGAGGCTGGATCCGAAACTGTACCCAAGCGAACGAGACGTAGAGACTCTTGGATATCCCAAGACACCTGGGATAAGATCGAACTTCGCAAATCGTTGAAAATCCAAATAAATGCCGAAGCTGATGTTCAACGAAAGGCTGACTTGCGAAGAGAGTACCGCATTGCACATAAGATGGTCTACCGCTGTGTGAGACGTGACAAGAGGGTGAAGTTGGATGGACTCACAGATAATGCGGAAAGCGCTGCCAGAAGAGGAGATATCCGGGAATTGTACCAAATAGCCAAAGATGTTATCGGGAAAAAAAGCAACACCAATCATCCTGTAATGGATGTGGATGGCACACTTTTGGTATCAATTGAGGATCAGCTTCGTAGATGGAAGGACCATTTTTGTGCCCTGCTAAATGAGGATTCAGTTGAGCAGAGTGCTGAAGTGCCCCAACTAAACGAGATGCGCAGGTCCTATAGGGGTATTGACATCGAACCCCCGTCAGAATCGGAAATTCGTACATCAATAAATCTCCTCAAAAACAACAAGGCAGCTGGACTGGACGGAATACCAGCTGAATTCCTGAAAGCCGATCCCGTAGCAGTGGCTAGTATTTTACATCCGCTGATACAAAACATTTGGGAAAACGAAAGCTATCCCAGGGACTGGAAGGATGGTGTGATTGTTAAGTTGCCAAAGAAAGGTGACTTAAAGAATTGCAACAATTGGCGTGGTATCACCGTTTTGTCCGTTTTCCCAAAACTAATGGCAACAATCATACTCGAGCGAATAAAGGATAGAATCGAGTCTACACTCCAAGAGGCATCAAGCTGGCTTCCGCAGTGGTCGATCGTGTGTCGACCATATCAACACCCTGCGTATCGTCCTCGAGCAGTCGATGGAATATCAATCACCGCTTTACCTCATGTTCGTGGATTTTGAAAAGGCCTTTGATCGAGTTAACCGAGAATGTATATGGAGATCGTTGCTTGGTAGAGGAATTCCACCAAAAATTGTTGCCATTATTAAAGAGTCCTACAACAACGCGAGGTGTTTTGTTTTGCACAATGGGCAGCTATCCGACTCCTTCGTAGTGCAACAGGGTGTGAGACAAGGGGATGTTCTATCGCCAATTCTCTTCCTGCTGGCGATGGACGACGTATTGACGGCCAGTGTTGGTACAGCTGAGCGACAGGGCATTCAATGGAGACCGTTCGAAAGGCTCAGTCATTTAGACTATGCCGATGACATATGTCTATTGGCAAATAACATCAGTGGGCTGAACGGGATGTGCCAAACACTGCAAGTGAAGGGAGAGTCGAGTGGTCTAAGAATTAACAGCAAAAAGACAAAAATAATGCTCACAGGCCGCTCCACACAGCAGCGTATTATTTTACAGGAGACGCCAGTTGAAGTAGTGGAACAATTTAACTACCTTGGCAGTATTGTTTCTGCAAACGGTGGTACGGATCTGGACGTTAAAAGTAGAATAAATAAAGCTCGTGCTGCCTTCGGTACTCTGTCCCCAATTTGGAAATCCAGTCAAATCTCCTTACGCACTAAGTTGAGATTCTTCGAATCCAATGTCAAATCCGTGCTGTTATATGCTTGTGAAACCTGGAAAGTCACGTCTACCATTTCGAAGAAATTGCAGGCTTTTGTGAATCGCTGTCTTCGCCACATCCTAAAGATTCGCTGGCCACAAATAATATCAAATGAGGAATTGTGGCGCAGGACAAGTCAAGAGCGGCTGGACGTCGACATAAGAAAGCGTAAATGGCGTTGGATTGGTCACACACTGAGGAAACCAAACGATGAAATTGCAAAGCAGTCCTTTGAATGGAATCCTCAGGGTGCACGGCGGGTTGGAAGACCAAGAACAACATGGAAATCAACTGTCTTAGCGGAAGCAGAATCCCAGAGAAAGACGTGGCCACAGCTTAAGTACCTTGCAGCAGAGCGTGAAGGATGGAGACGTTTTGTTGACGCCCTATGCCCCAGCCGGGGATACAGGACACGATGATGATGATGATGATCGCTTTTTTCCTTAACTTTTGACATGAATAGTCATACCATTCCTGCTTTCTATAAAAGTTATTTGTGTTCTGCATAATTACTGCCGCATCCTTGATAATTGCTTCTAGTTCGATCAATGGTAAATAGGAAACTATACTGTTGTGTACTTTTTGTTGTAATAGGGTATCCAGACTTACTTTATAGCTGTTTTCGAAACGTTGCACCCATTTCAATTTTTGTACACCAGACGATGTACTATTTTCGGGAATACTTTTGATGCTATAGATTCCAACTTTTACCCTAATTGGAAGATGATCCGAGTAGGTAGTGTTTCCCACCTCAAAATCTTTTTCAATGGAGAGCCAGTCTCCACTGATAAGACAAAGATCTATGGTTGAGCTTCCTTGTTTACCAATAAAAGTGAATTCACCATTAATATCTCCGTCAATGCTTCCATTTACAATGCATAAGCCAAAATCGTTGCAAAAATCAATTATTTGTTTGCCTTCTGCATTTAAGATTTGATCTTTTGAACATCGCTTCCTATATCCCAGCTTCAAAACTGATTCTTTGTCTGCAGTTCTGGCATTTAGATCACCAATTACCATTACATCTTGCGTTTTTGCTTCATTCAGTACATCATACAATATCTCAAAGTCGTTTTGCCAGTTATTGCAGTTTAAGTAGACTGGCACAATGAAATTACTATTTCCACACATTTTCAACTCAATAACCATTACAACTTCGTTAATTTGTACTGTGTACTCGCTGAATATATTTTGATTGATAGCGGCCATAATTCCTCCACTTGCTCTACCTCTTACTGCAGTCTTTTTTTCTGGAATCCAGAAACATTTGTACCTTGGGAAATATTTCTCATATTTTTCACAATTTTCGCTTAGCACATGTGTTTCCAATAAGAGTATGATATCGGCTTTACATAAGTCATTAAAAAAATCAGGAAATATAAGTTTATTATTTAATCCACCAATATTATATGCGACGATACAGACATTTAAGCAACTATTTATATTTATATTTTGTTTTTGAATAATTTGAGTATTTTCTCTATCTATATCATCCCTGTGCTATTGGGATGTAGATGGTACATCGTGTGACCTCGCCTCAAAAGCATCAACACGATCCACAAGATCTCCACGATCCACTGTAGTTTCTGTCAAAGTTCTGTCACTGTCAAAATCACCACCACCTGCTGTCTTCGCCGGTTAAGTGCCTTTCATATGAGCTGCGAATAGCGAACTGCGAATTGCGAATGGTCGTGAGTTTTGACATTTCTTTCACATGAGTGGTCGCCGACAGACGCGAATAGTCATAGAAAATAAACTAGTGAAATGGGGCTGACAAAATTTGAGGTTAAATTCGAGCGAATTTTTCATTCGCAGATTTGTGGAATGCGTCTTAATGTTGTGGATTGCGAATAAGGGTTTGGCAGTTCGCAGCAAATACCTCGGTGGTCGCGTAGAATATAAAAAAATGCTAAATTCCACAATTTAAACTAGTTTTTTTCGTGTTTTCTTTTTTAAATTGTAGATAGGATCGTTTATTCACTTTTTTGAAAAGTTAAAACACTTATTTGTTGATATTTGCGCTTGGAATTGCCTAAATAAATTTATTCGCATTCGCAGTTCGCAGCTCATGTGAAAGGCACGACGCCGGTAAACAACTTTGAAAGAAGTCTGAAGGTAAACTCAGCATCTCGGTTAATTTTGCAAAACCACAAAGTGCACCGTGCTTTTATCCTTTACCATCATTCCAAGTAAATTCGAGTCCGTCAACACTTAATTTTTCGCCTTTAACTACTGCTCTAGAATTTCGTCGATCGTGTTTGATAAGCTTTCGGATGCGTAAAAGATGTGATCGTCGCCTTCTTATAATTGGAGGATAATCTCTCTGCACGGATATTTTAGTGTTTTTAAGTTTGTGTGTATTATTCAGTACCGAATAAAGATTCTCTTTGTTTTTAAACTTTGCAATAAAATTTTTAAAATTTGGATTCCATGTTTTTATTTCGCTTATTACCTCGCGTGTAATATTGCTTGTTCCATTTGACAACTGGTTACATGTTTTCATTATTTGTTCTACGTGGTCGATCTCGGTGTTCGCCTCCACTTTAAATATTAAATTTTGTTCGTGGTTGAGTTTTTGGATGTTTTCTATCTGTTGTTCTAGATACTCAACTTTAGACTGCAGATCATAACATGGTTCTTAAGTTGTTCATTTTCCTGCTTAAGCGAACTTATATCCAAGCGAACTTCTTCTATGTCCATTTTTGTGGCAAGGTGTTTTTGTTTTTCGTCAAATATTCTTTTGAAATCATGAACAGTCAGTTGGGAAACCAGGTCTTCTGAACCTTTTTTGTCCCTTTTCTGCACCGAATTCATTGTTTTTTCCGGCGACATTTCACTTACGCTGCGTTTCGACATGGAGCTTTTGGAAATGCAAACGGCTGTCTTTGTTTGAATATAAAGTGACAGAAAGTTTCCTTTGTTTCGGTTGAGCTAGATTTTATTTCTCAAATAATAAGATATATCAACACTTGCCTGTGAAATTTTGTGACTTATTCAGATCTCTGGGATTATTTACGTTATGTGCACTCTTATTTGCAAATTTAGTTTCTTTTTTTTAAATTATAAAACAATTATTTCTTTAAGACCTTAGCTTATACTGGACTATGCACTTTCAGACCAGTGTTGCCACACTCAAACTGTCAAGCACTCCAAAAAACTTATAAACAACGAAGAAAATGGCGTTGTACCTATTCAGTTGACTAAAAAAAAACTCCTACTTTGCATATAAAACACTTTGCAAGTGGTTGAAGAAAAACTCACGGTTGTTTTTGGATAATTCTTTCGGAATTATCTGCTTAACATCTTAAGGGAATAGTTAGCATCAACAGATGGCATAATAACCATCACTGTTTGGAAAAAATGGATAAAGTATATTAAAAAATGTTTGTGCGTATTCAGTTGACGAGGAGTGTATCATTGCAAATTCCTTAATGAGTGCTATTTTTTTGTTGTATGGACAAAGGACATAAGCTGATGGTAGAATCAGATAGAATCTCAAGGCCGCTCATAAATTTCAAGCCCATTCAGATTCTCAAGGCCATTCAGAAATCTCAAAGCCTTTCAGAAATTTCAAGAGATTCTGAACGGCCTTGAGATTCCTGAACGGCCTTGAGATTTCTGAGCAGCCTTGAGATTCTGAACAGCCTTGAGATTCCTGAGCGGCCATGAGATTTCTGATCGGTCTTGAGAGCAATAGAGAGAAAGAATATTCCACGTGCAGATCCGAAGTTCGTTGTCCTTATTTCGTTTGCTAGGTTCATCAACAGTAAATCCGTCCGTATTCGAGGCTTGTTGTTGCTTCGCAACTTAATAGCTTTACGTGGCCGGGTAGTCACCCCGACGACAGCACCCCCAACCTGGAGGACCAGACTTTTACAATTGAACTCCAAGGGCGGGGAGCCGGATTAACCGCTCCTTATAGTCCTGAGCTCCGAATATGTCGTAGTAGCCCGTATAAGGTGTTCAATAAGTAGTTCAGCCTAACTGAAACTCTAGAAGCCATCGTTGATTCCATCTTGAGAATTCTTCCACTGCCACCTGGATAAAGAAGAAGTGCCTTAGTGGCAACACTCCTCCCCCCACTCTCGTTTGCTGTCGCCTAAAACCGTCCACAGGGATTGGAACCCCATCTTTAGTTAATGGTACTAGGCACCCGATGTTCACCACGGGGAGGTGAGAGTGGGAGTTGATAGACAGAGGTTCGCTTTAAAAAAAAAGCTTAAGGACGCTTGTGTCCTCTTCAATGCACCATGTCTTCCCTTTGAACATGTCTTAACTTTACTTAAAAGGAGAAGACACCTTTAAAATGTTCACACAACAACAACACCCTTACAAGGATAAAGGTGAATTTTTTATGAAAATATTCTTGAACAAAACTAAAATCACAAATAATCAGTTCATTATTTGTGCTGAAATTCTTGTCAATATGTCATGTCAGTTGTTAAGAAAAGGAAGGGTAGCCCTATGAGTTTGGATAAACATTTGAGGCTTTCACAATAACAACCCTGATTTTAACAAAATGCTATTGGGAAATGTTTAGATTAATTGAATCAAACTGAACTGACTATAATGCAAAAAAACAACTCTCAGAAACAATCACGTGTGACTACCGCATTGATGTGACATTTAATTTTCACTATCAGCTCTCTATCCCTTAAGCAGATTCCACCCCAATGATTTATTGACTTTTTTAAAGGCTTCCTTGTTATGTTAGGTTTGCTTAAAGTATCGATATCTTACTACACGAAATCGGAACATTAATACCCTGCATAAATTCCAATTAAAAATTGATAACAAATCATTCGAATATTTTGATGAAAAGTTGCTAATGAAAATTTAGTGCTCCTTAAATAAGAGGAATTTACATATTTTTGTGATATGTACTTGTTAAAAAAAAAGTTTAAAACTTAAAGAAGGGATATCAAAATCATTCACCCACACATTACCCAATCTGTTGCTACCATCATTTTACTCGATAATTTGACTGTTAACTCCATTATTTTTCCTTCATAATGTGCAGCTGTGGGTGATGATGTCTGAGAGCAAATGGCCTTTTTTTTCCCTTACGCTCGAACTAAATAGTTCTTTAAAAAAAAAGAAAAAAACAAGGAGCAAATGTTTGAGTTTATATTCCTTTTTTTTGTTTCTTAGAAGAACTTTGAAAGATAATGACATCATTGTTACGATCTTTTTCACTCGTTTATCTAAATGAGAGCAATCATATGGAATTACCTTTCACGACTTCAGACTTGAGAGCAGCATGATTCCTCAGAAAGGACCGAAGACGTATAAACATTGTAAAATGTACTTTTCAGTGCTTTAAGAAATAAAACAAGATAAAGTGAAGGACTTGTGTGTTCTTGTAGATATATACATAAATGTGTCCACCCATTTGTGGCTTTGATATTACAAGCAAATTCAAAACCTTAAATTCTGGTTCTATATTGGGATGGAAAAGTGAAATTAATTTTTGATTGAAATGGCAATGAAACACCCTTATCATACCACCCTCACAGAGAGTATCATTTACAATGAATCCAGGAATCAGAAAAAACCTCGAGGATAGCCAAAAAAGGAAACGAAGGAAATTACATCAATAAAATAAGTAAATAAAAAAAAATGTGTGGGTCTCTATCTACTTGAAAACTAAGATGAAAAATTGATTGATGGTGAATGGAGGCAATGATAAGAGAGTGGAATCACACCCTATCTACCTTTAAAGACCGAAGAAAATAATGTAACTTTGTCCTTTTACTTTATTTAATGACAGAAAAATGTTTTTGTTGACTAAAAGCTGCCAGCTTATTGTAATGGATCTAATGCCATTATTTTTCTGCAAGTTAAATGGCACGAAATGACATCGAAGATGGGGGACATTTGAAATTCATATTTCTTAGCATTTCATCTGAATGAATTTCAGAAGGAGGTATTAAGATTATTTGATTTTATAAATTTACAGCCTTATTCATAAACGCATCATAGCTTGTGCATAGTGCTATGTACTCGTTATAATGCATCTGAACGCAAAAACCTTATTCATAAAACTTATGCAACGTTACATACACTCATTATAAGCTAAACGAGTTTAGAGGTTGAATAGTGGCAACATAAGGATATTTTAGTATCAAAATGTCACTAACACACACAAAAGTGAAATATTTTGATATGCGCACATATACATATCTATACAGTCAATTCCACTTAACTGCACTCCGCTTAGCTGAAAACCTCGCTTATCTGAAACAAGAAATTTATAACTGAGCCTTTTTGAGTATTTTTCACACAAACTACTTCGCATAACTGAACTCCGGTTATATGAAAACTTCGCATAATTCAAACAAATATTTTCGTCTCAAATGCTAATTTTGCGCTTATTCAGCTTCGCATTAGTGAAACTACCATTGAACGCTGCCACTAAATCTTGAATCGAGCACACCCCTCGAATTTGGAATGTCAAAAACTCATTTCTTGTCAATCCGTCCCTGGAGGGTACGTAACCTTAAAAAATATTGACCAATGTTGTGGAAAATAACCCAAAATAAATGTAATATATTTTTTGTTGGATGAAATTTATTATATTTTGACGGAATTCCGCTTATTTGAAACAAGTTTCAGTTATCCGAAGTTCGGTTAATTGAAAACTCCGCTTAACTGATACAAATATTCTGCAACTATCGTGTTCCAGTTAAGCGGAGTCGACTGTACCTATTCTCCCCAATAAAAAATGTGAGCAAAGAAATATTGAAATAAAACAACCAAACAGATTATTTTCTCAAAAAAAAATAATTTTCTTTTATTTATGCACATATGTAAATGCGTATCCACTATCAACAATAGATAACACAATGAAAATAGAATAGAAAAACAAAAATAGAGAAACTAAAAACAATCCAACCGGTGCACAGTGGTCTCAAAAGCGAATCTAGCGGGTCAAAATTCCAAAAAATATGCATTTTATATCAGGGCAGGTAGTACATAGGTTGATTGTACACATGTCAGAGACAATGAATAGAGTCAAATTAACTGACAGAAGACTTTAGTTTTCAAGCAATAATACAGTTAATTGCAGACACATCATTCAGTCATTGTTCGTTCAATATTTAATGATGGTAGGGCTTTGTTTACCTCTTATTTGTTTGAAAAGTTATGAACTTTTTTGTTATTATTCCCAAATGTACTATATTTGAGAAGGTTAGTGATTTTGTTTATTTATGATTTATGGTGTTTTAACTAAACGAACCATGGCATTTACTTTATTAGTAAGAAAAAATTGATAAAGCATTTATTCTGTAGGCTGCAACTTTTTCTGTACAAACCTGTACAAAAAGATTGAAATTAAACTAAGTTCCAGGATTAATATAGATAACATATTTTTATATTTCATCTGCCCGTTTTTGCCCGTTTTCGAAAAAGTAAAACATAACATCTTACAGTTTATTTGACGACAGTGGTCCAAATTCTTCGGCTAAAAGTGAAAAATTATCAGTGGAAAATATCTCAGACGTCAACATAATATTAGCTAATATAGTTTTACCTATGTTCAAACCATAATTTAGTCCAAAAACTGGCATTGAGACATCATTTCATCATTATTTCTGTGTCTTTCTTGTCTTTTAAAAATATTTAATTGTCCACATATCCATGAAATAACTATTCTCTCTATTTGGCACCTGCTAGGCTATTTAGGTGTTTAAATAAGATACGGACACACACACCACTCGTTTACAAAGATTTGGATTTTTGACCCGCTAGATTTGCTCTTGAGCCCACTGTGTGGTGGCGGGAGTGCAGCAGGAAAACTAGGGGTTGTTTTTTTTTTTTTTTTTTATAAAAATTCAGTGAAAGTAAATGGAATGGAATTGCTATGAGTTTTTATCGAAACTTTTATTTATTTTTGCTAAAAATGAGTAATGACACAAGAAAACTACAAAATTATAATATTATAGACACAGAAATTGAAAAGACCGAACTGGAAGTATTTTTCTTTTATTGATTTTTCACAAACAGCTGATGTTTGTTTATGTGAAGTTGAAGTAAAACGTAATAGATTTCCTCTTTGTAGTACTTTATTTGACACAAGCGTTGCATAACTAAAATGGATGGGGAATTTTTTTATGAATAAGGATTTATGTAACGTTACATAGTGGCTACATAAATCCTTATGCAGTGCATAACTATTCATCTGTTTAGCGCATTCTAATGAATAAGGCTGTTAATGTTTATGCAGGTTAATATTGGTCTGCAAAGGAAATTAATGAGTAGAGTCTGCATGACTCCACTCTGGTATTAGTATATTCTGCATGACACCATCTTCAATACCGGATTGAGGCTGATCGAATTGAGGCTGATCGAACATGAATAAAATGTTGTATGTAGTACAGCTAGAAAGTAGTTCACATATCTCCGCAGTCATCAGGAGACAGGGATAAGGGATATAAGGGGAGACTTCCCAATCAATCACTCAGATTGCCCACCATGTGAACGACGCAGGTCCTTTAGCATTAAGGATGGCCGAACATTTCGTAGGGACAACATTGACTAATTGAACTACTACTTCGTTGGAAACAAAATATTGTTATGGAAATCCCGTTGAAGCTTAAAGAAACACTGTGAGGAAACTCGCGATGGATAGCTCAGTTGCAAGAGATCACCAGGGTCACAGTACACATATTAAAGGTAATATATTACGCATGTTTTCAAAAATCGGTTGTCAGATACTGAACAAAAAAAACAAATTAATTCTCAGAGACCTTGTCAAATTGACAATGGGTACATTCAATGCCCCAATTTCAGTACTGAATCTTCAGATTTCTGAATTCTGGCCAATCAGAGGCTTGGAAAATTGAGAAAACTGAAAATCTAAATGTAAAATTTGGAAAGTGTTGAACATGTCACAGTACACACACATTGAACTGACAGGGGTCTCTGAGATTTTGACATATGCGCGAACTTGAACGAAAATGAAAACTCGGAATATATTACCATAAATATGTGTACTGTGCACCAGGGTCTCTTATGCAATAAAATTTCTAGTAACCACTTGATAAGTTCCATGCTACCAACAACAAGTATTGAGAACCAGTGGAAACACTGCCCTGTAAAAAGTACTGAAGAGTGCTAGGACGCCACTTCGGCCCAAGGCTCAATGAAAGGAAAATCCCTATGCACACCTCCACGTGGCAGAGGGCGGGTAACGCTAACGTGCAGGGGGACCGAATGGATGCCGGGATAAGCAGGGCACAAGCTTTTCCTTTTGGGATGGTTAAAAGCCCCCTTAAGACGGATGAACTGCAGGAGGCGGTCAACGCATGATAGTCTGGTGGCGGAGGAGCTTTTTTTGTTAAAATGCCAACGGCAGCAGCAGATAGCGTCTGTAACCCATATTGGGCGGCTACAAAAGGCGTCTGTTTTCCCATAGTGGGCGGCCTCGAGCAGTTATGTGTTTGACCATACAAAAGGCGGGTGTGCCTGTCAAATCTGAGCTTATGTATGTTATTAATCGTATCTCGGAAAACACCATGGTGGAAGGATATGCAAATACATGAATTATGACAACAAATTGAAATGAGTCCCCAAGAGGTAAACTTTTTATAGAAAATCCTTCTGTAGCTTCGGTTGCAGTGAACCGCACATCGGATTTGGGGGTTCGGCATCTTTCATGTACGAGCGTCAATCAAGACGCCATAATAATAAATGAATCGTTGACAAATAGAAGAAGTCTTTCAAGAAGCGCAAATGTTACTTTTGGCTACCGCATACGTACGAAAATCGGAGCATGGAACGTTCGATCCTTGTACAGCGATGGTAGATACGAGTAGGTTGAGCGTGAAATGCTTCGCCTAAGGATCAGTATCCTGGGCATAACCGAAACTAAGTGGAGAGGAAGAGCTGAATACAGATCAGACACTGGACAGACGAGAATGCTGTATTCCGGGGAAGATGAAAGAGAGGGTGGCCAAAGACTGCATGGTGTCAGAATTATGTTGAACGAAGAAGCGAGGCGTAGTTTGATCTCCTGGGCGCCCATTTCTGCGAGATTAATGACAGCAAGGTTTCGTTCAAAAATTCGTAACGTCACAATTATTCAGTGCTACGCCCCCACAAATGAAGCGACCGAGGAAGACAAAACCGCGTTCTACACTCGGGTTACAGTCGTGTTCCGAGAGCCGACATCATAGTCGTTATGGGAGATTGTAGTAGTCCGGTATGGTGGAATCAAATGAAACAGACTACACTTCTAAATTCTAACTTAGTTTTTATTATTAGGTATTAAAATTACAACTTATTACTTATAAAAAAGAACTACTTTGTGGGAGTTTGCTCCCCAGCACGTTGTCGACGCTAAAGCACAATATCGAATGAATAATAGGATAAATGGGAAAAGCTAATTCTTAAAACAACGGGACTTAAATCTAAGATGAAAGAAACTGCGTTTTACTATTCGACCGAACGAAAGTAAGTTGAATGTGTTCAGCACGCATGACAAAATGAAAACGATCAAATTATTTAAAGCTGACAACCTTCAAGTTGGATTTTTCCTCTACATCACCCTCCTCCAGTCGAGTTCCCCCTGGGTGATTCCTTGTTTCCTGGCTCTTAGGTGTATTAATCAGATCGGAGCACAAAACACTGTATGCAGGCTTGAGTCTGTCTACTGATATCGAAACATTTTTGTTCTTTATGTCAATAATGAAAAATTTTCGCATACGACGAATAACTTTATATGGGCCCTCATAAGGTGGTGTGAGGCCAGTTCTAACCCTGTCAACCCTGACGAAGACATTTTTACAATCGTTCAGATTTTTGGGAATAAAAATGTTTTGCTCACTTTCACGAGTCTGTTTGGGTAGGAGATTTCTCATAGTGCTGCGTAATTTTTCAATGAGATCGTCCGGTGAAGCGATTTGTGTGCTGTTGGTTACAAAGATTTCTCCAGGTAACCTGAGATTTTGGCCATAAACTAATTCTGCAGCGGAGCAGTTGAGATCTTCTTTGATTGCACACCGGATGCCCAAAAGAATGATTGGCAGTTCAGAACTCCAATTGACGGTGTTACATCTTGCTCTGAGAGAACTCTTTAGTTGACGGTGGAAGCGTTCGACTAAGCCATTAGACTGTGGATGATAGGGCGTTGTGTGAATTTTGTGAACTCCAAGCAACTTCGAAAGTTCACTGAACAATTTTGACTCAAATTGTGTGCCCTGATCGGTGGTAATTTTTAATGGAGTTCCAAATCTTGAAACGAAGTTTTCAATGAATGTTTTGGCAACAGTGTTCGCTGTTATGTCTCTGATAGGATAAGCTTCTGGCCAACGTGTGAATCTGTCGATGGCTGTCAGAATGTAAGTGAACCCGTCAGCTGGGGGAAGCGGTCCTACAAGATCAAGATGAACATGATCGAAACGCCCCGTTGGCAATTCGAAATGACCGTGAGCTGACTTCGTATGTCTCTGAACTTTCGATTTTTGACATCCCACGCAAGCTCTCGACCATTCATTAACATGTTTATTCATGTTTGGCCAGAAGTATCGATCCGAGATAATTTTGCGAGTTGCGCGAATACTAGGATGGGAAAGTCCGTGTAAAATTTTGAATACCGTTGGACGAAGAGCGGAGGGTATGTATGGTCTGTTTTTTAAAGTTGAGGTCTCACAGAAAATGTTTAAGTTGGGAAATTTAAACTCTTTTAATGAATATGAAGTTTTTTTCGTAGATCCTTCCTTAAGCAAATTCTTTAACTGCTCATCCTTTGTTTGTAGTTTAGCAATTGTTGTCATATCTAGATTTATGTTTTCCGCGGTGGAAATCTCATGCTCACCTATGCGAGAGAGTGCATCTGCAACAAGATTGTCTTTGCCACTGATGTGCTGGATGTTACTGGTAAACTGTGATATGAAATCTAAATGTCTGGCTTGTCGTGGACTCCTTTCGGTTTTTGTGGTTAACGCACACGTGAGCGGCTTGTGATCAGTGAGAATTGTTACTTCTCGGCCTTCTACAAAATATCTGAAATGTTTTATTGCCAAGTAGATTGCCAATAATTCGCGATCAAAGGCCGAAAAATTTGATTCAGATTTCGTAAGCTTTTTTGAAAAAAATGCTAAAGGTTCCCAAGATTCCCTGGTCTTCTGCTGAAGAACCGCACCAACAGCGTTGTTAGATGCATCAGTAGCTATACTAAATTCACCATTGGCTTTTGGATGAGCTAAAAGCGTGATGTTTGTAAGGGCGTTTTTAGCCTCTTGAAATTTAACGTCGAGATGATCAGGCCAGGAGAAAACCTTTTTTGATTTTTTTAAGTTAGCTTGAGAAGCCAGGTGCGCGTGAAGTGGTGCCAATATCTGAGCAATTTTTGGGATAAAGCGATGATAGTAATTTATCATGCCGATAAATCTTTGCACTTGTTTAATGGAAGCGGGCCTAGGAAAATTAATAATGGCTTCAACTCGATCTTTACTGGGAAAAATGCCATCTTTACTAATGGTGTGGCTCAAAAAATCTAATGTTGTGGCACCAAAAACGCATTTGGACAGATTAATGTTTATACCATATTCCTCGAGACGTTTGAAAAGAATTTTGAGATGCATTTTATGCTCTGCTTCGTCCTTGCTCGCAATTAACAAGTCATCGATATAGCCAAAAACAAAGTCGAGGCCAAAACAAACTTCGTTTATAAACCGCTGGAACGTTTGTGCGGCATTACGAAGACCGAAAGGTAATCTGTTCCATTCGAACATTCCGAAGGGAGTTGTTATGGCTGTCTTGTAAATGTCTTCCGATGCCACTGGAATTAAATGGTAGGCTCTGACTATATCGATTTTTGAAAACCTTGTGCAGCCGTTTGCATTCATTGTAAAGTCTTGGATGTGTCGAATTGGATGTCGGTCAGGAATTGTAATGGAGTTGAGCCAGCGATAATCACCGCATGGCCTCCAATCTTGATTTTTCTTTTTTACTAAATGAAGGGGTGAGCAAGTAGGTGAAGAAGATGGTCGGGTGATGCCCAGTCGAAGCATGTGCTCGAATTCTGTTTTTGCGGCTTTAAATCGTTCCGCATCCAGTCGTCTAGCTTGAGTCGCTGGGAGCTGACCTTTCGTTAGGATATGATGTACTACAGTGTGTTTGACGGGGCTGAAATAGTTGAGTTCTTGTGTTATAGCGGGAAAGTTTTTTAGAATTTGTCCGTATTCATTGTTAATTTGAAATTGAATTGGTGTGGGATCACTTGTTCTTGTTATTGAAGCATTTGCGTGTAGTTTTGTGAGAGGATCTAATATCCTTTTATTTTTCATGTCAACAATCAGACCAAACTTAGTTAAAAAGTCTGCGCCTATTATGGGACGTCTAACTGATGCTAAAATAAAAGGATGAACTAGATTTCGTCTTAAGCCTATGTCAACTTTAAGCAATTTAGATCCAAATGTAGGAATTGTTGTGCCATTTGCAGCTGACAAGAACAATTGATCTTGAGGCGACTGAAATTTATTGGGTTTGTGTGGTAAGACTGATAGATCAGCACCGGTATCTATGAGGAAAATCAAATTGTTTGCTCTATCTTTTATGAATAAGCGGCGACTACTATGGTCCTGCATGCTTGCCGCACTGACAGCAGGACTTATTGATTTGGGGTATCCGTCTGGTTCTGAGATTGGGGTTTGTTGAAAAAATTACACGGCTTTTCGCATTTCCTCGCTTTTTGTCCATACCGTCGGTGAAACCAACAGGTATTGGCGTTCGATTCGGACTTTGAGCGACCTCGTAAGTGATTTCTCTTAAATCTAGTGTTCGAATTATAATTATTTCGTGAGCGTGAACGAGAGTGAAAAGAAGGGCGAATCGTGAATTCTTCAATCATAGTTTCTATTTTGGCAAGTCTATTTTCAAGAGTGCTGATATCTGAATTACTACTACTGGACTGATTACAAGCTTGGGCTGAAGAAACGCTGAAAATGTTTGCATTTTGAGATGCCTCATAGATCTTATCTGCGAGTTGAGACAGTTCGGAAATGTCCCTATCGCCCACTGAAAGCAATGCTATATTTATATGTTGTGGCATGCGTCGCATCCACAGATTTTTTACAACCTCATCACTGAATGTGTTTCCAGCCAGCATTTTCATTGACCGTAGAACCTCTGATGGTTTTCGATCTCCTATGTCTGCTTTCTCCACCAAAGCCTCGAGACGTTTAGTCTCAGAAACAGAATGTCGTTTAATAAGTGCCGCTTTTAATGTTCCATACTTGTCGTTGACAGGTGGAGCTGCCAAAATATCTATAACTGTTTCGCAGGTGTCTGGTGGAAGAGCAGCGACTGTAAGACAGTATTTTGTTTCAGAACTGGTTATTCTGTATACTGTGAATTGTGCCTCGGCCTGAATGAACCAAGTTACCGGATTTTTATTCCAAAAAGTAGGAAGCCGAACTTTTATCGATTCTATATTGGGACTTGGATTGCCCTCGAGGGCACCCGACTGATTCAGTGGTTCATTTTGTTCACCACTAAGATCGGAGGTATTTTGCTCTTTTCCATCTGTCATATCAGATTTGATTTTGACCATATATGCATATATAAAAGCAGATAGTTATTTGAATTTAGAAAATATGAGATTTATTTAAGGCAAAACTGAATAATTAATCTTCGATTGTTGTGAGTATTTATTTTGTGATTAAAACGACCGCGATGTATGTACGATATGTAATAAGCGGAGAAAAAAAAAATGTAAATGTAAGTAAAATTCGTCTAAGCATCAAGAATTTGCTCTTTTCACCTATCAAGGTTTGTGCATATTATGTATACTTATTAATACAATAAAAAGAACTGTGCTGGGTTACAAAATCTCACCTGTTACATATTTTAAATGAATTTATGATTCTTGATTTGTATGATGTTGTCTCTTCTGCTGTATGTAGGTACGTTGGCCAGGTCTTCTAGATGTGCTGAAGGATTTTATTAACTGCTTTTCAGGTTGGGCGCAGAAGTCCTAGCGGGTATTTTGCGCTGATGGCGATGGTACAGCTTGTGGAGTTGAGATGTTGTGAAGCACCGATGTATCGTTTCCAAGAAAGTAGGTATGTTCTTGTGTGCTTTAAAACCACGCAATTTGTCTGAGGAAACACGTGGTGCTGGTGTTATCAGATAAAATAATTTCGGCTTGCGGTATTTTATAAGATAGATGTGCTGGCGGTATGGTGAAAATTTGGCAGGTTGGTGTGTCTAACGGAGCGGCGACGAACTTTAGTTTCCACGTTGCGTTGTTGGTTGAGGCTAGCGGAGTGACAGTGAATTTTAGTTGCCACGTTGTTGGTTGTGGCTAACGGAGTGACGGTGAATTTTAGATGCCACGTTGTTGGTTGTGGCTAACGGAGTGACGGTGAATTTTAGATGCCACGTTGTTGGTTGTGGCTAACGGAGTGACGGTGAATTTTAGATGCCACGTTCTTGGTTGTGGCGCATGAATGCAGTTGAACAGTAAAATGTTGCTATATATTTTACGTTGGTATATCTTAACAGATAATTGACGTGACGTGGAAACGCTAACGAATAAACGCTTTAGTTTTTGTAGCGAAACTCAGCGTGTCGGCCAAACCTCGTGCCAAACCAAATCCAGTTAGTTGTCTCCTCGTGCCAATTTTGCGGACGAACACGTTCTCTTTCTTTACCAGTAGGTAGTTATTGTGTCCACTGGTCGGGGTCACCAATGTAGTAGTCCGGTATGGTGGAATCAAATGAAACAGACTACACTTCTAAATTCTAACTTAGTTTTTATTATTAGGTATTAAAATTACAACTTATTACTTATAAAAAAGAACTACTTTGTGGGAGTTTGCTCCCCAGCACGTTGTCGACGCTAAAGCACAATATCGAATGAATAATAGGATAAATGGGAAAAGCTAATTCTTAAAACAACGGGACTTAAATCTAAGATGAAAGAAACTGCGTTTTACTATTCGACCGAACGAAAGTAAGTTGAATGTGTTCAGCACGCATGACAAAATGAAAACGATCAAATTATTTAAAGCTGACAACCTTCAAGTTGGATTTTTCCTCTACAAGATCTTAATGCGCAAGTCGGTTCAGACAATTACGGACTGGAACGCGTGATGGGAAGAAATGGCTTGGGGTCACGGAATGAAAATGGTGACTTGCTTGTCGAATTTTGTAACGCGAATCGTCTTGTGATAGGTGGGACTGTATTTAAGCATAAGACGTGCAACAAAATTACCTGGGTGCATCCGGAGGGTCAAACCGAAAACCAAATTGATCATATCATGATTCAGCAGCGATGGAGGAAGTCTATGTGTGATTTCCGGAGTATAAGAAATGCCGATGTGGGAAGCGACCACCATTTGGTTCTGATGAGTCTCAAACTACGAACCGCTGCCGTACAAAAACCAGCGCAGGATGCAGCAAGGAGCTCAAAATTCATTACTAATGCTTTAAATGACCCCAACATACATATGTCGAAACTATGTAACCACCCTTAACGACAGAGCCTCGTCATTAAACGGAATCCAGAATTCAACAATTGATGAGATGTGGGGTGAAATTAAAAGTGTTTTTATGGAGGCTGAATCCGAAATTGTACCCAAGCGAACGAGACGTAGAGACTCTTGGATATCCCAAGACACCTGGGATAAAGTCGAACTTCGCAAATCGTTGAAAATCCAAATAAATGCCGAAGCAGATGTTCAACAAAAGGCTGAATTGCGAAGCGAGTATCACCTTGCACATAAGACAGTCTATCACTGTGTGAGACGTGACAGGAGGGTGGGGTTAGATGGAATCGTAGATAACGTGGAAAACGCTGCAAGAATTGTAATAAATTTCCAAAGATGTTATCGGGAAAAAAAGCAACAACAATCATCCTGTAATGGATGTGGATGGGTCACTTTTGTTATCAATTGAGGATCAGCTTCGTAGATGGAAGGGCCATTTTTATGCCCTGCTAAATGAGGATTCAGTTGAGCAGAGGGCTGAAGTGCCCCAACTAAACGAGATGCGCAGGTCCTATAGGGGTATTGATATCGAACCCCCGTCAGAATCGAAAATCCATACATTAATAAATCTCTTCAAAAACAACAAGGCAGCTGGACTGGATAGAATCGAATCTACACTCAATCATCAAGCTGTCTTCCACAGTGGTCGATCGTGTGTCGACCCCTGCGTATCGTCCTCAAGCAGTCGATGGAATTTCAATCATAACTTTACCTCATGTTCGTGGATTTTGAGAAGGCCTTTGATCGAGTTAACCGAGAATGTATATGGAGATCGTTGCTTGGTAGAGGAATTCCACCAAAAATTGTTGCCAGTATTAAAGAGTCCTATAACAACGCAAGAAGTTTTGTTTTACACAATGGGCAGCTATCCGACTCCTTCGTAGTGCAACAGGGTGTGAGACAAGTGGATGCTCTATCGCCAATTCTCTTCCTGCTGGTGATGGACGACGTATTAACGGCCAGTGTTGGTACAGCTGAGTGACAGGGCATTCAATGGAGACCGTTCGAAACGCTCAGTCATTTAGACTATGCCGATGACATTATGTCTACTGGCAAATAACATCAGTGGGCTGAACGGGATGAGCCAAACACTGCAAGTGAAGGGAGATTCGAGTGGGCTAGGAATAAAAAGCAAAAAGACAAAAAATAATGCTCACAGGCTGCTCCACACAGCAGCGTTTTATTCTACAGGAGACGCCAGTTGTTGAAGAAGTGGTACAGTTTAACTACCTTGGCAGTATTGTTCCTGCAAACGGTGGTATGGATCTGGACATTCAAAGTAGAATAAAAAACGCTCGTGCTGCTTCGGTACTCTGCCCCGAATTTGGAAATCCAGTCAAATCTCCTTACGCACTTAGTTGAGATTCTTCGAATCCAATGTCAAATCCGTGCTGTTATAATATGCTTGTGAAATCTGGAAAGTCACGTCTACCATTTCGAAGAAATTGCAGGCTTTTGTGAATCGCTGTCTTCGCCACATCCTAAAGATTCGCTGGTCACAAATAATATCAAATGAGGATTTGTGGCGCAGGACAAGCCAAGAGCGGCTGGACGTCGACATAAGAAAGCGTAAATGGCGTTGGATTGGTCACACACTGAGGAAACCAAACGATGAGATTGCAAAGCAGTCCTTTGAATGGAATCCTTAGGGTACACGGCGGGTTGGAAGACCAAGAACAACATGGAAATCAACTATCTTAGTGGAAGCAGAATCCCAGAGGAAGACGTGGCCACAGCTAAAGTACCTTGCAGCAGACCGTAAAGGATGGAGACGTTTTGTTGACGCCCTATGTCCCAGCCGGGGTTAAAGGACACAACGATGATGATGATGGAAACACTCAGAAGCCATCAAACATGCAATCTCAAACGTGTTGGGTCTTATAAGACTTCCACTAAAAACTAGTGGTTTGACGATGAGTGTCGGCCAGCGCGTTCAACTATATAAAGGCATACAAAGCAGTATGCAGCATAGAAGGACAAGAGCTGTTCATAAGCTAGGAAAAGAGGAGAGAGGAATGCCTTTTTGTTTAAGTTTTACATTTTAATAAAAAAAAACCTTAACTGTGCTATTTCGTGCTCAGTTTGTGCTGCCATATGGAGATACAAAAATTCGCATATTTGCAACTTTTACGGCCCAAAAACAACAAATATTTCAAAAAATTCTCATCCGTAAAATTTGAAAATTCGCGATTTTTTTTAATAATTACGACACAAAGCAGCACAAGTTGAGCAGAATACAGCACAACTTTTTTTTGAAAACCGAAAATGGCGGTGCTAACTTCATCCACAGCTTATCTAATCTATCCTAATTCTTTGAAATCAAGTACTGTATTGAATTAATATCATCATAGTTTAGTTTTCTTGTGTAAATATTGTTAAATCGAAATAATTATTTTGTTTGGGTTACAAGCAAGTTTTTTTTTAATAAATATTACATAGTAAGAAAAAACCCTTCTTTTTGCTTTGATGCAGTTTTTTTCTTTTCGGTATTAAATCCACAATATTTTTGCAATTTGTTGTATCTGTTTCATCTCAAATTGGCACTTGATACTTGAATTACCCCTTTTGATTTTTTTTAGTTTCACATTTATGTACCTATGTATATGTAATGTGTAATCCATAACTCTGTCAACTATTCTTTGTAAATTGCTCAAAAGTTTTCAAAAGAACGGTTTTCTCGTCAATTTTGCTTCCAATCTTAAATGTTTATCTTATTCTCATCATTGTCCGAAAAGTATGAAATGAAGCTAAATCTTATTGATGAATACAATTTCTAGCTCAAAGTACATATAAGCGGGAGTCCGATTAAGCAGCCCCGGATCTACGATTTTTCCGAACCGGGGCAAAACTTGATTTTGGCGCCCTTGCCGTTTTTGATAAAAATAAAAAAAAAACACATATCTGCTTGGTTGGATTTTTTGTCACGAACCAAGGTTCGTAGAACTATAAAATATGATTTGTTCTCTCGTGAACAATTCAAAGGAATTTTGTTTTTGATTCGATGACGAACCTTATTTTTTTGGTTCCCAATGAAATTCGTTTTAATTCGAATCAAATCTGCAAGGATCTGTAAAGTATGGTTCGTTCCCGAATTTATCATAGGAGAACTATTGAAGAACCATTCCCTGAACCGAAGAAAGAAAAATGTAAATTTACGACAGGACACAATTTCGAAAAGCCAAAGTTACGCAAGATAAAGTATCGATGTAAAGTTTTTAAATCTTCGGGACCTCGTTGTTCCTTGAGCAATTTCAATGAAATTGACAGAGGTGATAGCTGAGGCAGAGTTATAGCAGAAAAAGTTATTTTTAAAAAAGGATGTTTCTAAGATATGTCAACATTTTGCAAATTCGTTCTTTCTTGAGCGATTGCAATGAAATTTACTCAGGTGATAGCTGATAGAGAATTGTAACGGAAAAAATATTTCACAACAGGATCTTTCAAAAAATGTTAACATATTATAACTTCGTTGTTCCTTGAACGATTTCAATGAAATTGACACACAATTATTTCAAAGTAAGTTTAGATTGGCTGGTTTTTCGAAACGCGTGAGAGCAGTCTCTGGCTGGTTGGAAATTTTGTGTTATCCGCCATTTTGAAAAAGGGTGTTGAAAAAGGTAAATCCAATTTTCTCGGAGAGTAACATGTATTATTTGATTTTGTAAGTTAAAATATTTTTCAATTTTTTGTTTCCAAAAATTATCGACGTCATGAAAAATTGTTGTCGAAAATTGTAAAAATGGTTTGCAGCGTTTATCTCGCTTTTTGTTCATCGGAACGAAAAATTTTTTAGTAAACAGTTTTTTTAGAGCACGTCCTGGGGGCGTCATTCCGTAATTTTTAAAACGATAATCGTCAAAACGATTACATTTAACGATATTGTCTATAATTTGCTTCACGTAACTCAATCACTATCGTCTCTTCTATCGTTTATTTTTTTGAATGAATAAAATGAATTTGAAAATAAAATTTTGCTGTCAAAACAAAAAATCCTTGTAATTTTATTTGAAATGTCAGGTTATTTTAAAAATTTAATTGCAATGTCGTCCGTTAAAGTTTGTGTTCTTGATTTTTTGATTTTTTACGTTGCGCAGCATTAAAGAAATAAGGCATAAAAGCAGCTGGTCATCAGAATGTTCCTTTAAAAATACGATTTTGGCCTACTAGCAGCCCAGTGTTGAAAACGAATATGAAAATACAAAAAAGACAATGCCTTTAATCACGGTGCGGGTTTCTAACGGTTGACATAGCCTCTTCTCTCATCTTCTACGATTTCCATTTGTTTGGTTACTTAAAAAGTGCAAAATTGTCAAAAAATTAATGATGTGGATAAAAATTATTTATTATTGCATAAAATATATCTAGCAAAGATATGTATGCTTTTTTGCTTCTTAACTTTTTTTTTCTCAAAACCAAAAAGAGTAGGCACCCCTTAGCTATCGCGTTTAACTAAACGTGAAAAAGACGCCGTTAGACGCTCATCGTCTTACGCGATGAGAGCCCTGTTGACATAGGCGCCTGTATGGATAAACGATTATTTTGATATAAATGGTCGAATTTTGATCACCGGGCAGATACTTTTTGTAAGGGGCAAGTATTATTAGTTGGTAAGATTTTTTTCTGAAAACTCAAACCATGAACTGATATATCGTCGGTTCAAAGGTAAAACTCACTAACATATTACACTTTTGAAGGAAATTTTATTGAAACATACTTATAAAAGCTGAAAAGTCATGTTCCTAAAATTTTTAAATAAAGTTCCCGCGCAAACCTTTCTATGTCCCTATAATAACCGTGCAAAACGGGGCTCTTTCGTTTAAAAAATTGCATTTCATTCTTATTTTCTTAAACATTTTTTTCTGCACTTAGTGAGTTTTACCCAGTTTTACCTTTGAACCGACGATATGTATATGCCGTAATTATTCAATAATTGTTTTGTTTTCATATTATTTAAAAAAAAACAATGGTTAAAAATCAATGAAAAAGCATTTATCGCTTTTAAAACGCCCAAATAATTACAAGACGATACCTCTTTAGCTATCGTCTAAGCTCTATCGTTTTGACGATTATTGACTTACGTAGAGCAAATTATTCATCGCCAAAACGAGATCACCGAGACGATAGTCATTTTCAAAGTTACGGAAAGCAAGACTATCGTCTAAACGATATCGTCTGGCGATAATCGAAATACGGAATGACCCCCTCATTTCCTACATTTGTGGGGTATTTAGATTTTTTGTGAATTAAAAAAATATTAAAATACAGTGCAATAAAGTTGTCACTATCCAGCAAATAATTCTTTAGGCAAGACTAGGATTTGTACGCTTGTTGAGGGACACAGTTCAAATGTTTTATCTATCTTCTACAGTTTGGTGAGGAGGGAAAGTTTTGTAAAAATACACTTACATACAATGCAAAAAACTATTGTTAAAAAACATCGCAGAAAAACTTTTAACAATGTATTATAGCTCGTTTCTTTTTTAAATTTTAATTTTAAATTATTTGAAATGGAGAAATAATAATAGAAAAAATGCTAAAGGTTGACGGAGAAATACAATTTGATATTCCATTGCTGCATCTCAATTCATTTTATTTCATTAAGCTTCGCAATTCTCAGTTTTTTCAGTCACATCGATTTGGCGCCCTTGTAAGCTGCCGCCCGGGGCACAGGCCCCGGTTTGCCCCCCCATAGATCCAGGGCTGCGATTAAGTCTTAAGCTTCTCCGTGATCATGCCTTCGACATGAAGCCATGATTAAGCTGGACTTTTGGAAAGCGATTCTTATTGATCTTAATATTTCTGTGGTTTTGTAAGCAATTTCATTGTCATTTTAGAGACTACAGGAAAATTTGGTTTATATCAATGCTAGACTTTTTAGATGTTAACAAATCAGCTTTCCATTTCTTTTCATTATAATAATAGTATTCCCCGCTTAATTAAAACAAATTAATTTTTAAGTTAATTTAACACCACTGTAAATTGATAAGAAAAATCAGATAAAATTTTCGGTGCAACTAAGCAATGGACATTGAGGTGTTTTCAAGTAAGTTCATAATACAAGTAGAGTTTCGGAAAGTTGAATTTTGATGGGACTTTCTTTTTTCTCAGAATTTCATTAATTTGGTTGTTGAGTCGCAACCGTTGAGATTTGTTCACAAGTAGCCTATTGAATAGACCTTTTAAAAAGGAACAATTACGTGCAAGGGTTTTTATTATTGAATATGTTTGTTTGGCCCATAAGCATGCTTAAAACCGAAAATGCTACTTAATTCACCCATGCGTTTCTGAGAGAATGGTCACACTGGCCACTTTTCAGTATTTTTGGTATAGCTCGAAAACTAAGCGGAATTTAACTATTTCAATTATAATACTTTTTGTTCAAAATTAAATTTTCTATCGAAATGGATAGTTTGGAAAATTTCTTAAAAAAATTTGAGCAGGAAAAGTAAACAAAAACCAACATAAAAAAATTTGAAAAATCAAATCATTTTTTAATTTTTTTCTAAATTGCGCATAACTTTTTTCGGAGCAAAGATACGCTCAAGACATTCATGAACAAAGTAAACTAGAGTCTTACGGCCTTAATATGACATGTTAAAAAAGCCATATTTTTTAAAAATTGACAAGGATATAGCCATTCAAACTTTACCATTTCTTATCATTTTCCGCAGTTTTTGCCCGAAAGCCTATTTTTTGGTACTTTATGACAAATTTAACGTTCCAAGCACCTAATACCAAATCTTATGTTAATTGGACCAGCCATTCGGTCTGTAGGTCTGAACGCATTTAAAAATAGCCGAAAAACAAAATTGCGAACTTATATCCTTTTTGTAAATTCTCTATAGTTCTAATGTCATATTATAACAAAATTTTGATTTTGAACATTTTAACGAAAGTAAAATTTGCCATATTGTACCGAAAAAGGGACTTTCGGACCAAAACTGAGAAAAATTATAACAAAATGATAAGGTTTGAATGGGAATATCTCTGTCAATTTTGAATAAATATTATTTTTTGAACATGCCATGGAAAGGCCTTTAGTCTCTTCTTTGTTGTGTCTATGCATGTCTATCTTTGCTTCAAAAAAAGTTATGCACAATTTATTAAAAAATTTAGATATCCTTGATTTTTTGATTTTTTTTAAGTTGGTTTTTGTTAACTTTTTCTGCTTAAATTTTTTCGTAAAATTTTTTGAACTATCCATTCCAATAGAAAATTTAATTTTGAACAAGAAGTATTAAATGTAAAATTGTCAAATTCCGCTTAGTTTTCGAGTTATACCAAAAATACTGAAAAGTGGCCAGTGTGACCATTCTCTCAGAAACGCATGGGTGAATTTAGTAGCATTTTTGGTTTTAAGCATGTGTTGCGAGTCAGCGTTGGCCACGGTGGCATCTTCGGTGCTGGGAGGGGGCAGCGGCACGCTTGCTTCTTGCACGGCTCAGCTCGACGGGTTGGGGTGGTTGTTGCCCCCTTCCAAGACACCTCTCACTCAGCAAACGAAAAAAATCGTGCCTATGTAAAAAGGATGGGAAAGGGAGATTGAAAGGAAAGGATAATTAGGGCTAGGATCAAAAAAAGGAACTGCACAAACCTAGGTACCTATGCCACTGCATCTGGGGAAGGATGAAACTTCTGTAAAATCCTTGGTGGAAAAACTAGTGTTTTGAACCATCAAAACAAAATAAAAATAAAAAAAAAACTAAACTAATCTATCAGCTAAACTCTAAAATCTATATATATTTTATATGTAGATGTATGAATATATATATATATGATGTGTTGAATACATACATATTATATATGCATCTATGACTAAATCTAAAACCTATAGATATGTAAACCCTAAGCTAAAAAAACTAATTTTCTTTTCCACCAAAGAATTAACATCTGTACCACTGTTTCCCAGACACAGTAGTTCGTCGTGTCATCAGGACGCCTTACCAGGTGTTATTTGGTAAAATTTTGGCCTGCCCACCCTTGTATCTAAAGACACAACCATCGTTATCTCTTGGCCAGTATTACCGAGATAACCCCAAACTTGAAATTTCCAGTCTCAAACGCACGTTTCATGTTATAGTCCAATTCGTAAGTATTTCTGTTTTTCTCAGTCGTATCTCGCTGAAATCATTGTCAGATTCCTGATTGTAAGTAGGTATCCAAGTCTGTCTAGTAAGCACATATAAATAGTTATAAGTGGTCAGGTAAGTAAGCATAAGTAGGTAGGTAGGTATCGGTAAGTAGGTATAGGTAGGTTAGTTCTTAGTTAGATACGTAAAAATGTCTAGTCTATGTATAAGTCGTTAGGTAAATAGCCGATCCTCCACACACCTTATCTTAAGTAAATTAGCACTCCATCATATAATAATCAATTATTTTAGGTTAAATTTAAGTTCAATTGTTCGATTTATTTCAAACATTAATCTCTTCTAGATTTATATTTATAATAATAGTAATTAAGTAAAAAAAGAAAGTAAAAAAATTAATAAAAGATATGTAAAATGTAAAAGAAAATTGTCTTTGAAATTCAATATTAGATTTGTTCAACTTTCTATTAAAAAAAAAAACTACACGGTTAAAAATTCTGGGGTATTTTTTAATACAGCCTTTGTATTACAGCCGTATTCAATACAGAAAATATTACTTTTTAATATTCCGTAAATATTAAAGAAATTTTCTAATAATTTTGTATTACATTCTAATAGATTAGTATTAAAATTGTTATTTTTAATACCAAAAGGATTAAAAAGTAATCGAATGAAATAAAATATAATCTTTTGGCATTAAAATTTAATAACTTAAGTATATGCGTACATTTTTAATACAAAAAGTATTGAAATTTAATACAAATTGTATTAAAAATATCGGGACTCGTGAATTTTTAATACAAAATGTATTAAAATTTAATAAAAATTGTATTAAAATATTCGGGATTCGGGATTCGTGTATTTTTAATACAAAAAGTATTAAAATTTAATACAAATTGTATTAAAAAATATCGAGACTCGCGTATTTTTAATACAAAATGTATTAAATTTTAATACAAATTGTATTAAAATATTCGGGATTCGGGATTTGTGTATTTTTAATACAAAAAGTATTAAAATTTAATACAAATTGTATTAAAATAGCAAGACGCGTATACTTTCAATACAACAGTATTAAAATCTAATACAATTTGTATTACAACAGGAAGCCATTACAAGCAAGCATCAGCCATATTTAAATATGAAGATGAAGCATATGTTTTTAATACCAAAGTATTAAAATTCAATACAAATTGTATTAAAACAGCAATAAAACAATAAATAAACAATTTAAATATGCATTATTTTGAAGGCGCGTTGAAATATTTCGAGGTAAAATATACAAATTAGTAGATAAAATTTCAATCGCATTAAGATTTTAGCTCTCATATGTGAAAAAATAAATATAATATTGCGACCATTAATTGACTTAGAAGATAAATACTCTTAGAAAAAAAGTCTTTCATTACTATTATTTTTGTAATATATTTTGTATTAATTTTCATGAAAAGCATCTAAAAATTAAATTTCAAGAAATAAAATATTATATTATAATACCTTTGTATTATTAAAATATAATACAGATTTCGTATTCCTTTGTAATATCTGATATTATTAAGTTTTAATATATTTTGTATTAACTTCCAAATTTTAATATTTGTCAAGTATTAAATTTCAATATATTTTTGGTGTTGTCATATATGTAACCCAGAAAATATTAAAAAGTACCCCAAAATTTTTAACCGTGTATCAAAAGAAGAAAAAATTATAAAATGATGTATTATGTGGCTTCAATTAAGAGAACCGGAGTGTGTACCTCTTTCCTTCAACCATGCACGTATACATATATATATTTATGTTTGGGAATATGATATTTCCTTTTTTCGATTTAAAAGAAACTTACCGCTCAACTTTGCAAAAATCCCTCGTCGTCCTGCCGGCAGTACTCTTCAGGATGAGCGTATCAAAAAACTTTGAACCCAGTTGGCTTTAATCTGAAGCCCTGTCTCACTATACATATATATACCTATATGCTTTGAATGTTTAGAGACGTAGCACACTTCACTCCTCACTTATCACTTGTTCTTCTCCTTTTAATTTCACTTATCTTTTAAAACTACTTTATAAATTCTCTTATTAATTTTTCTTTACAAAAGTAAACAATTTACGTTGCCAAAAAAATATTTAAGAAACTTTGAAAAAAATCGTTAAAAAAGTTTAATTAAGATTTTTGTTGGTCCAGAAGGGACACCACTGTACAGAGGAATCGATTTCACACTCCTCACTGATATTGTCGGTGCACCCTGCCACAACGTTAGCTAACGCCCTTCAGATGCCCTTCACAATTCTCCTTTCTTTGCACCTGACTCTATTTTGAGTATTCAGACTGTGATGGACTTAAGTTCAGATGTCCAATATTCCTCTATATAATTCCTAGACACTGGCACTATTTCTGGTACCAAGACTGTGGAGGTCTCGGACTCTCCTTGGAGTGCCCTTGACTAGAAATTTCGTCACCCTCAGAAAAAAATGCAGAGGCTTGGATCACTATCACCTGCGAACACCATGAACGTATGTATATGCTTCGGCAATTAATTTTTGTCGGTATTTTAATTGCACTCGAAACGAGAAAGTTCCGTACTTGACCCAAACCTAAGGGAATAAAATATCCACACTAATCACTTGACGGAACAAAGAAGAAAGTCAACACTAAATAATCATACCTCTGCTTTCCAAAGAGTGGAATCCCAAAATTCTTCCTAAAAGCTACCAGGCCACCGGAAAAGTCCTCGGCTATGGATTTCTTATATCCGGATCTTAAATTTTTTTATTGGTTTTAAAATAAGCACTTTTCTTTAGTTGATTGGTTTCTCACCTGACTTTATTTCTTTTCAGTACTTTATTCCGAATTATCTTTTTTCGTATTTAAATTCGTTAAATTAAATAAAATATGCATATATAGGCAGGCGCGGATACAGGGGGGGGGCAATGGGTGCAATTGCCCCCCCCTGGGCAAGAACGATTGAAGCATAAAATATGAATTTAATAAAATGTAATCAAAAAAGGTTATTTCATTATACATTTCTAAAAAAATTTCTTGGCAGCGCAGTGTTGCAACAATGAGTGGTTGTGCGCTAACCGCTGGCTGACCAGGTTCAGTGAAGAAAAGTTCCGCTATGTACAAATAGCCTTCAAATTAACTGAGTGGAAAGCTTATAACTTCGGTTTTAGATGTCTGATCTTCAAAATTAAGGTCTTTAATTAAAAGGTCAGTGTCAGGCTACATTACTGTATAACATTTTATCAGAATAGTCAATTTATTTCATACTTGGGAGCAGATTGAATCCCAAATCGATTTGATTTTCACTTTTCAAAATACTGTGAATATAAAATTTCACAATTAGAAACATTATTTTTTAAAAAGTTATTTCTTCACCTCCAACCTTCTTTACAAATTTGTAAGTGATTTTTTATAGTTAAATTTAACGGGAGAGGCACTTATCTAAATTTTCAATCTTAAAGTTGATTTTATTTTCCAAAAAAATTTGATTTTTAAAATACGTCGATTTAATAAGTTTCAAAAATTTCTAACTTTGCTTCAAGCTACATTTGTGTATAAGAATTATTGATAAATACCAAAAAACTTCAAAGTAAAAGGCTGATTGAGTTCTTTTTATGATAAATATTTAAATGTACGCTGAGGGAGTACTTTCACTAGAAAACTCTCGAGAGCCACTCTCGGATATCTGTCTACCCCTTTGGTGAGCTTATTTCGTGTCTGTGACTGTGTCCACTTTCGAGTTTTACTCTCGAAAACTTTTTCAGAGCTGCTCGCCGTCTTTTAACTCTGAAATTGATAAGAACCTTAAGAGTATGCACATATGCTTCGAGTTTGGCGCTGAACGCAGCGATGCGTGCAGACGTGGTACACATCTGCTTTAGCCATAAGATATTTTTTCAATGTGAGGATTTTGTCACTTTCATGGATGCGTTTTAGGAACTTCCGTGTTCTATATTATTAAACTGGCGAAGAAAACGAGTCCAACGAAGAAGATTGGAGAGAAACCAGGAAACGACTACAGCAGTCACTGCTGAAGAGAAGTTGGATGGAATTTTTACACCTAAGGATAGTTGTTTTTGGCCGTTTTTCAAAACGTCAAGTCAAGGTCAATTCCATTGTCAAATGATCGTAATTTTTCGATGCGAATATTGCTATTGTATCGCATTGCATGAGTCTGGCAACTTTGCAGTCGATGTTTTGAGCTTACATGAAACATTAATATTAAAATTTAACGAAGGCTAAGTATATTGTAAATGAAATTTATAACGAAAGTTTGTCACAATCGAAGGCTGTACCGAAAAGCTCGGATGGAAAGGTTTAATTAAGAGTGGTTTCTTCTTTGTATTTTCCAGTATAATCATTGTGTTTTATTTCAATGTCGAATAGTTTGGTTTTGTAACGATGATGGCCGAAGGCATCTGAGATCTCGGTTCTGATCTATAATTTTAGTTTAGCTAAAATACATCAGCTATTGTCAAATTAGTGCAATGGTTTGTTTGTACAAACTCTTTTTTATCAACGTCCTTCAATTTTCTTGCAAAAGCATTTGACGTTTATGAATACGTTCTCCATTTTCTCAATATTTGTGTTGCCAATTCGATTTTTTACTGCAGAATTGCACCAAACATGATGTTTTCGAGCATGTGACTTTAGCAAACTGCATTATCGAACACATTGCTTATGCAGTAAGACGGTGTCCACATTGGGTATGAAAAAGTGGATTTTTAATGACTTTTCAGTATTCACATCTCACTTCAATGAAGGAGTGGGAGCGAGATATGAATACTGAAAAGTCATTAAAAATCCACTTTTTCATACCCAATGTGGACACCGTCTAAAACTTGTATATGCCTTTTTGAACAGAAGACTTTTGCAGTTTGCGTTTGAGATTACATGCAAAATGCATTTTTGACGCTGATGACTTTCTCGAAAACGGCCTTCTACTGGCAAGGTTTGGTAACGTTGACCCAGCTAAAGAAGAGTCTGAACATTTCACTCGAACTTGAACGTCATGTGTCTGAAAAGGAACATACCACTGTGCCATTATGTGTTCTGAGCATAATTGTGGAGTTACGCAGATTTAAAGGGATCTCAAAAATGCTATAAAGACAACATGCTTTAGCTTAAAACTGCTAAACTTCAAATTCAGAGCACCCGCTGTTCGAGACACTGCGGCAATTATGAAAGAGTTAATTGCTTTCTTCAAATTTCAAACTCCTCAACTCAGATTGCTATGTGTGACCAGTCGTGTAGAGCGGTATGAAGTGTACTCAAATTTTCTGTAGACCTCATCAAGATTTTGGAAAATCCCGAAAATTGCCCCCCCCTGAACGAAATCCTGGATCCGCGCCTGTATATAGGTATATATATCGGTACCTATATAATTTTCTTTTGTTAAAAATACCGCACAAAAACCCAAAATGGATGGTTACTTTATTCTACGGCAACACTTTCACAGAGATGATCGCAGTTTGATTTCTAAATATAGAATGCCTATCTGATTATATAATAATCGGTCATTCGCCTATGGCCTATATCTTGATTCTTTCTTACGTAACATCAATGCACTTTGCAGACTGGAAACACCGAGCTTTACTTCTCCAGTCGCAAACACCTTCTCAGTTTACAGTATAATTTATTACGTATTTGATTGTCAGTATTAATGTCTCTGTGTATATGTATGAGTGTACAGACGTAAGCTTAAAACTAATATTGCATAAAATTTTTTTCCAAAAGTCAATCATCTAGATATTATCTAATAATAATCATGAAATCTGATATGAATATACGTTATAATGCTTAAATCTAACTATTGCATAATCCCCATTAAAATTTCAAATTTAACTGACCCAAGTCCAAATGAAAGCTCAGGGTTAAACTTTCAATTTCCACCTAGTGCGAACTTTTACGCGGCCATTGCTATTCAGCACAATACTCTAATTAGACCACGCCCTTTTCAGCACAATTCAATTTTCAAAGATATCATCTGTCACAACAGCAATTATAAACGTTTGCGCATAATTTTGTTCGGGGTTAAGTTCTGCTACACAAAACATAAAATAACGGGTGATTTTTTAAGAGGTTTAGAACTTTAAAAAAAAAAAAACACAAAAAATTCGAAAAAATGAATGAAATATTTATTTGAATCGATAGTTTGAACCTTGCAATTTAATGTTTAAAGATAATTTCATGCAAATGTTGACCGCGGCTGCGTCTCAGGTAGCCCATCCGCTGAGTCCAATTTTGGCATACTCTTTCAGACATATCGGCCGGTATCTCACGAATGAATGCATGGATGTTGGCTTCCAGTGCGTCAATCGAAGCGGGCTTGTCCCTATAGACATTAGCCTTGACATACCCCCACAAAAAATAATCTAATGGTGTCAAATCGCACGATCTAGGCGGCCAATTGACCGGCCCGAAACGTGAAATTAACTGTTCACCAAACTCGCCTCGCAATTGCGCCATTGTTTCGCGTGCTGTGTGGCATGTGGCACCGTCTTGTTGAAACCACATATCATGCAAGTCAAGAACTTCCATTTCGGGCAAAAAAAAAGTTTGTTATCATCGCTCGGTAGCGTTCACCATTGACAGTAACGCTGCGATTCGCATCATCTTTGAAGAAATATGGCCCAATAATGCCGCCGGCCCATAAACCGCACCAAACAGTGGCTTTTTCGGGATGCATTGGTAGCTGTTGCAATGCTTCTGGCTGATCTTCACTCCAAATGCGGCAATTATGCTTATTTACGTACCCATTCAACCAAAAATGAGCCTCATCATAAAATGGAAGCAGCGCGCGATGAACATTTCGAACCGAGCACGAATTTTGATAGTAAAATTCAATAATTTGCAAGCGTTGTTCATTTGTAAGACGATCCATGGTTAAATTGCAAACCAAACTGAAGCTGTTTGACAGTGACACAAGGTACTAAACACACGTCAGCTGTCAAAACCAGTGTTGCCAAAACCAAACCAGCTAAAAAATCACCCGTTATAACAAACTAAATCATCAAAAGAGGAATAAAAAACATAAAATTGGAATAATTTATCAACGTGGAGAGAACAACAATCAAAAGGAAACAAAAAAACTATAAATTTGTAGCTACCGGAGGAACTGCAAATCCAGGTGAGCTTTTTCTTGGGTAACAAACGTACGTAGGTACGTAGGTATGTATGTGCATTTTGTTTTTTTTTCTTAGAAAAATGTTTTTTTTCTTGTTTTCTAAGTAACTAAAAGCCGCGTTTTATTATCGCTCCATAACCCATATGGTTCACCTCGTGAAAATAAAACGATGTGGGTTAGTGCAAAAGCAGTGCTGTATATCAGTCTCTTTTTTTCTTATGTTTATTTGTTTTTCATGTAAGCACTTGTCTCTTTTCCTCCCTATTCCTTATACTGCTGACAAATCGCTGACAACCATTCACAATGGTAAATAGCCCTCTGCCGGCCAGAGTGAAAACCTCTATCTGGGTTATTGAAATTAACCTCGATAGAAACCTAGATCCCATGTCGTTTTTGTAATACATGTTAAAAAATAACCTCGACCCAGACCCAGAGATAATAAAACGCAGCTAATTTCACTTTCTTCCAGATTCGTCGTGGCTTCGTGGATTATTTGTAACCCTTCAGCCTTCATTCTACTAAACCCTCATCCAGGGTAAAACAACTATTTGCCACAAGGGAATACTTCGCAAATCTCAACACTATTTGTATTGAGGTAGGTCGGGAGTCGTAAGTGGCAATTCAATTATTCTCAATCGAGTGCGGTGTAATTTTTGTTTTGTTGTTTCTTTGTTATAGATGGTAGTCTCCTTGAATGGGTATCTCGGGGTATCTCGCGATCACGGTTGCGAATCATTGGATAGATCGAACTACCCCAGTCACCACATCCAGAAGAAAACAACATCATCAACAAGGCGATAGTGGAATGTCAACAGTTGATGTCACCCACCCTTATGTCCACGTACATATATGTGTGTACAATGTACAAGTACATTCTGTTCCGATGGGAACTTATTTGGCCACGGATTCGTGAGTTTTTTTTGTTTGTGTCGTCTCTTTAAGAATTTCGTTTACGTAGTTTGTATTTTGTGATCAGGTTTACATGCCTAATTAAAGAGTTTCCTTTTTGTTTCTTTATGAAGCTATTTTGGTTCTTAATCTTTTTTTTTAATTTTTTTTTTTTATCATTTCGATCACATTATTTATGTTTTTGGGGATCGACTACGCAACACATGCTTATGGGCCAAACAAACATATTCAATAATAAAAACCCTTGCACGTAATTGTTCCTTTATAGGTACCTCTCATTTTCCGGTCTGAATAATAGGCTAAAGAAAACAGCTTCCATTATTGAGGAATTTTCAACAATGTTTGAATATACATAGCTAGATTTATTTTGCCTTCTCTGATTTTTAATTATCTTGTTTTTATCAAACTTTTTACGAAGAGATGTCAACAATAATATTATGTATATCAATGGTTATACCTAATAATTCCGGCTTAAGCAGTGGTGGATCCAGAGGGGGGGCTATAGGGGCTGAAGCCCCCCCCACGGCTGATTCAGAAAAGAGTTAGACAAAAAAAACCTTGATTGTGGCTACAAAATTTAAATGTGAGCTGTGTTTTTCCAAGCCCTAGGGAAATTGAACGAATTTTTGGGCTGAACCATATGTGCAACTGTGTTTTTTTTTGAAGCCCCAAGAGAATTGGATGACAAAAAGTGATTACAGTAGACGCTCGATATAGTGAAGTAATAAAAACCAGACTTGTTCACTCTTTCGAGATTGTTCACTTTTTCGAGCGGGATTTTTTTAAAGGCTTTTTAATGGTGAATTTGATCCAAAATACACATTTTGTTCGATGTGAATGTTTTTATATTTATTTAAGCGCTAAACAAAGCTTTCTTTCAGGTTTAATACGAAAACAGAGACATTTCCTCAGTGTTCTCAAGTAGTCTTAAATGCTTGCGGGACATTCTTATACAAAATACATTTTTACATAAGATTTTGTGTGTTCACTATTGTGTATAGTTCACTATTTTGAGATTCACTAAATGGAGCGTCTACTGTATATAAAAAATCAAATGGCTCTATTTATTTCAAGCTCTTAAAGTATTTATTAGACGAAAAATTGAGGCTTGGGGCTAAGCCTTTACGAAGCGTTTTCCTAAGCCTGCAAGGGAATCTGATGAAAACTATTACACTGATAGGGCTAACAAATTAGCATAGAAGCTGTGTTTTTCTCCAGGCATTAAATAAATCTGACGAAAATAAGAGACAAGAGGTACAAAATTTGCAGGAAAGCTGTTGTTTTCTGAAGTCCAGGGAAAAATGGAAGTTGGGGCTTAACAATTTGTATATAAGCTTTGTGTTTTCCAAGCCCTTAGGGAATCGGACTAAAGAAATTAAAAATTTTGTTGTTAGTAAGCATGCATACCTAAATGCTGTGTTTTTTTCCAAGTCCTTATATTGAAGCTAGTGAGGTTGACTTTCATGCTATTATTATTACCTAGATTTCCTTGGGTATCGATATTTCTTAAAGATCAATTTAAGCTTGACAAAATAAATCAATGTTACCTTTTTCTTCAACTCCTCTTGATATTTTTCGGACTTAGCTGAGCCCAGATAACTTTTGGGGCTTTAGTTTAAAAACTCAGCTTCCGGTTTAAGAAATCACCCTGATAACAGAATCCGACGAATGAGTCAGGCTCAATTTTTACATTTGGCTCATAGTAAAAATGTCAAAATTCAGTCTGATTCACTCCACAGCTCACTCGACGGATGCTATAGGTAATCGGAGTGAATAACTTTGATATGGATAGTTTGCATGATAACATCAAAATAATGCTTTAGAAATTGAAACTTATGTTTTTATATCAGATTGTTTTCGTGTGCCGAAGGATATTTTGACGATTTCAAAGACTGCTTTAAGACGAAGCGATTTTTGATCTTAGTTCCTCTTGCGATTTCCTTTGTGCTCTAACGAAAGATTAGAGAGCTCTTCCCGCGAGCAATATTCATTAAATGAAATGAAAAAGAATTCCAATTCACTTCGAACTCGTTTTCGAAATGTTAAAATCAGCTGTAACGGTTAATGTTTTTTTTCTTTAAATAAAAGTGAAATATACATTTTTGTTTTAATATGAACCAAATACTCGTATAACTATAAATAAATAGAAATTGAAGGGCAGACAAAATTTGTAACTCAATTTTTTTTTCAAATCTTCGTCAAACTGTAAGATTTTAATTGACAAAAAATATGGATGGAATTCACTTAAAATAGTTAATGATCAGAATGTTGAACACGAGTTTTTATGTTCGAAATACCAATCCACATGGACTAAACACTAAAGTCATTTTAGATGGAATAGATACAGAACATCCAAACTCATTTGTTTTTAATTGAAAAACGTGATTTAGCTAATTTCTTGGAACATCTACTTGTGCACAAAATTTGCAATTGTCTTTTTTGGGAACGGGTCGTTATTCTGTATTCCAAAATTCTGTGTGGACAAAATTCTGTATTTGAATAAAAAATTCTGTATGAACATAACTCTGTATTCCATTATTCTGCTTTTCCATTATTCTGTAATCTAAAATTCTGTAAATCCAACAGAATTTTGAAATACCGAATTTTGGATTACAGAATTTTGCAATCCGAGTTTTGACACATACAGAATTATGACCCCAACCCGTCTTTTTTATATGGAGCTTAATTACCTTCCTTTTTTAACATAGCATTCTCTTCTTTAAGAATAAAATATTAAGAATTAGATAGGTGAGATACAAGGGCGTACGCCGGATTTCGATTAGATAAGGGCAAACTTATTCAAAAAATGAAGAAAGCATTTTAAAGCAAGATTTCTGTAATAAAACTATTTTTTGAATAAGTTTGCCCTTACCAAATCGAAATCCGGCGTACGCCCTTGTATCTCACCTATATAATTCTTAATATTTAATTCTTAAAGAAGAGAATGCTAATATAAGAAATATATTCTGATTAGGGGGGGCAAGCGCATCTAGCTGCCCCCTTTGCATTACGCCGTTTTGTTTAAATTTTTTCCATATATTTTTCGCACGGATCTTACGTTAGTTTCAAATTAATCAAATCTTGGACAACCAATTCCCTTGTCCAAGTTAAAAAATTTTAAAATTAAATTTTTTTTTTAACTGTAACCTAAAAAGTTTCTCAATAACTTTTCGGAGGTAGACGGCTGTCTAAAGTTAGACAAAGTACTGTAGGATGAGTAATTATAAATCCTACAAAAAATATTCAAATTCAAGAAAAGGTACCTACTTATTTAAAGTTCCTATAAACATATCCTAACAACTTTCTTATACGATGTGTCTTTGTGGAGAAACTGGTTGTAGCGTCTTTTTAAAATAGCAGCTCAAGCTCACTAATTCAAGATGCTCCATTTCTAATCATAAAATTTTGCAGAATTTTCCTATTAAGTATACATATATTTTTGCATTATACAAAATCTTTTGAATTCAGCTGCCGACTAGCCAACTTTCTGAGAAAAGAAAATTTGGGTTGGTAGGGCATTCGTATATGATTAAGGATTTTTTTTTAAAGATGTGTCTAAGGAAACTCCAAGCCCCTCCCACAGCCAAATCCTGGATCCGCTACTGGGCTTAAGCCAAAAGAATGGGGTTAACACGAGCAATACTTACATGCACATTGCATACATTCATACAAATGTACGTGCATAGCTAATTCTAAGTTAAAAATTTTTTTTTATGTTTGATCTTATACCACCATATTGAAACAAATACACACATACGTACCTCCTTTAATTTTGCCATGACATTTTATCCTCGCAATTTATGACAATTTTCATCGTTTCAATTTTCTTTTAAAAAGTATTACTGGAAACGCATATAAATATCAAAATTGATAATTGCACTTGAATTTCAGAACTCAGAAGCGAGGGCAACTTATAAGAAGAAGATGCCTTCTGTCATTCAAGATGCCACTGAATGTTCTTCAAACTTCCAAGGAGTGTAGGTAGTTCGGTATTCGTATTCGGTTCCTTAAGGAATGATTTCGTTTCGTACCTACTCTTGTTTGGTGTTCCTTGAGTTTGCCAAGTTTTTCGATGACAGCCATAGAAGTGTGATAGTGACTTTGCAAGGACAGGACCTTAAATGTGTATATAAAGAGGCAACGTGATAATGGTGTGTCAGAACAATGATGAGTTCGCGTCAGAGTGGGGGTGTATATAGTTGGAAATGACAACATGAAGGACGCCAAAGAAATTTACATCAGGAAGTGGTGATGTTAAACATTTCCTCTCTCCAAGTTTTGCCTGTAAAGTGTGGAAATAAACAGTTAAATTGCAACTGTTGAGTGAGTTGATTATTGTTGGTGTTTGTTTTTTTTTTTTTCTTAATTGACTTTATTTTAAATGTTATTACATTAGGAAATTGTGAGTTAGGAGAGAGATATTATATTTATTATGTATTAATGTAAGTTCGTGATGATAATGTGATGACACAAGCAATATTGTTAAACGAGGGTTCTCGCAATGATTTAAAGTTGTTCTGTAGAGGGAGAGTATTGGTGCTGCATGAAGACTTGATATTTTGATCAAATTTAATATTTTGACTATGGAGAGTTTTAAAAAAATACTCATTTGGAGGGGCAACTTAGACTTATAGAAACTATTCAAAAAAAAATCCAGTGTTTCGCAATTTGTGTTTCATTTAAAATGACTTTGAATGTACTTAACACCCAAAAGAAGATTTTCCTTAGAAAAAAGTATTTTCCGTGCTCTTCAAATTTCTCAAAAACATGACTTGCAAGCTATTTAACACTAGAACGCTCACATTATCTAATAATAGAATAATATTTTCTATAAATTTCACTTTTAATCTAATTTTCTAAAATTTTTTTTCAATAGACAACTTTAATTGCCATAAAATCCCATCATCAATAATACAACTCTGCTTCTCTGACTATTTGTACTAGCGAAAAATTATTTCGCAATGTCATAATATCCTCTGTGAACATATTCTAAATTCCATACTATTCACCCTCATGTCTCTATGCACACGAAAACATTTCATGAAATTCGAAATGGCCGCACATTTAATGGCGCACAAATGGTTTCCAGTTCAGTGCAACGGAAATGTCGTAATTTCGCGGGTAAGTTGTAATTTCAAACGGAAGTAAGATACCATTACATTCCTGGTGACGCAAGAGCTAGGATTTTGGAAGTTTATATGTACTTTTAGGTTGTATAGTCATCATCAGGTTTCCTCTCTTTTTAGTGGTAAATAATTTCAAGGAACCCTTAAAGGAGACATTCCAACAGAAAGAGAATAACGACAATTTCATTGCACTTCTTCTGAACTTGGGACATTTTTAGAAAATTGTTTTCAATTCAATGTGTTTAATTGAAAACAAAATAACAGCAACAACAAAAACAACAAGATTTTATGAATCTGTTTTTTTCCTGTTGTCAGTTTATTCATTGGCGTGTCGTGTTGATGGTGTTATTGTTTTGCGAACAATGCCCTGTGATTAATGGCAGAGAAATTTAATGATGATGCTTTTTAGTAATGTTGAGAGTCATAAATATAATTTAATTAGAAATTAAATTCGTTCAAAGCTTTTAAATATTGAGTAACTTCAGATGGTAAAGGACTCGCTAAGAAATTATAAAGATGCATGCATTGTTTATGTTAAGCATTTGATGAAAATAATCGGAGAAAAACATAAAGCTAGATAAAGAAACTTAAAACATGCAAATTAGACTACTAAAAAAAAACGTCGACTCAAAGGTAAAACCGACTAACTAGCTAACAAATTTTAAAGGTTCCACAACCGGGGCCTGAGTGATTAAACAGTGCATCGACAAAAAAATGCAACTTCGAGGGCAATCATGTTAGCCGAAATTGGTTTGCACGCCTCCTTGGATCACATATCACCGAATCCGAGACCATTTGAGTGATTAGATTTAGATTAGAAGGATTTATTTATTTGCATCATACATTTTTTTTTAACACATATATAAATTTCTCAAAATCTGTAAGGCTTGGCTTAGCCGTCTGCCGATTGGTTTACTGTTTATGAATTCTAAATAATAAATACAAGCATTTTTTCCAATAAATAATAAAGGTAAATTAAAACTGAATAAAAACATTTAATAATAATTTGTTTTGTTCCATTTAAAAGTTTCCGTTAATGATTCTTTCCCGATAACTTAACGCTGTTTTGCAAAATTGGAAAACATCTTCCCTCTCTTTGGAGTTACATATGTTGCACAAAATTGGTAGGTCCTCCCGGTGGGGTATATAACTATGATGAAGAATTTCCACTCTTAATCTTAGCATCATCGAAATTGTTTCGACACTATATTCATCTCGGAAGTAATTCACTCGTTCGAGGTTGAAGTTTAATCTGCTGTAAAGTGATCTGTAGATTGATTCTCTTACTTCCCTTGAAAATTGGTTCCTGATGTGAACATCTGCTGTCGAAATCAGCACGTAGAGGGTTTTTCTGTAGTCAATTGGCAGCACTTCCTCCAGGTTGAGCTCAAAGTTACAGGAGTCTGCGAGCTCAAGCCATTCTCCATACCAGCAACTTTTGCTCTGTGTTGATCTTAGCAATAACTTTTTTGGTAATCGTGTATCTGGCATTTTTAATACCTTGCAGACGTAATCTGCTTGTAGTTTTAGAGTTTTAACAAACAGTGGAGGTAGACCGGTCTCGAGGTTAATCGCGTAGTTGGGTGTATTTGGAGGAAGTCTAAATGTACGTTTTATGTAGAAGCGAAGCAGTTTTTCGACTGTGTCGTATTGCTTAGCACCCCATACTTGCGCGGCATATAGCAGGATTGCTTCAGAAGCAGCTTCAAAAACTTTAAATTTTACGCTATGATCGATATACTTGTTGGCAAAACACTTTTTCCACGTTGAGTTAATTGCTGCTTTAGCATTCATCAGTTTTTCTTTCAAATGTTTCTCCATTTTAAGATTGCTTGCAAAGATCACACCTAAGTATTTATATTCGTTAACCACTTCTACTTGTTGGCCATTGAAGAACCATTTCTCATTCGCTCGTGGCGCTCCTCTGCCTCCTCTAAATACCATGATTTTGGATTTATCCAAGTTGACTACCAAGTTCCACAATGCACAGTAATCATAGAGTCGATTCATCATTAACTGGAGTGACTCGGGTGAGTACGCTAAGATGACTATGTCATCCGCAAACAATAGTGCTTTAATGACCGTATTAGCAATTTCAATACCTCCTGGGAGAAAATCAGTTATGTCATCTATAAATAGCGCAAATAGCTGTGGGCTTAAGGTACATCCCTGTCTCAAACCTGTTTCTGTTTGAAACCACTCGGAGATGGTTTCACCATTCCAGACTGCCACCCAAGTGTCTTCAAGAAGGGCTTCAATGACTCTCCCAAATTTTTGCGTCATTCCCTTGGCGAATAGTTTGTACATCAAAGACTTCCGATCAACCGTATCAAACGCTGCTTTGAAATCAACGAAGAACGCGTACAATTTCTTGTTTTTCGATAAAAAAGATTTTGCAATATTCCTTAAAACGAATATATGATCGATTGTTGAGTAACCAGATCTAAAGCCAGCTTGTGATTCTTTCAGGAGGTTGTTTTCATCCACCCAATTTGTGAGACGTCTCTGAAGAATGGTCGTAAATATTTTATATGAAGCATTCAAAAAGGAAATGCCTCTATAGTTATTGGGATCAGATTTGCTTCCTTTTTTATGGATGGGAAATATCAACGCCTTTTTAAGCTCTCGAGGGACAGTTCCATGCTCAAACATATAATTGCTCAATTCTGTTACTTTTTTAATTAGTTCCATAGAACCATATTTATAAAATTCGGATGGTAATCGATCAAGTTCAGGTGCTTTTCCATCTTCCAGGTCCATTATTACTGCTCTTGTTTCTTCAACTGTGATTTGAGTATCCAAAATGTCGTTGCTGAAATCTGGAGTTGCAAATTGGAACGTGGTTGAATAAAGCGGTGGATTTAAAAGCTGTTTAAAGTGCGTAAAAAGTAAACTTGGATCTAGATCTCTGCTAATTTCAAACTTTTTTCCATTAATTTTTCTTACTGTTTTCCAGAAGTCTGTCGCATTTGAGCAATGGGCTAAGCTCCTGGCCTCTGTTTCAAAATAAATCTTTTTTTGTTGCTACAAGTTATTTTGAAAAGCTTATTTGCCTCAATATAAAGACTTTAATTGTTTCTCCACCATTGTTTTTGAATAATTTGAGCCAAGCAAAAGATCGTTTTCTAGCTATCATGCATTCTTCATCGAACCAGGGCTGTCTAAACTGTTTTTTCCTATCGTGTTTATTATAATGTGGGTATGCCACCTTAATTATTTGTTATAAATCTTGGAATTCCTTTGTTTCCTGAGATTCTAGAATTAAATCCAAATTTTGTCGATATGCAGCTCCATTGGCGTCTTTCCATTGTAATTTGGGTAAAAGATGAATTTCTCGCAGTTCCTCAAGATCTTCTGTTTCAAGACTAAATTTTAATATGATTGGAAGATGATCTGAATAGGGTACCTCATCAACTTCAAAATCAGTAATGAACTGGTTCCAGTCTCCACCTGCCAAACAAAGGTCAATCACCGTTGATCCTTGTCTTCCTATAAATGTGATTTCACCGTTTATATCTCCACTAGTAGTTCCGTTTACTATTCGAAGACCGAAATTATTGCAAAATTCCAGTAGTTTAGTTCCTCTAGCATTGCAGATTCCATCTTTTGAGTTGCGTAATTTTCCCACCATATCGTTTTCCACTCCAGCTATACTACTTATTCGCGCATTCAGTGCCGAGATTCAGCTATTTCAGCGAGTGAGATGAGATGACTCGCATTACTCGCCGACTCATCTCACTTCACTCGCAAAAGTGATTCAGCTATTGAAGTGAAATGAGTAAGTTCGAATTTAGTTTCGAACATGAGACAAAGAATAAATATAAAAGAATTAAATTCTACCTCCTTGTCACACTCGTTACGCAAAACAAAATGAAACAACAAATACAACAATGTAAACATTGGAATCTTTAATAATGGAGTTTGGAGTATATTTTGTTTCAATTAATTTTTTTTGGTCATAATTAAATTTTAATGTGAGTTTCACCCTTGAGAAATAAAAAGTTTAAAAGTGTTGAAAGTGAATAGAATATAAATTTATTTAATATATACATATATGTGCACATGAAAATAAAATAAAATTAAAGAATCAATAAAAGGGTAGTTGTTTTTATCTACATTGTTGTTTTTTATTTCGTTTCCTATCCATGAATAGGAATTCTTGAGAAAAGCACATATACTTATCCAAAACTAGAAATTTACCAACACATACACCAAGTCACTGCGGATATATCTGGCGAGTAATCTGACATTTCATTTCACTCGCTCACTCACTCCCTTTTGCTAACTGAATCGCTTTTCGACGAAAAGTGACTCATTTCACTCACTCCCTGCGGCTTCGAATTAGCTGAATCTCGGCACAGATCTCCAATAATTAGCGTGTTTGGATTATCATCGTTGATAATTAGATCTTCGAGTCGGTTAAAGTCTCTTTGCCAATGGTTGCAATTAAGATAAGATGGTATTAATCGAAAGGTTGTATTGTGGAAGTTGATATTCAAAAATGTTGTGCCAGAGTCAGTTACGAAGTCACAAACAATGCCTTTCAGGTTTTTTTTATAGCCAAGATAACCTCCTCCACTTGTTCTTCCCCTTGAGTTATTTTTTATAGCCGCTATCCATTTAAGTGTATAGTTCGCCTTTCCAGACCGTTTAAAAATTTCACAATTCTAAGTGAAAAACGGTTTTTTTAAACAGTCTGGCAGGGCGAACTACATATACACTCAATTGATCTCAGATTCCGTGATATGGGATCCGGGGAGATTATCTAGGGAGGAGTGAAAGCCAATTATGGCTAACATGATTACCCTCGAAGCTGCATTCACATTTTTTTGTTTTTTTGATGCACTGTTTAATTACAAAGGCCCTGGTTGTGGACTGCAAGACTTTGATTTTTTGAAGTGATTGCGAAAAAAATATGGAGAGTCTTATCAGAAAGATGTCAAAATAAATTTAAAAAAAAAAAAACAGTTCAAAATCTCAAGTCAATTTTTTTTCTCGTCTGATGTGAATTCTTGTTTTTTTTTTGTTTTCGTGTCGTCCGTTGTGGGGCTAAGGTTCCAAATAATTGTGTTCTGCAGTTTGTTTTGACGGTATTTTCTTCCATTTTCATTTTCAAATGAAATTCAACAGCAAAATATAACAAGCTGTCAAATTTTCGTCTGAAATAATGTTCCGATCAATTAATTGTGTACGAAAAATAAGTGGAGACTTGGTTCGAGTATCTGCTAGGATTTTCTGTTTTATTGATATTTCACTATCGAACTGCGTACTACATAACAAAAATTACTACGAAATTTTTCGTTAACGATTTCGTTGGGTCAATTTTTGTATGAGAATTTTCGTTTCACTTCAGCTGCGTACTATGCTTTAGATGTGAATTCGCTTTTTTTTTGTTGTCGTGTCGTCTGTTGTGGTGCTAACGGTTCCAAATAATTGTGGTTTTCAGTTCGATTCGACGGTATTTTCTTCAATTTTCATTTTCAAATAAAATTTAACCGCAAAATAAAACAGACTGTCAAATTTTCGTCTGAAATAATGTCAATTAATTGTGTGCGGAAAATAAGTGGAGACTTGGTTCTTGCATCGACTGCAACCTTCTGTTTTATTGACAATTCGCTGTCGAGCTGCGTCATAACAAAAATCAGTACGAAATTTTTCGTTTACAATTTCGTTGTGCCAATTTCTGTATAGAAATTTTCGTTTCGCTTCAGCTGCGTACTATGCTTTTCTTCAAGGACTGGGCAAATATAGCCAATAGAGGCTGGAGTTAGATGAAACCGATATTCCTAACTGGCAGAGGCTCACACAATCGTTTGAACGAGCAATACGGCTAGAAAGTATTGACAAAGCTGAGAGCTCAAGCTCACTCTCCTTGTATAGGCACCTAAATCACAGCGAATTGGACCTCATACATTCTAACCTGAGTATTGCACAAATATCAATCTTAATACGAGCCCGACAGAACTATTCCGATTAAATTGTTGCTTTTGCAATACAGGAAGTGATGAAAATATGATTCATTTTCTTGGAGAAGTCCCATCCTACAAGAAATCAGGAGAAATCACTTTGGTGTTAAAATACTGGTCTTCGCAGAACTAAAAAATTTATTAAATGATAATCAAAATTGGAGTACCCAACCCATTCGTCATACTGCCATACCGCACTTAAATATAGAAATAGAATTATAGATGAAAATTTTTAAAAATAGAAACTAGCTATGTACATACCTACACACATTTTTTCTCTTTGACATGTATTATAGGTAGGTAGGTAGAAATGGTGGCAAGAGCGTAACACTCGCTCTTTGCCCAATAATACTGGATTGCGCCGTTTTGATACCATAACTCGTTTGACCTGTGTATGAAAGCAGATTAAAGCGTTCCTTGCTTTGGAATAGGACGGCTGTGAAGTATGGTTAATGTTCCTTGGGAGTTGGGTCATAGGACACTCACTCGATCGGATCGCATCTCGCCCGAGCTTGCCACATTATGCCGAGCTCGGCAGGTTGGAGAATAGCAACGAAGCGCGATCGATCCAACCATGTGATCATCATTGCCATTGAGCATCATGAAGCCCCTCAGAAACCCGGGTTCCGATTACTCGCGGACTTTGGATCTGAGGGGGAACATGATGCAGAACGCAACCGATTTTGTCTCAGATCCATTTCGTGGCGTTAAGAAAAGAGATCAAGTCTTTGATCTTCATTTCGGAAAGTTCGTTTAGGTTGTCAAAAAAAAGCCATTCCAAACGATTGTGCTCTCATTCTGGCTAGAGCTGGACATTTAAAGAGAAAATGAAGGATATGTATAGAAATAATTGTTTAAATTTGTTGTCAAGTCTCAGCAGATGGCTTTGCCAAGCTTAAATGTACAAGTTCTATAAATAATTATGTATATGTACATATATATTTAAATTGTTTAATAAAGTATACGTTTAACTAACCGACCGACAGACGACGTGACGCAACGATTTATGTGTATCTTTTAATAAGGAACAATTAAATTCAAGGGTCTTAGGTTAGGCTAGGTTAGGTAAGAAGGGGTGATAATACGGCAAGCCACTTCATCTCACTAGGGAGAGGCCAGGAAGACTAAGGGGAAGGTTTAGGTCTGGGTGTAAGGTTCCTCCCTGAGCCAACCTGAGATCTGAATGAATTTTAGGACGTTCTTTAGTGGCAAGACGCAAGACATTGATGTTGCCCAGTTCATCAAAAAAGTATTCTTCAAGGGCTGCAGGAAGTGAGGTGAGCCTTCCTCCGTCTTTTCATAATGACACCCTCTGCATAAGTCCGAAGAGCTGATGGCCATTCTGCTCATGTGAGTTCCCATTAAGTTGTGGCCCGTTAGGACACCAACTATGAATGATAATTATTGAGGCCTGCTTAACTTGAGTATGTACATATTCTGTTTTTTCATCAAAATATTTGGCCATAGATTGCTTGAAACCCGACAAGTAGTGTCAATGGATTTTATTAGTTGTCGGTATCCATCGATTAAAAATAATGCGTCTTAGAAGGATACAACAGCATCTAACTGATGAGCCCCAACTGTTGTACCTGGGCGAAACGCATTTGGACTAAAGGTCGCAAAAACTTTTAATTTGAATTATATTCAATAGTACCTCGTGGCTTGATGGTTAGTGCGTAGGACTGTCATGCTGAAGGTGTGGGTTCGATTCCCAGCCGTGCCACCTAAAAACAGAAATGTTTTATTCGAGGTACTGCCTCTTGCGAGGAACTGACAAATCCTCCAAGAGTATACTTGTCATGAAAAAGTGCTACTCATTTAGCCGTTCGGACTCGGCAAAAAACTGTAGGTCCCCTCCATTCCTGCCAACAAACACGCACACAGGAATGGTTGTGAGTTGTAAGTCACTAGGCCCTGGTTCTCCGTGAGCTGTTGCGCCACCCAATTTTTTTATTATATTCAATAGTCCACAAAACATAAACAAAAATAATTTTCTATTATTTGCGTTTTTCTTCAGTCAATGGATTACTATCTGACATTTGCAGCCAATAATCCGAGTAGCTGCCTGATTCCTTCCCCTCCAAGTCTTGGAATCGTCAGTAAAAACCGAAACATGATTTTTGTTTATGACCCTGTTCTCATTCCAGAGTTCCCTGGTTGGGATATCTATTATGGCTACTGGGTTGAAATCAATGATCAAAAACAATTCCTCGTTTGATATAATTTGTGGCCACCGAATCTTTAGGATGTAGCGTAGACAGCGATTGACAAATGCCTGCATATAGTTTCCTCGAAATGGTAGACGTGACTTTCCAGGTTTCACAAGCATATAACACCACGGATTTGACATAACGGTATCGAAAAATCTCAACTAAGTGCGTTAGGAGATTTGATTGATTATGATGAAGGCAGCACGAGCCTTATTGATTCTACTTTTAACGTCAGGATTCGTACTGTCATTTGCAGAAGAAATACTGCCAAGGTTGATTAACTGTTCCACTTTTTCCACTGGCATCTCTGTAGAATAATACGCTGCTGTTTGGAGCGGCCTGTGAGCATTATATTTGTCTTTTTTCTGTTTATTCTTAGACCACTCGACTCTCCCTTCACTTGCAGTGTTTGGCACATCCCGTTCAGCCCACTGATGTTATTTGCCAGTAGACATTATGTCATCGGCATAGTCTAAATGACTGAGCCTATTGAACGGTCCCCATTGAATGCCCTGTCGCTCAGCTGTACCAACACTGGCCGTCAATACGTCCTCCATCGCCAGCAGGAAGAGAATTGGCGATAAAACATCCCCTTGTCTCACACCCTGTTGCACTACGAAGGAGTCGGATAGCTGCCCATTGTGCAAAACAAAACACCTTGCGTTGTTGTAGGACTCTTTAATAATGGCAACAATTTTTGGTGGAATTCCTCTACCAAGCAACGATCTCCATATACATTTTGGTTAACTCGATCAAAGGCCTTCTCAAAATCCACGAACATGAGGTAAAGCGGTGATTGAAATTCCATCGACTGCTCGAGGACGATACGCAGGGTGTTGATATGGTCGACACACGATCGACCACTGCGGAAGCCAGCTTGATGCCTCTTGAGTGTAGACTCGATTCTATCTTTTATTCGCTCGAGAATGATGGTTGCCATTAGTTTTGGGAAAACGGTGATACCACGCCAATTGTTGCAATCCTTTAGGTCACCTTTCTTTGGCAACTTAACAATCACACCATCCTTCCAGTCCCTGGGATAGCTTTCGTTTTCCCAAATGTTTTGTATCAACGGATGTAAAATACTAGCTTCTGTTACGGGATCGGCTTTCAGGAATTCAGCTGGTATTCCGTCTAGTCCAGCTGCCTTGTTGTTTTTGAGAAGATTTATAGATGTACTAGCCTTTACCCGCGGCTTCGCTCGCGCTCATGTTTATTTTGCCAATATACAAAAATTATTAACGAAAAAATTATTAATTTATGTTATTGGTTAATACAGAGGAACATAAAATTTTTAGAAAATGAAAAATATTTACTGCAGTCATAGGTTCTACCTCGCTGCGAACTGAATATCCCACTATTAGTCCAACAGCTGGTAGAAAATTTTTTGGGTGAACGAATAACCAAAATATGAGTTCGAGAATCTGTGGTGCATGCATATTAATATTGAATTCAAAAGTCTTGAAGTATTTTTTCGACACCCGTGTTGGGGATGGGGTGTTGAAAATAGGTAGCTGTTTTCCAATGTTTGTGACAGGGTTACAACCACATCAATTTATTTTCAAAGAACAGGAAATGATCTTCTGTCATTTCCCTAAGTCCATAGACTTTAATTTTGACGATCTGATTAAAAGACCCATTTCAACTATTTTAGGTGCACCAAGCATATCCAGAAATATTTTTAAATTTAAAAAAATCGAACAAAAAATAAAGCTGATAAGCTTTGCCTTAGAAGGTCATATCTTGAGTTCTATTACTCAGATCATAAAATTAAATTTTTGGACTTAGGAAAAATTCCAGAGCGCAGTTTCTCATTTTAAATAAATGAATTGAAGTGGTTGTACCCCTGACACAAAAAATTGAAAAGTGCTATTTTCAACCCCTCGTTCCGAGAACGGGCGTCAAAAAAAATCTGTCAGACTTTTGCGTTTGAAGGGATGACTCATCAGCCACTCTCATAGAAGCCTGGCGGGCAGCTTGGTCCTCTTATCTTTTCTGTCCTTGAGAAGGCGTCTCATAAGCCCTCAAAGCAGATTGTCGCTCCACTTGTTCTTGCCTCCTAAATTCAGCATGAACAGAGGTTTTTTTAAATTGAGCAATTTTTGCTACCCCGGCTCGCAGTGAGATCCTGGTTAATTTAGAAAACCACTTGCAAGGCATTTCAAAAAGAAAGAAACTAAAAGAGAAAGCAAAAGTAAAGAAACTAAAAAAGTTGAATTAGAAGTAATAAACGAACCTCAAAATAATAAAGAACAAACTATCGCTTAAACAAAATTTCAAAATTGATTGATTTGTTTTCAAACTTCATTAATTTGTTTCCTAACTTTATTGATTTTTTTTCCGTTAAGTTGTTTTGGTACCAAATATAATTTTCTTTTTTTGTTTCATATGGTAAAAAAAAGTATCCTATTGACGCTTCCAGCGTCCCATCTATCTCTATATCAAAATTCATCCTGATTGATTCAGCGGTTTAGGCGTGAAAGCGTAACAAACAAACAAACAAACTCACTCGACATTTTTAAGATTTTAGGATTAGCCGCGTATAAATATTTAATATTTAGCGAGTTCAATACTGTACTCACCCCGAACGTTTCGCTGCGAATTGCATCGAGCGTGGTCACCGGGAAACTGCCAAAGAGATGTTACGAGCGATTTTGGCTACGCAGGTTGTAGCGTTGCATCGAAGGTTCTGTCTCTTGCCGTTGTTGTTGTTGTTGGCTTGCAAGTTGGGAGCAAACTACGCTGACTGTATCCACGTTGGTGTGCAGTGGCAATTGGATCGACCTTGTGGAGTTAATTATGGGATCCCAAGTTTTTGACAGCTTGAAACTGTCGTCACGATTGAAATTCTGGTGTCGTTTGATTTCAATCGCTTCGCGCACCAGACGGGGGATATAATGAGCTTCGTTGGCTAGAACCTTAGCTTTATCGAAGTGAATCCAGTGGTGTTCATCTGGGTTATCGAGAATATGCTCACATATGGCGGACTTCTCCCTTTGGTTTTTGCTTACCGCGCTGATGTGCTCTTTCAGACGTGTAGCAATGCTCCTCTGAGTCTGTCCTATATATGATGACCCGCAGCTGCAGGGGACCGCATATACTCCAGGTGTTTGGAGGGGGAATTGATCTTTTGGCGATCTAAGGTAATTTATCACCTTTTTGGGTGGTAAAAAGATGGATTTTACCGCATATCGCTTCAAGATTTTCCCTACCCTGTCTGTTACACCTCTTACATAAGGCAGAAAAGCTTTTTTGTCTAAAATGCTATCTTCTCTTTCTAGCGACGAAACTGGCTTCCAAGATCTTTGCTTTTTTGAATAGCCATTCGCTTTAAGGACATTGTCCACCAGAGAAAGTTCTGTGGCAAGGTGGTCGGTGTCACATATCCTGTGGGCACGCTGGACAAGTGTAGAGACCACTGATGTTAAATTTGCCGGGTGGTGGTGGGAAGTAGCGTGTAGGTATCTGTGTGTGTGTGTGCTTTTTCGAAAAACTGTGTGCGCTAATGTTCCATTTTGTTTCCGCTTCACTTTCACATCCAGAAATGAGATGGATTCTTCTTTCTCTTTTTCCATCGTAAACTTCATTTTTGGGTGCTGTGAATTCAGATGTTGAAGAAAATTCAAAATGGCCGAGTTTTTCATAATACAGAACGTATCGTCCACATATCTCAGCCAAACTTTGGGCTTCTCTTTTGAGTTGTTCAGAGCTTTTTTCTCAAAATATTCCATCCAAATATCTGCAATTAAGGGAGCCAAAGGTAAACCCATAGCAACGCCATCTTTTTGCAGATAAAACTGTTGGTTGAAACAGAAATACCCCGATGTTAGGCAAAACTCCAAAAGCGGCAAATAGTTTTCATCGATGCCGGAAGTTGATATAAGCTCACTGATGATAGTAAGTACCTCCTGCACGGGCACATTCGTAAAAAGTGACTCAACATCGAAACTCACCATTATTTCATCATCTTCGAGTTTTAAACTACTCAAAATCGTCACAAAATGCGAGGAATCTTTTATGTGGTGCTCCGTCAAGCCAACCAATGGTTTAAAAACTTCAACTAAATGCTTTGATATCAGATAACAAGGGGCATTTATTTGACTCACAATTGGTCGCATTGGATTCCCTTCTTTGTGGATTTTAGGCAAACCATATAACTTCGGTGGCTGTGTACACGAAGGAATGAGGCGCTTAGGTGGTAAAAGCTTTTTATTTTCATTGATGAGTTTCGTTACTTTTCTTAAAACACGAGCTGTGGGGTCGTAATCAACAGGCAAATATGTGTTTCTGTCGTCAACCAAAATATTCATTTTGACAAAATAGTCACATCTATTCAGTACGACCGTAGCATTACCCTTATCAGCAGAGAGAATAAAAATATTCTCGTCCCTTCGCAACGCACTTAAAGCTAACATTTCATCTCTACTCACATTGCTAGACGATGGTGTTCTTGTTCGTCTTATCATGACCGCTACGTCTTGCCGAATTGTTTCTGTATCGATGCTGTTGAACTTGTTGCGAGCAATGCATTCTTCTACACTTCCAATTAGATGTTCAATCGGCACACGTCGTGGAGTGGGAAATGTTAGCTTTAAGTGCGTTGCGAAGGGACGAGAATATTTTTATTCTCTCTGCTGATAAGGGTAATGCTACGGTCGTACTGAATAGATGTGACTATTTTGCCAAAATAGCCAACGAAGCTCATTATATCCCCCGTCTGGTGCGCGAAGCGATTGAAATCAAACGACACCAGAATTTCAATCGTGACGACAGTTTCAAGCTGTCAAAAACTTGGGATCCCATAATTAACTCCACAAGGTCGATCCAATTGCCACTGCACACCAACGTGGATACAGTCAGCGTAGTTTGCTCCCAACTTGCAAGCCAACAACAACAACAACGGCAAGAGACAGAACCTTCGATGCAACGCTACAACCTGCGTAGCCAAAATCGCTCGTAACATCTCTTTGGCAGTTTCCCGGTGACCACGCTCGATGCAATTCGCAGCGAAACGTTCGGGGTGAGTACAGTATTGAACTCGCTAAATATTAAATATTTATACGCGGCTAATCCTAAAATCTTAAAAATGTCGAATGTAAACAACCGCGAAAGCCTTAAAAGTTATAAACAAACTCACTTTCACATTTATAATATTAGTAGGATAGATTTCCGATTCTGACGGGGGTTCGATGTCAATACCCCTATAGGACCTGCGCATCTCGTTTAGTTGGGGCACTTCAGCACTCTGCTCAACTGAATCCTTATTTAGCAGGGCACAAAAATGGTCCATCCATCTACGAAGCTGATCCTCAATTGATACCAAAAGTGTGTCATTCACATCCATTACAGGATGATTGGTGTTGCTTTTTTTCCCGATAACATCTTTGGCTATTTGGTACAATTACCGAATTTTCCCTAAACTTTCCATAATTTTTGTTTTGTTAAGGAAGGATCAAGCCCTGGAGGATAAAAATATCCGTTTTCTTTTTTAACTTCATAGAACCAAAGAATATAACGTTACCAAGAATTATTATCTGGATCTTAAAATAAAATCCGATTCCGAAAGCTCTTTTCGAAATAATAATAAAAAGAACGAAACAAAAAATAATTGAGAGAAAAGCTCTTTCTCATACAATCTTGGCAAACAGCACGCATACCATAATATTCACTATTCGTATTATAAGTAAAGCAAAAAGGAGGATACTTTTGACGGGTTCCAATGTTGGAACCCGTCAAAATTTGTATGAGATGCAACTTCTTGGTAACTTTATATTCTTTGATAGAACACAACAGACACATGTAACTCATAGAGTACTGCCCCCTGCCTAATTCGAAAGTTTAATTTTCAACCCATTTTAAAATATACTACCACATCTGTCAGCTGCTAAATTTTCTTTCAAACTAGTGTTGCAAATATAGAGAAATATGTATATTCTATATAAACTAGCTATTCAAAATATATTGCACAAATAAAGTTTCACCCAAAATAAAACCCCGGAAACAAAAATTTATCGCATTACTTCTTCTTTTTTGTTGGAGCTTCACATGATGTTGTTACCCAATAAAATTTTTAAAACTTAATAACATTGATGCTTAACATAACCGAATTTTTGTGCCAATTCTCAAATTCTTAGATAACACTCTTTCTTGTTCGATAACCATATAAAACCCATCACTATATTGAAAACTTTAGAATGAAGAAATATGTTTTATCAAACGTTTTATTGTTTAATCTAATTAATGCAAATTTAAGCATCGGAGATAAAGTTTTTACTCCAGAGCTCCGGATAGGCGGTACATCCACCATTACACCAGCCACCACCAACCGCACTCACACACGATACAACATTAAGGACTCCCATCGGGCATGAGAAATATTCCTATGCAATCGGAGAGAGGCATTTCCTCGAGTTTCCCTTTTTATTTGTTGGTGGGCACTTGTATAGTGTGGTTAGAATGAGGCTTCCATCTACAATATTTTTGCCTTCCACACTGCCCACTCCACAAGTTATGCTTTTGGTTAATGTATTTGAATGTTGTTCCTTAAAAGTTTATCCTCTCCAAACTTGGGCCAGATATTTCAATTAAGCGCAAAAACTTATCATCATGACGGAGTTGTGGCAGAAACTGCGGGTGGTAGAGGGCACAAGGATGTAGGGAGCACTAAATTAGTTATAGGATTGTCAATGCGGTTGGGGAGAGTCCTTGCAGAGGATAACAAAAAAAAAAAAAAAAAAAAAAAGAGGAAACAAAAAATATATTTATTCCTCCACACAATATTACTCAGAATCCGCATTCACTGGCAGGCTCACCAGGCACTCGATCATTCGGCACAGTCATGAAGAGCTTCAAACTTATCGCTAAAGGATACACAGAGAATACAGTGTAACCAAGTCCTGAATCTGTATCCTTGCTGAAATGTGTGTTGCGTGTGTGTGTATGTGACAAATGAAATTAAAAGTATTAAATTAAATTAACTTCGAAATTTCGTTTTCGCTTCTGGCGAGATGGTGTAGAAGAAAAGAATACACATACACTTATACATGAGAGTATATGCATGGCTGAGAATTATGATGTTGCTTGATGAATGTAGATGCGGATAAGGATGTTCTTAAATTTTTGAAGCTGAAAATATTTATGATGATTAATCTCTGAGGGGATTTATTGTTACAATTTAACAAATGTATAATATTGTCGTTGTCTCGTTAGAGTATGAAAGTTATTTATATTATTTCAAAATAAAGAAAACCAAACCAAGTCAATACACAAATAAACATACAGCATGGTTATCACAACTTGTGGTTTCTGCCGTCATGTTTGTGCACCAAATAGAATATAAATAATCATTTTCGATCCTTATTCAGTTCATAGAATATATTCCTGTAAATAAATCCAACAATCCATTTATTAAATTGGCGAGCTCATTGGGGCGTATACGTAATATTTTTTGTTCTGCGTTCATCATATCTTCATATCAATACCGCTATTTAAGAGATATGTGCATTTTCATCATTTGTTCAAACTTAGTTTTTATTTGTTCTAAGGACCAAGAAATCAGTATTCTTTTCACGTGCCTACAAATAAATTTAAAGTTTTAATGAAATTTAACATTGAGTAAGGTTGAAAAAAGCAACAGCTTAACAAATGGATGGATTTACTTGAGTTAAAAGAATCTTTAATTAATTTAATTCAGTGCGGTTCAGATTGCATGTAAGAAATAGGTCTTACAGGAATAAAAGCAGTTAAAATAAAATAAAATTCTCAACGACATACTAGCATTTTTATATACATTCACATTGTGTCAGAAAAGAATAGGCGTTTTTCTTTTTTTTTGCTCTGAACAGATCCCGAGCATGTCGAGAATGTTCTGACCATCCTCTGAACCAGAGTTGAAAAGATCTTAATGCATAAAATTATTTTGTATTAAAAAAAATTTATAAAACAACTCGAAAATTGTCTGCATTAAAAAAAAAAACTGTCAATAAAATTTGAAAATGCTTTGCATAAAAAAAAAATGCAAAACTGGATCACACGTACTTGCTCTTATGTTTGAGTTGCTTGGAACTTAAGAACTTTTAAAATATGTAAATCACTATAGAAAAAATATATAAACAAAATTGAAAAACAACTAGTAAAATAGCTTAGCGTTCAAAACCAAGTATACCATTTTATTACTCAAAAAAAATAGAAATATACGAACAAAATTTAAGAATCGTTGGAGTGGTTTCATTAAAAACTATTTTTTTTGTTTCTATAATATTTTAGTAGGAAATATTTAAAAACAAAATTTGATGCCAATTTTGAGAATTTATTTACACATTTACAAATTTATTTTCAAAAAAATTCATTAACCCGTTTTCAAAAAATTTGTTAAATATGTATTTAAAAAAAAATCCAAAATTTATTTTTCAAAAGTTTGATATGTGATGTTATTGACATTTTAAAAGAGCTTTTGTAAATAAAATTTTATTGAAATAGGTTGAGCCGTTAAAGAGCAAATAGAAAATAAAAAAGCCGTTATATAACAGGTATTGTTAATAACAGTTTTTGGAATTTTTTTGTATACCAAAAAGTACACCAACAAAATTTTTGTGAGATAACAATCAAACATGACATTACGATGATAGAGAACACCAAAAAAGTGGGTGGCACAATTCTGTCAGTCTTTCTGGTCGTCTACAGCCTAAACGACTAGATCGATTTCCTTCAAACTTGGTACATAGTGGTTTTTGGTGATTATGCCCACACATTTATTTTCATTTTACTTGCGATTATTTTTTTCTGGAACCAAAAATAACGGTACCTGCCATACAATATTTTATGGCAATTTTACATAATCGATAATAGCTCCAGAGCTCGATACGCAGAAGAGGCAGGAGAATCAATTTACAGGCTGGTATATAGCAAGCTTAACCACAACTTAAACAGTTTAAATTATTTTAGAGATGACTGCACTATAGAGGAAATATCCTGCATGTTTAGATTAAGGGGTGAACTGTTGAACCTTAACTTCATACCACATCGCGAAAATTTACCTGTGCTCTGTGAAATGTGTAATATGGCGGAACGTGAAGACATTTTTCATTTTGTTGGTAGATGCCCGGTCCTCAAAGAAACGAGAAGACATGTGTTTGGTGTAGATATACTATCTGATGAACTTATACTAAAACACCTTAATGAATTAGATGTTCACAAAATGTTCAAGTTTTGTAAAATTGCACTAGCTTATAGAAGCAGAATTTTAAATGAAAATTTTTAAATCAAACTGTACTTTATTTATTTATAATCAATCAAGTTTTTTTTTATATAATTGTCAATCAGGCAGACGGCAAAGCCATGCTTATATTACGATTGTTAAGAAATTTGTTAAACTACTTACAGAATAATAAAAAACACTATCACTATCACTATCACTATCACTATCACTATCACTATCACTATCACTATCACTATCACTATCACTATCACTATCACTATCACTATCACTATCACTATCACTATCACTATCACTGTCACTATCACTATCACTATCACTATCACTATCACTATCACTATCACTATCACTATCACTATCACTATCACTATCACTATCACTATCACTATCACTATCACTATCACTATCACTATCACTATCACTATCACTATCACTATCACTATCACTATCACTATCACTATCACTATCACTATCACTATCAGTTGATGACATAGTTGTTAAAGATTGCAGTCTTTTGCGAATGCAATCTTAACGACTTTAAATTAAAGATTGAATTTTTAACATTCTTTTTAAAGAACGCGACAGCAAAAACGCAGTCACCATTCTTTTTTCGATAAAAAGATTGCAATCTTTTGTCACCATCAACTGATTGTAATTTTTTGAGACTTCATGCGTTGAATTCTTTTGTATCCTTTGAATTTCTTGCATTCTTTTCATTTTTTTTAAATTCTTTTGAAGTCTTCTGTATTCCTTGAATCTGTACATTCTTTTGAATACTTTTGCTTCCTTTGAATTTCTTGCCTTCTTTTTAAGTCTCTTGAAGCCTTTTACATTCTTTGAATTTTTGTATTTCTTTTGAAATCTTTTGCATTCTTTGAATTTTTGCATTCTTAAATTATTTTGAATTCTGATAAATTTGTGCGAAAGCGTTGCGCTTTTGCTACAAGAAATTCAGGAGAGATGGTCGTGTAGATGCCTTGAAAGCAAATAGGTAAATACAGAGTGCACACAATGCAATAAGGCATTCGTCCTCACATGTTTTTACTTGAAACATTAATGAACAATAATGTCTAAGCTTTAGAAATGTAAATTATAATTCTCTGTTTAATTTTTCTCATTTTTGTATTACTTTCTTGTTGTTTTGATTCATTGATGAAAAAAATGCGTTTTCTTAAACATTTTTCCATTTTTGTTTGCTGTTATGTTGAGGACTATAATAACCTACACATTTATATTAAAAATATGTCTTTGAGGCAATTTTTTCATGTAATACAGGCGTTATTAAAAATATAAGTTCTTGAATCATATAGATTCATGGACGCTGTAAAGACGGTAGAGAAAAAAATCAGTGTATCAAATGTGATTCATGGGACGTGATATGGAAGTTTTATTTTCTAAACAAAAAATAAAGACGTAGAGATGTTTTTTGACCAGTTTCTATGGGGACGTAGTATAATTTTCATTTAATAATACTTTTGAATCATATGTGATTCATGGACGTAGGAAACACGGGACAAAATAGATTTCATGAATCATAAATGATTCATTGGACAGTGAAGTTGTTAAGATGAGCAAAAGGATTTTCGTCCAGATATTACCATTGTTTCTTTAAAGTTATTTTTCTATCTGAAGTCAAATTTTCTTAAAATTGCCCCTCCCACCTAAACGGGGGTTTATATACCCCCCACCCAGTACTATTGTTTCCTTCTTTTGGCCCAATCTACATGCTCTATTGCTTTGATGCAGCATATGTCAAAGACCATGTTTTTGTTATTATGCTGTTTTATATACTACTTGTTGTTTTAAATTTTGTATTGCTATATATATTTTGAAAAGCCGTCCCTTGGAAACTGTTATGTCTACAGAACCGGCTTTGGACTCAAATTGAAGCAAATTTAGTGAGATTGAAATAGTAGAGCAATGTTTTATTCGGAAATTAAGGCATAATGGTTAAAATGGCCAATAAGGTAAAAAATTGCGAAAAATTCGCGGTTTTTTTTCGAAAAATCGAATTTATTACTAGGCCAAAATCATAAACAAATCAGCAAAAAATCAGAACTACCGGACCTGACGCAAGGTCTAATGTATATAGACTGGACTAATATTTTTTGTTTAGAAAATAAAACTTCCATATCACGTCCCATGAATCACATTTGATACAAATGTAGATTTTTTTCTGTACCGATTTTTCAGCGTCCATGAATCATATAAGATTCAAGAACTTATATTTTTAATAACGCCTGTATTACATGAAAAAATTGCCTCAAAGACATATTTTTAATATAAATGTGTAGGTTATTATAGTCCTCAACATAACAGCAAACAAAAATGGAAAAATTTTTAAGAAACGCATTGTTTTATCAATGAATCTTTATATTTCTTTAAAAAATAAATTTAAAAACAACAAGAAAGTATTACAAAAATGAGATAAAATTAAACAGAGAATTTTTTATAATTTACATTTTTAAAGTTTACACATTTGTCCATTTATGTTTCAAGTAAGAACATGTTAAACAGAATGCCTTATTGCATTGTTTACACTCTGTATACCTATCTGCTTTCAAGGCATCTACATGATCATCCCTCCTGAATTTTTTATAGCAAAAAGCACAACGCTTTCACACAATTTTACCAGAATTCAAAATAATTCAAGAATGCAAAAATTCAAAGAATGCAATAGACTTCAAAAGAAATAAAAAATTAAAAGAATTGAAAAGCTTCAAGAGACTTCAAAAGAAGGCAAGAAATTCAAAGAAAGCAAAAGAATTCAAAAGAATGTACAAACTTAAAGAATACAAAAGACTTCAAAAGAATTACAAAAATTGAAAAAATTCAAGACTTCAAAAGAATGCAAGAAATTTAGAGGATACAAAAGAATTCAATGCATGAAGTCTCAAAAGATTGCAATCAGTTGTTGGTGACCAAAGATTGGAAGCAAAAAAAGATTGCAATCTTTTTATCGAAAAAAGAATGGTGACTGCGTTTTTGCTGTCGCATTCTTTAAAAAGAATGTTAAAAATGCAATCTTTTAATTAAAGTCGTTAAGGTTGCATTCGCAAACGACTGCAATCTTTAACAACTATATAATCAATTGTCGGTAAGTTTACGACACCAATAAGCATTATAACACCAACAAAATGCTTCATCTCTTCAATGTCCACATCCCAGCGGGAAATATCGTCCTCAATGAAATTTATTGCTGAAATAATCAATGAATTCACTTGCCAAATCATAATAGAAACGACATGCAATGATTTAGTAGGTGAAGAGAAATGCAAAGTTTCCTCAGTTCGTAGCTTTATTTCCACTTTCTGCTTTGTGTTTATAAAACGACCCTTTATTTCGGTGAATTTAAAAGGGAAAAGTATGTGATGAAAAAATTGTGGAAAAGTAATGTACAAGATCATCAGTTCATTGTTTGAATCCACTCATCTGCTTTGTAAAGTGTTCATGGCGAGAACAAAAAAAAAAACAAACGTGAGGTGAGTGAAACTCATGGTGAATTGTAATCGATGATTCCAACGATTGTTTGGCAATTATAAATTCTCATTTTGTTGGATACAGTTCACAGAGACTTTCGGTAAAAAAAGTCCATGTAACACGAAATGAAGTCAATATAAATTGCGTTTGCCGAAACGCCAAAAACTTTTGATTTGAAATAGGAACTGCTTTTTGGTTTGTTTTCATCTTAAAATAAAGGGTGCATTACCGATGGGATTTAATAAACAGTACAAATGGGAGGATTTAATTGATGAAAAAGAAACTACCACTGAATTTTCATTAGATTTTTCATCGAAACTTTTGAACTGATGAATAAGCTAAATACCCGTATGTAGCGAATTCACAGATTATGCAATCACCATGTTTTTCATCACCTGGGTTGGTGAATAAACAACTTCCATTGAAGTAGTGATTTTTTTAGTGAATTTTCATCGAGAAAGTGGCATATGCTTCCCGCCAATGACACGCCCATGTTAAATTCATCAAAGGAATAAGCTGAAAAGTGGCAGGTACAGCTTCCATTCCTCAAAATAAAGCAGGTTTTTCCTCAATTAATTTTTTAATTTTTCCCGCTGGGATCTTGCCATCGTCCTTATCGACTAAATGCAGACAGACGTTCGTGATGCTCTTAAGATGTGGGCTTAGGTATTGGTATGTTCTACCATTTACATCATAATATCCGCTGTTAGCAAGTTTACAAAAAATTTTATAAAACAAATCTTTCCATTTACATTTGTAATGGCTTCAATTCGATGAATTTCAGAAATGCCAGTCATTTTTTTTCTTCCAATTTCTGAAATTATGCCAAGAAGATAACTAAGTGGGACTGAGTGAGATTTAATTTCCAGATTTTGTATATAAAAAAGCATTGCAATGATCTGATGTCTTAGTTATTTGAAGCTTCCAGACATTTGCTCTTCATCATCTTCATTAAAGTATGACGTATGAGTGTCAACTTCTGTTGGTTAATAAATCTGATTCACTTCCAGAAATGAAATTCTCACTTTCCAAGTCCATTTTGAAAATATGTAGGTTATGTCCTTTGACTTCCTATTATTACAAATATTTTTAATTTCCTTCATGTTTATTAGATAAGGAAAAAATCTACAGATGACCAGATAAGCTCAATCTAATTTATAAGCAGTGTTTTTATAGCATGTCTATAATCACTTATAATCACTTCTAACGAAGAACTTTAACGTAATAATCTCTTATCAACGTTTTTTATCATGAATCATATTTGAATCATTGGACGTAGTGATATGATGTGAACACTTACTACGTCCATGGATCACATATGAACATAAAATGAAACTCTTTATTTAATAACAATATAAAATAATCTATGGTTAAAAGGCGATTTAATTTTAAATTCAACTCAACCTTAAAGTGAACAAAACCAGTCATTTGCTAACTTTTATAAGACCGTTTTTTTTTTTTCATTTTCATCAGCGTTATATAAAACTTTTTATTTTTACTAATTGGTCACTAGTTGAGTTGGCGCATTATTGTACTTAAAAAAGCAATTTGTAAAAGTAACAGATTTTAACTTCCAAATTTACATAAATTTTCTGTCAAAAAGTGGCGTTTAAGATTTCAAAAATTGAATATCAGATGATACAATTATGATTATATAGTTAATGAAAAAAGTGAAAAATAAATTGAATTTATATTCACTGCAAAAAAAATGTCAAAAAAATACCGTTATGTACAAAAAATTGACTGTCAAAAATGCGTTTTTTTTTTAAATTTACAAGCATTTTTATTTTGTATTATTAAAATTTTCATTAGGTACAAAATTTAAAATTTTCTCCAATAGTGGAATAATACAAATATGGAATTTTATGTTATTAAACATTGTTTTGCAAAAAATGCTATAGTGTAAGCTAGATTTGCTTTGAAAAACAGGCATTTTTGCCATTTTCTCGTTTTCTTAGGGGCTTTTACCAAAAACAAGAGCACAAAATTAAAAAAATTTTCCAATGATGTCCTAGAAAACAAGTTTATGTGTCCATAAGCACCTTAATCGTTTTGATCGGACAAGTACACGCTTCACAATCTATTTCATGAAAACACCATTTCATTCCGGAGCACTCTTAATGCCTTCAACCAAAAAAGAGGTTGGACGTGGAGACGAGTTTGAATCAATTTGTATAGCGACGTAGAACACTTCATATTTTTCATTTTTTGAATCACATATGATTCATGGACGTAGAAAACACGGTACAGAAAAATTTCTATGATTCAAATGTGATTCATGGGACGTGATGGTAATGTCTTTATTTCTGATACAAAATAATGAACGTAGAGACGTGTTTCAATCAGTTTGTATGGGGACAGTGAAGTTGCTAAAGCCAGAAATAGATAGTTTTTGAAAAATTTACTTTCAAACTCAAAATTTTTAGAAAAAGACCTTTTTTTTTATAAATCTATTTTTTTTGTATGGTATTCAGTACTGTTTTTGTTTTAGATTTTCAATGCCCTTATTAATTTTTAGTTAAAAACTGAAAACAAAATGCTAAAATGACTTCTAGTTTTTGAGAAAACTGAAACTAACATGATCAACTTCACTGTTTTCAGTCTAGTATTTTTTACTTCGGGGTGGGAGGGCTCTGCCTCGGATCCGGTAGTTCTGATTTTTAGATAAGTTATTTATGATGTTGGCCTCACCAATAATCCAAGTTTTCGACCTCCAGCGCCAAACGCAACTTTGTCAGAAATGCAAAAAAACCGGAGAAATTTTCGCGTATTTTTCAGTAATTGGCTATTTTAACCTTTAAGGCCTGGTGTTCGATTATAACTTTGCTCTATCATTTGAAAATAATTAAATGGGCTTCAATTTGAACTTAAAACCGTCTCTGTATACACAATACTTTCAAAAATACAGCCTTTCAATGAGAGCAATAAGAAATGAATAATAACAAGTAGTATAAATAACAAAACCCCGTGCTGTGGGAAAGAAAAAAAACACGAATAAAAACAGTGAAGTTGATCATGTTAATTTCAGTTTTCTCAAAAACTAGAAGTCATTTTAACATTTGGTTTTCAGTTTTTAACTAAGACTTAATATGGGCATTGAAAATTAAAACCAAAAATAGTACTTAATACCATAAAAAAAAATAGATCAACAAAAAAAAGCTCGTCTGTTTCTCAAAATTTTGAGTTTGAAAGTAAATTTTTCAAAAACTATCAACTAAAAAAAACTTTATTCAAAAAGAAAATTAAAGAATGGATTTCTGGCTTCAAGATGGGCAAAAGGATTTTCGTCCAGATATTACCATTGTTTTTTTTAAAGTTATTTTTCTATTTGAAGTCAATATATATAATATACCCCCCATCCAGTACTATTGATTCCTTCTTTCGGCCCAATCTACACACTCTATTGCTTTGATGCAGCATATGTCAAAGACAATGTTTTTTTTATTATGCTTTTTTATATACTACTTGTTGTTAAAAAAATTTTATTGCTATATTTTGAAAAGCCGTCCCTTGGAAACTGTTATGTCTACAGAACCGGCTTTGGACTCAAATTGAAGCAAATTTAATGAGATTGAAATTGTAGAGCAATGTTTTATTCGTGGGTACGAAAAAAATGACAATACTTTACGAATCTCTTTAAAAATTTCACTATTTTAATTTTTTTGTGTATAAGGTTCGTTGCGCTTTCAATACATTTTTTAGAAATATCGCTGATATATTTCTTAAGCCTTACTTTGGTGTCTCTCAAAATATTAATTTTTTAAGTGAATCTTATCGAATTTTATTAATTTATATACAAAGCAAAAAACCAAAAAATAAAAAGTCTCCAACAACCAACAAAAAGCCTCTAGGTTTCAGACTCATATTTTGGTTATACATACATCCACTCCCAAAATTTTCCATCGGCTCTTGGTCAGAATTCAGAATTGACTCAAACGACAAAATTTGTTTTCTTCTCTCAAACAATAAAACAAAGTAGAAATTGAAAAAAAAACTGGCACATACATAACATTCATAATTTAATTACCCAAAATGAGATAAAAGAAAATTATTTCTTCATTGGATTTTAATCAGAAGGTAAATATGTAGGTGAACGTTTATCTTGAAAATCAAACAATAAACACATTTCATCGTGACAGATAAAACATTTTAAATAGATAGTAATATTTTTCATTTCTTGCTCTTCGGTTCAGCAGTTTAAATTTAGCTTTCTACACGATGAATACTTTTCTAATATTGGGCATTTTCTTTATTTATCAAGTTAAATACCTAATTCAATTAAATAATCTAAATCAAGTTAATCGATTATTTTTACTTTCAGATTAAAATAATATCTTCCCAAGCAAATCAACCAGCACTAATCAATATCGGTCAGAATGAAGAAGCCATCAATCCCAATGAAACTATTAATGACGTTTTGAAACTTGGCCCTAATATAATTAATACTTTATCGGAGAAAATTGATACTTTGCCTGCAAGTATGAGACCTGCTGGTCAAAATATACTAGCCGATGCACGAGAGGGATTAAAGTCTTGTGAGAGTGCATTAATGCGAAATGGTACTCCTTGGGAATACAAATTGTGTTGCAGTTCATATTTGAAAGAAGGAATGATTGCCTTTGGGCACCTTGCTGCGGAAAGCTATCGGTCAGGAGCTCAAAGAATATTTATTTCTATGATGACATTTAGTATTTGTAGTTTTTCTCGTATTTTTCTCTAAACAATAAACACACACAGAAAATTTGTTAAATAAAACCTTTTATGATTAAATCTAGAAAATAATAGAGATTACTCAATTTTATCTAGAATGGGCTAAGCCGCTAAGCTATGTAAATTTGAAAATCAGCAACCTGCTGAGCACCAGACGGTTCAAGGGTTTTCACTTTTTGAAATTAAAAATTATGAAAAATAGTTTTTGTTAAAAATCATTTTTGTTGGACAACTAAACGAAACAATTATTATATACAAAATAAAAGTCAACTTACTTTTCTACAAAAATATGTTATTAAATCTTTTATTTTTTGCAAAAGCACTTAGTACTATACTCTATCCAACAAAAATTGTCAGTAGAGGGAAGATAGGACGTTTGCCTCTCAGTCTGGTTGCATTGGCTTGCATACATCTGTTTCAAGTTAAAGCTCTCACAGGGTTTCCGTACTTTGCATTATAAATTGCCACAAATCGAAGAACAATGTGCATATGGTTACCATGGATACCATTTTAAACATATTAAAAAAAAGATCCATTTATCTTTTTTTACCACACCACACCTTTTCAAATGCTTTTGATCACGTAACGCTTTGTGAATGTTTCAAAACTTAGCGCAAATAACTTTTTTCTTCTTACAGACTAAAATCGTACAAATTTGAACTGCATTTTATAGGTTTATTCAGATATAGGAGCAAATAATAACGGGACAATCAAAACGACAACACTTTTGGCTCTTACATTTATGAATTTTGTTCTCAAAAGCTTCAAAACTGAAAGTTCTTTCATAAAAACCACTGAAAAAGCTCTGTTGTATTGTTGCGACTTGGCAAAGGCAACTCTTTTGGAATGTGATTTTTGTTTGTTTTATTTCACACAGCGAAGGTAGAAGCGAAAGCGAGTATACGATCAGAATGCTTTTGGCATTGAAAGACGACGGTCATGTTGGAGCGTACGAAATGTTTCAAAGAATTAGTATCTTTTTCAGTGGCAGATTTGTTATTTGGGTGTTGTGATGGTCTACACAGGCACCACTGTTTTGAAAAAAGCTCGCCCATAAGCCCTGTACTGACAATTTTTGCTGGATAGACTATAACTACCAAACAAAAATGGTTTAAAATTAAATGCATGACTGGGCCGCACGTACTTGCTCGTATGATCAAGACACTGTGGCCTTAAGAAAATTGTATATACAAACATAGAAATTATGAGAGAAAAATGTAGAGAAGCATGAAATACGATATTTAAATTAGCTAAAACAACTCCTTTGACTAGTTGGGGTGGACAAAAAGAATGCCATCTTAGTTCTTGATTGAATATGATTGTATGGGAAAAAAAATTTTAAATCGTTGTAGTGGTTTTTAAAAAATTATTTTTTTATAAAATTCTTAAAACATTTTTAAGGACGAATTTTGGTATGCAAATCTAAAGTATATATTTATGTGTATATAAAAACAAAATTTGAAAAAAAATTGTCAACCCGTTTTTGAGATATCGAATTTTCAAAAAAAAATTTGAAACTTTTTTTTTTTTAATTCAAAAACTTTTTTTTTTGGAAAATTTTGATATGCAATATTATTTTATTTTATCTGAAATTTGTATATTAAAAAATCATCTGAAAATTCAAAATAAAAAAAAAACGTTCTATGAAAGCTACTATTAACACAGTAGAAGCTCGATTAAGATGATCTCCAAATAGTGAACGATCCACAATACGCAAAATTTGTATAAAAAGTGTATGTTATATCAAAATCTCTCGCGAACATTTAAAATTGCTTGAGAACTCTGAAGAATTTTTACCGATTTTTATTTTAAACCAGATTGAAACCATTGTTTATCGTTTAAATTAATGTAAAAACAAATAAAGAATTTTAAGTGAGCTCTACTCCATATATTGCGTTTCGCCCAGGTACAACAGTTGGGCTCATCAGTTAGATGCTGTTATACCCTTCTATAGCCCGATAAATCTAGGAATTCAATCAAAGTTAAATGAAGTACAAAATGTTTTGATGCAGTTTTGTTCCAATGATAGATAAGAATATAAAACCACAGTCTTACACCAAAATTTGTAATGGCGTCTAGGGTAAAATGGGGTAAAACTGAAAAAGGGCCAATTCTAAACGGGAGTTTCTAAATTTTGTTTTGTTTTTTTGTCGATAGATGTTAAAAATATAAGAAAGTCATGCATATATTTTAAAATTCTAAAAAAAATTTTGAAGGAGTTATGATTGTTTAAAAGTTGAAAGCAAGAAAATAGTTATTTATAAAATAATTCACCAAAAAACAGAAGTTCAACCGATTTTGATTAAATTTCTATTTTTAGAAAGATAATAAGAAAAAAAATCAACCATATTTAAGGATATTTTGATGCTCCTTTTGTACAATTTTTTTTGATTTTTTTAAAAAATATGCTTTTTTTGTGTCAATATTTGACACATTTTTGCCTATATCTTTCTAAGGGGGCGGTCTAAAAACTTCAAATTTTCACAGCACATACATAATTTTGATTTAAATTTTTGAGCAAAATTTTGATTTTTTAAAATACCGTTAAACAGAGATATTTACATTTTACAGTTAGTTTAAAAAACACATCATATGTCTGGAGTTTATGAATATATAACTTTTGTTTTTTTTTTAGTTAAAAAGTTTAATATCTTTTTGTTATTCAAATATATAATACATAACTGTACATGCTATACAAGCTTCACAAATCGAGTCGAAAATCGAAAAAAATATCACCTATTTTACTGTCTTTTAAGGGTAATAACCAAAAATAATAAATAATAAAAGATTATAACGGTTGATTTTTCGTGAAAATTTTGTCTTTCCAAAACTTAGGTATTTGCATTTAACAGTTAGTTTGAAGACAACTCATAACTCTGAAATGCAGTAGCGTATACAATGAATTTTTTAAAGAATCAACTTCGATGATTTAGTCCATATAGCCCCCACCCCTCCCTTTGAGTTTTTTAAATCACCTGTGGGGAAGGGATTGGGTCCATATTATTTTTGGTTATTACCCTTAAAAGACAGTAAAATAGGTGATATTTTTTTCGATGTTCGACTCGATTTGTGAAGCTTGTATAGCATGTACAGTTATGTATTATATTATATATACGGCATGATAGTCTGATGGCGGAGGAGCTTTTTTTGGTAAAAGGCCAACGGCAGCAGCAGGTAGCGTCTGTAACCCATATTGGGCGGCTACAAAAGGCGTCTGTTTTCCCACAGTGGGCGGCCTCGAGTAGTTATGTGTTTGACCATACAAAAGGTGGGTGTGCCTGTCAAATCTGAGCTTATGTATGTTATTAATCATATCTCGGAAAACACCATGGTGGAAGGATATATGCAAATACATGAATTATGACAACAAGTGGAAATGAGTCCCCAAGAGGTAATCTTTTTATAGAAAATCCTTCTGTAGCTTCGGCTGCAGTAAACCGCACATCGGATTTGGGGGTGCGGCATCCTTCATGTACGAGCGTCAATCAAGACGCCATAATAATAAATGAATCGTTGACAAATAGAAGAAGTCTTTCAAGAAGCGCAAATGTTACTTTTGGCTACCGCATACGTACGAAAATCGGAGCATGGAACGTTCGATCCTTGTACAGCGATGGTAGATACGAGCAGGTTGAGCGTGAAATGCTTCGCCTAAAGATCAGTATCCTGTGCATAAGCGAAACTAAGTGGAGAGGAAGAGCTGAATACAGATCAGACACTGGACAGACGAGAATGCTGTATTCCGGCGAAGATGAAAGAGAGGGTGGCCAAAGACTGCATGGTGTCGGAATTATGTTGAACGTAGAAGCGAGGCGTAGTTTGATCTCATGGGCGCCCATTTCTGCGAGATTAATGACAGCAAGGTTTCGTTCAAAAATTCATAACGTCACAATTATTCAGTGCTACGCCCCCACAAATGAAGCGACCGAGGAAGACAAAACCGCGTTCTACACTCATCTTAACTCGGTTTACAGTAGTGTTCCGAGAGCCGACATCATAGTCGTTATGGGAGACCTTAATGCCCAAGTCGGTTCAGACAATTACGGACTGGAACGCGTGATGGGAAGAAATGGCGTGGGGTCACGGAATGAAAATGGTGACTTGCTTGTCGACTTTTCTAACGCGAATCGTCTTGTGATAGGTGGGACTGTATTTAAGCATAAGACGTGCAACAAAATTACCTGGGTGCATCCGGATGGTCAAACCGAAAACCAAATTGATCATATCATGATTCAGCAGCGATGGAGGAAGTCTATGTGTGATGTCCGGAGTATAAGAAATGCCGATGTGGGAAGCGACCACCATTTGGTTCTGATGAGTCTCAAACTACGAACCGCTGCCGTACAAAAACCAGCGCAGGATGCAGCAAGGAGCACAAAATTCATTACTAATGCTTTAAATGACCCCAACATATGTCGAAACTATGTCACCACCCTTAACGACACAGCCTCGTCATTAAATGGAATCCAGAATTCAACAATTGATGAGATGTGGGGTGAAATTAAAAGTGTTTTTATGGAGGCTGGATCCGAAACTGTACCCAAGCGAACGAGACGTAGAGACTCTTGGATATCCCAAGACACCTGGGATAAGATCGAACTTCGCAAATCGTTGAAAATCCAAATAAATGCCGAAGCTGATGTTCAACGAAAGGCTGACTTGCGAAGAGAGTACCGCATTGCACATAAGATGGTCTACCGCTGTGTGAGACGTGACAAGAGGGTGAAGTTGGATGGACTCGCAGATAATGCGGAAAGCGCTGCCAGAAGAGGAGATATCCGGGAATTGTACCAAATAGCCAAAGATGTTATCGGGAAAAAAAGCAACACCAATCATCCTGTAATGGATGTGGATGGCACACTTTTGGTATCAATTGAGGATCAGCTTCGTAGATGGAAGGACCATTTTTGTGCCCTGCTAAATGAGGATTCAGTTGAGCAGAGTGCTGAAGTGCCCCAACTAAACGAGATGCGCAGGTCCTATAGGGGTATTGACATCGAACCCCCGTCAGAATCGGAAATTCGTACATCAATAAATCTCCTCAAAAACAACAAGGCAGCTGGACTGGACGGAATACCAGCTGAATTCCTGAAAGCCGATCCCGTAGCAGCGGCTAGTATTTTACATCCGCTGATACAAAACATTTGGGAAAACGAAAGCTATCCCAGGGACTGGAAGGATGGTGTGATTGTTAAGTTGCCAAAGAAATGTGACTTAAAGAATTGCAACAATTGGCGTGGTATCACCGTTTTGTCCGTTTTCCCAAAACTAATGGCAACAATCATACTCGAGCGAATAAAGGATAGAATCGAGTCTACACTCAAGAGGCATCAAGCTGGCTTCCGCAGTGGTCGATCGTGTGTCGACCATATCAACACCCTGCGTATCGTCCTCGAGCAGTCGATGGAATATCAATCACCGCTTTACCTCATGTTCGTGGATTTTGAAAAGGCCTTTGATCGAGTTAACCGAGAATGTATATGGAGATCGTTGCTTGGTAGAGGAATTCCACCAAAAATTGTTGCCATTATTAAAGAGTCCTACAACAACGCGAGGTGTTTTGTTTTGCACAATGGGCAGCTATCCGACTCCTTCGTAGTGCAACAGGGTGTGAGACAAGGGGATGTTCTATCACTAATTCTCTTCCTGCTGGCGATGGACGACGTATTGACGGCCAGTGTTGGTACAGCTGAGCGACAGGGCATTCAATGGAGACCGTTCGAAAGGCTCAGTCATTTAGACTATGCCGATGACATATGTGTACTGGCAAATAACATCAGTGGGCTGAACGGGATGTGCCAAGCACTGCAAGTGAAGGGAGAGTCGAGTGGTCTAAGAATTAACAGCAAAAAGACAAAAATAATGCTCACAGGCCGCTCCACACAGCAGCGTATTATTTTACAGGAGACGCCAGTTGAAGTAGTGGAACAATTTAACTACCTTGGCAGTATTGTTTCTGCAAACGGTGGTACGGATCTGGACGTTAAAAGTAGAATAAATAAAGCTCGTGCTGCCTTCGGTACTCTGTCCCCAATTTGGAAATCCAGTCAAATCTCCTTACACACTAAGTTGAGATTCTTCGAATCCAATGTCAAATCCGTGCTGTTATATGCTTGTGAAACCTGGAAAGTCACGTCTACCATTTCGAAGAAATTGCAGGCTTTTGTGAATCGCTGTCTTCGCCACATCCTAAAGATTCGCTGGCCACAAATAATATCAAATGAGGAATTGTGGCGCAGGACAAGTCAAGAGCGGCTGGACGTCGACATAAGAAAGCGTAAATGGCGTTGGATTGGTCACACACTGAGGAAACCAAACGATGAAATTGCAAAGCAGTCCTTTGAATGGAATCCTCAGGGTGCACGGCGGGTTGGAAGACCAAGAACAACATGGAAATCAACTGTCTTAGCGGAAGCAGAATCCCAGAGAAAGACGTGGCCACAGCTTAAGTACCTTGCAGCAGACCGTGAAGGATGGAGACGTTTTGTTGACGCCCTATGCCCCAGCCGGGGATACAGGACACGATGAGATGAGAACTTTTGTATGTTTTTTTGGAAGCTCATCTTTTTCAGATTTTTCTATCAATAAAACGAATGATATAAAGAAAAATGCGAAATATTTTTTTGTCAAAATACTTTTTCCGACTATTGTATGTGGGTCAATATTTCAAAATATTAATATTTCAGTCTCCTTCATTTTTGAACAGAGGTACAAAATTTTATTATAAGTTTGTTAATTGGATGGCTTGAAACAAACGGGTTCTAATATTCGCTCTAGAAAAAATAAAGTAAAAAAAAATTATCATACCCGCTATCTCCATTTAAACACCCAAAATGTCATTCCCCTGACGTGTCCCCAGGCCTACTTACCACACTGTCTGAATTTTAGCAACGAAAGTAAAAACGATACAACAAATCTAATGATGCAGTCTTTTTTATAATATATGCATCCTTACTATAAAATAGTTAAATGATTTATAGTTGCTTTATTTTTTTAAATAGGAGCTGTTAAGTAAGTGTCCCCCATAAATTGATAATTTCTATCCCACCAATGGAAATTAAAAAAAAATATATATAGGCTCAAAATAGAAAACTGATTTTTTTGTTGTTTAACGGTACAGAATTGCTCTTTATGAAAATTGAAGTAAGGGTTTCAAAAAAGCTTTGTTGTCTTTTTTATTTCAAGTTAAGGCAATGATTTTGTTTTTCGTCAAGCGAAATTGTCATTCCTCTAACGCGTGTTTTTAACTAAACCGTGTGGTATAAAAATTAACAAGTTTTACTCGTCTGTGTCTTTTACAAGGGCCTACGTGGAAAATAATATAAAGCATCTAATTTTCTTATAACCTCCATTTAATTCTCATAAAACACCCTTCGGAGTCATTCCCCTAACATCATTTTTTGTGTCATTCCCCTGACTTTCAAGTTTTGATTGCGTTTTGTTAATAGAAGAATCAATAATATTACATTTAAATATATTTACAGTATTTTTAGCAGTTTTGAACTTTTTCACATTTTCTCGGTCAAAATATCATAAAAAACACGATTATTACTATAAAATGTTTAGTCTCGCAAAATCCTTGAATTATGAGAGCAAGTTCGTGCAACATAGTCGTGGATGATATTTTTCATGTTAGTATTTGTTCTCTTTTTTCTTTTCACTCTTGAAACCATTCGCAAAATTAAATATCCATCTAATCAACGGAGTAAATATAAATTTTTGTCATTCCCCTGATACAAGTATCATTTCCCTGACTTAAAAAACCGTTAGATTTGATCAAATGTTATGACTCCTTGTTTTAATGTGATTATTATGGAGCTATTAAGAGACATAATTGTTCGTCTACCAAAATAGGTTTTTTTGAGCGAAGGTCCACTTTGGAGTGAAAAATATTAATGTTTTGAAATATTGACCCATGTACAAAATAAAAGTTGACTAACTTTTCTACACAAATGTGTTACTCAAATTTTTCCAGAAGCTCTCTATGGTGTATAGCATTCAACTTTAGGCTAGTAACATCATTAAATAATGAAAGACAATTAACCACTTTATAATGTAAAATAAAAAATCACTTGACAAAATGTTTCAATTTTATTTTTTATTCATTTTTAGTTTTCAAATGAATTTTTCTGAAATTAGTTTCCGAGCTATACCAAACATATTAAAAAGTGGCCAGTGTGACCATTCTCTCAGAAACACATTAGTGAATTTAGTAGCATTTTCGGTTTTAAGCATGCCTTAGGCCAAACAAACATTCAAAAATCCTTGCACGTAATTGTTCTTTTTATAATAAGGGTATTCATGCAACAGCGTAAAGTCGTCGTAAACGTGGTAAAGTTTTAAACTTCGTTAATCTGTCAAATTTTCCATATAAATTGTGACAGAATTACGAAGTTTTTAACTTTAAAGCGTTAACGGCGACTTTACGCTGTTGCATGAATACCCATTGCAAAGATGGGTAATCAGATTTAAATTTAAAACGTTATTTCCGAAATAAATTTTGTATTGAGATGTTAAAATAAAGGTATTTTGCCTGTCCTGCACACGTGATGCTTAAAGTACAATTTTTTAACTTACTACTTTCAGAAATATAAGATGTATGCATTGGTAAACAAGTTTAATATACTGTATGGATCGGAGGACCGAAGGAAAATCAATATTACATTGAAAAGGTTTTGTGAAATCCAACTTCAAAAGTTGTCCCACACGGAACGCTTGCAAATCTTAAATCTTAAAAGGCTTTGAACTTCTTTTTTCTCAGTTGTTTTTAGCTAATAAATCTCGTAAGCAGCTAATTTTATACATGGGTCAATATTTCAAAACATTAATATTTTTCACTCCAAAGTGGACCCTCGCTCAAAAGAACCTATTTTGGTAGACGAACAATTATGTCTCTTAATAACTCTATAATAACCACTTTAAAACAAGGAGTCATAACATTTGATCAAATCTAACGGTTTTTTAAGTCAGGGAAATGATACTTGTATCAGGGGAATGACAAACACTTATGTATATTTACTCCGTTGATTAGATGGATATTTAATTTTGCGAATGGTTTCAGGAGTGTAAGGAAAAAAGAAAACAAATACTAACATGCAAAATAGCATCCACGACTATGTTGCACAAACTTGCTCTCATGATTCAAGGATTTTGCGAGACTAAACATTTTATAATAATAATCGTATTTTTTTATGATATTTTGACCGAGAAAATGTGAAAAAATTCAAAACAACTAAAAATACTATAAATATGTTTAAATGTAATATTATTGATTCTTCTAGAGTTACCAAAACGCAATCAATCATTATAATGAAAAATTTTAAGTCAGGGGAATGACACAAGAAATGATTTTAGGGGAATGACTCCGAAGGGTGTTTTATGAGAATTAAATGGAGGTTATTAGAAAATTAGATGTTTTATATTATTTTTCACGTAGGCCCTTGTAAAAGACACAGATGGGTAAAACTTTTTAATTTTTATACCACACGGTTTAGTAAAAAACACGCGTTAGAGGAATGACAATTTCGCTTGACGAAAAACAAAATCATTGCCTTAACTTGAAATAAAAAAGACAACAAAGTTTTTTTGAAACCCTTACTTCAAACTTCATAAAGTGCAATTCTGTACCGCTAAACAACAAAAAAAATCAGTTTTCTATTTTGGGCCTATATATATTTTTTTTAAATTTCCATTGGTGGGATAGAAATGATCAATAGTTCCTATTTAAAAAAATAAAGCAATTAAAAATCATTTAACTATTTTTTAGTTAGGATGCATATATTATTAAAAAGGCTGCATCATTAGATTTTTTGTATCGTTTTTAGTTTCGTTGCTATAATTCAGACAGTGTGGTAAGTAGGCCTGGGAACACGTCAGGGGAATTACATTTTGGGTGTTTAGGCAGGAGGGGTAATTTTCTTTAAAAAGTTAATTAAACTAAAAAAAATGTTAACAAACAACGGCAACACCAAATAAAGATAGGACTCCATTCTTTAATTAAATTTTTAAATTAAGTCATTTCCATGAATAGTTTTTTTTTTTAATCAATTTTCAAACTCAGAATTTTGAAAAAAAAAATCATTTTTTTAAATTAAAATTTTCTTAGTTTTACGTGAAAAAGTTAGTTTTTGTTTTCAATATTCAATGCTTTCACCAATCTTAAGTGAATGTTTAAAAACCAGATGGTTGTACGTATTTAAATTTTTGATCAAATTGAAAATAACGAAAACTTCTTTTTTCTTCATTTTTTTGTTTAATGTTTGGTACCAACATTAAAACGGTAATTTTTATCAACAAACACACTGATTCTGAAATGTGCTATTCTAAAATTAAACCTATAGAATAATTTCCCATCATTGTTTCATTTTATTGACCTTTGTAGACGATTACTCTCGAAGTCTATAAAGTCCAAGTTAAAACGTTTTCCTTTTCTTCTGAGTATGCTCCTAATGAAGTTTTTAATTTTAAATGACCGTGCAGAATATTCAATCTTAGAGACATCCTGCATGTCTCTTAAGTTTCTTAACATATTTTCAAAAATGATAATAATGTGAATTTTGATAAAATAACCACATCTATAGCAAAATGTATTAGCATCACCTTAGCACATTCTTTATATCATTTTAACGTCCTTAAATGTCAAAATAAAAATGTGTGTAGTTTGTGACACAAATATACTCTAGAGATACCAAATGGGCGTAGGAATTCTCCTCCCCGCTCCTCTTTTAAAGAAAATATTAGAGCAAACATTTATTATTTCTATGAAAACTTTGATAACTGTATTTTGACTACCAACTCTACAAAAGCAAACTTTAGGGGGGGTGTAGGTATTTTTCCATCATTTTGGAGCATGAGGAAAAAAAACATGAAATAAACCCTGAAACAAAAATAATTTTTTATTTTGTTGAGTTGTGTTATAAGAGAGTCCTACAACAATGCAAGATATTTTGTTTAATACCATGGATGTTCTCTCGCCAATTCTCTATTTGCTGACTATAGATGATGTTTTGCACTCAATGAAGAACATTTGAAAGGCTTAGTCATTTAGACTACTATGCCGATGATACCTATACACTGCGGTTCACTTGAATAAAGACAATTTTTTTTATAAAAGCTACTTTAAAGTCCCATAAAGAACCTACATTATTAAAATTCTTAAGTGAAGTAAGGTTTTGGAAGAGAATGTACTCCAAAAAGCCTTTGCTGTACCAAGAATCGCGATTTTTCCAAAGCTTTCAATAAGCTTCGTAAAACTAAGTAACGAAATTTGGTTAATTTGAATAAAGGCAGTTGTGAAATTACTTGCATTTGTCAATATTTCTTGAGAAAACTAGTGCCAAATTATAGTTCAGTAAAGTTAACGTGAAATAGACAAATTTTGATTAAAAATGCGAAGATCAAAAATTTTTAAAACAGCCGAGAAGACAAAATAAGAAGTTTACCACGCGGTAGGTTATTCAAACCGCAAAATTGCAAACAAAATTGAGCGTAGTGCAATTTGTGTTGTGAATTATTTAAAAGATACTCTTTCCTATGGAAGACAATACAATGGAAGGACATCTACTGTGATCTCACCATCTGATAGACGTAAAATCATTCGAACTGCCTCAAATTCCAGCTATTCCACATCAAAAATCTTATTCGAAGTAGGGTTAAATGCCAGCAAAGCGACTTTTTGACTTGTTATTCTTGGTGCTGGCCATCAGAAGAGGTTATAGCTGACAAAAGGTGCGTAAGGACCTTCGACTTAAGTTTGCGAAACATCATATGGCTTGGACTACGAGGCCAGATCCAAACTAAGAATTATTGGTGAATGGTTGTGAAAGGAAGTTTAATTTAGATGAACTTTTATTTTCACGATTTGCGCAAAGAGAAACTATTTTTAACACGCCATCATAAGCCGAGAGGGTGGATTTATGGTCTGGGGTTCGATAACCTATTATGAAGCACTGGAGCTTAATGTTCAAAGCACAAAATGACGGGAATAACCTGCAAGGAAATATTGGAATCAGCTTTTCCTAAGCTGAAGGACTTTTTTGGACCTTTGTCATGGATCTTGCAACAGAACAACGCACCACTCCATACTGCTCGTATTGTAAAGTCGTATATTGCAAGTGAACAAGTTGAAGTGATGAATTGGCTGCCGTATTCACTTGACTTTAACATTATCGAAAATATCTGGGGCTGGCTTACACGCCAGGTAACCATCAGGGCCGGCCAGAGGCAAATTACCGCTCTGCGCAAGCTTCATTATTAGCGCCCTTCCATTTTGGTTATTGGTGGAAGAAGTCATTTTCTCATTGCTCAAGGTGTATACCCAAGAGGCAAACAAAATCGTGCACTTTGCAAAGATTTTGTGAAATTTTTTTTTTTTCTGTTGGTGTGAATAGAGTGTGATACCAAACTTTTTGGACCGAAATTTCCCGATACTCTCGGTAGTATCGTTTGGTATTGGAAGACAAAAAAAATGGATTTTGAATATCGTTTTTAATTTATTACAAACAATCAATTCTTCAAACTGGTTTCTCAGACGGCTCTAACGATTTGGATGAAGTTTTTAAAAATACCAAGAGAGTTCATCTACAAGATAAAGAACATAGAACCAAGTCGTGCATTGTATATATATTTGTTTGCGACTGAAACCATACCAAAATCAGATGAGACCGATACCGTTACCAACACCGATACCAATACCAATTCCAATAGCGAGACCGAGACGAGACTGAGTTATTCGAGACCGAGACCGATACCGAGACCGATACCGAGACCGATACCGAGACGATACCGAAATTTTTCGATTTTGAAGAAACCGGGACGAAACCTATGTACTTACAAAAGTATCGGTTGGTTTGGTATCGTGGCCAGCCTTAATTGACTTAATTTTGGAATAGTATAGATATCTGTCTTTAAATTCAGAATGTATATCAATAATGGTGTGAGCTACCTATTAAAAAGAATTGAAATTTCCAAAAGTATAGGTAGGTAGTGTTAGTGACTTTCTTGATACTTGCTCGAGGCGCCCATTGGTCTCAGCGCCCTACACATTTGCACCGCTCGCACGTATAGCTTGTCCGGCCCTCGTATACGAAGGAGGGAGGCAGTATGAAAATAAAGAAGGAGTTATCCGGCATTAAGTCTGCTTGGGCCGAAATATCGCTGAATTATATTAAATCTTTGTACGACTCAGTTCCAGATCAGATTATAGAATTAATTTGTGTGTCTCCTGGCAAATAACATCAGCGGGCTGAACTGGATGTTTCAAACACTGAAGGTGAATGAAGAGTCGAGTGGTCATACAAAAAATAGCAAAACGGCAGCAAAATTGCTAACGGGCCGCTCGACACATCAGCGTATTTTTGAAGAATGTTTAACTATTTAACTACCTTGGAAGTATTGTTTCAGCAAATGGTGGTGCTGATCTGGAAATTCAAAGTAGAATTGATAAAACTCGTACAGCCTTCGGTACTCTGTCCCAAATTTGGAAATCCAGTTCCAGTCAAATCTCCTAATGCACTTAGTTGAGGTTCTTTGAATCCAATGTCCAATCCGTGCTGTTACATAAATGTTTGCAAAGCCTGGAGAGTCACGACTATCATTCCGAGGAAATTGTAGGCTTTTGTGAATCGCTGTCGATGGCACTTTCTAAAGATTCGCTGGCCATAAATGATATTAAACGAGGAACTATGGTGGATAACAAGTCAAGAGCAGCTGGACGTTAATATAAGAAAGCGCAAGTGTCAATGGATGGGTTAAACACGGAGCAGACCAATAAAACTGCAAATCTTTTCCTTTAAAAGAAATCCTATGGGTCCACAGCGGGTTGGAAGTTGGAAGACCAAGAACAACATGGAAATCAACAGTCCTAGCAGAAGCAGACTCCCAGAGAAAGACAGTTAAAATATCTAGCTGCAGACCGTGAAGGATAGAAACAATTTGTTGGCGCCCTATGCTCCAACCGGAGATACAGGACTTAATGAAGACGGGTACTATGAGTTTTTGAATTTTAAGCTTAAAATTTGTACAGCTAAAAATTCACTGGTTTCAGGAATTTGATATTTTTTTTCTCTTTTTAGATACAAAGCTCCTAATTGATGTACCTACTGAAGAAGTAAGGGTGCATCTCCACTCTAGTAGCTTGGAAACAGAAGTATTTCACTGCTTTCGCTTCTAGATTTTCACTCAAAGATAACGAAGTAAGTAGCACTTCTAAAGCCGTCTGGCAGAATTTTAATAGAATTAGCATTAGAATATTAAGTTATAATAAAGCCGGTTTGAATAATAAGATATGTAACTCACAGTTTGTAAGTTTTATCAATGAATATGAAATTTTTGTTTTAATTGAAACTCATGTTACTGAAGAATATTAAAAGAAATTTGAATTACTTTTTCCACATCACAAACTTAAATGGGCACCAGCTGTTAAAATAAATATGAAAGGAAGAGCTAGCGGAGGAATACTGATGGGCTACAAACCTAATATTAAAGGTGTTGAATTCCTTTTTAAGAATAACGAAGACCTGATTTATCTGGAAATTAAATCCAACTGCCACATTTTGTCTGTGATTCCCGTCTATTTAAATTGCACCAGCTGGGATAGGCATTTCAATAAGCTTGAGGACACCTTGTACACTACAGATTTCCAAAATCCAATGCTTATAGGCGACTTCAACGCAAGGATAGTTCCACACGAAAGTGAATCAAAACTCATGGATTTGGACCAGCGTCGTTCAAGAGACGTTGTGGTGAACAGAGAAGGAAGAAAAATCATTGATCTCTGCAATTCGGGTTAACTATTTGCAATGGATGGAAGCATGCAGGGAGATTTGGATGGAGACTATGCGTTCATTGGTCATCAAGGTAACTCCGTGATTGACTATGCAATGGTTGGTGCTGGAGACTGGTGTAACCTTATGAACAATTTTGAAGTTTTATCGGAGATTTATTCCGATCATCTCCCTATCGAACTCTCATTCCAGTTGTCAACGAATGAAGAGAACGAAGATGTCTTGACCGCAATGCCTAGAAAGTACAAATGGAAACAATGGATTGCAAATAGCTATGCTACAGCGCTAGAGAACAACATCTCCCAACAACTAGTACCATCAGTCTCACATTTCAGTCTTTCAAAGCTCGATGATATCATAGCAAACTCGATTCCTTCTACTTGTTTGACAAATAGTAATAGAACTACTAATCACCGAGAGAAATGGTTTGACAGGGAGTGCTTAGAGGCAAGAAAGAAATCTTTTGCTTGGTTAAATCTTGTTAGAAAGCATCCAGAAAATCTAATCTTCAAGCGGGAATACCTTTCTTCGAACAAATTTCTAAAAGCGTTGCTCAGATCAAAGCGTCAAGCTTACTTCGAAGCCATGGCACAGGATATTTTAGGTTGCAGAAATGCGTCACAGTTTTGGAGAAAAGTGCGTTGCATAAACAACGACAACAGAAGCCACAAATCCTCTCTCCCGATTCATATAAAGGATTTAAAGGAACATTTTGAAAACCTCACAAAAGCCAAGTTTACTACAACATTTCAGTTTGCTATTCCTTTTGAAGTAAACGAAGCCTTGGATGCTCCATTTGGTACTGGGGAGGTAAAATCGGTTTTGAATGAACTCAAAAATAACAAAGCTCCGAGCTCAAATGGAATACCACCAGAGTTTTACAAATTTAGTACACCCTCGTTCATTGAAAATTTGTCTTTAGCGCTAAACCATGCTTACGACCACGGCTACGTACCGAACTATTTTAAGGAATCTATCGTCACTCCTATATTCAAAAAAGGCGACCGCACTATCTCTGCGAACTATCGGGGTATATCTTTGCTGAACACATCAATGAAAATTCTAACGAAGCTGCTCTACAATAGACTTTACAACTGGGTGCAAGTTAAAAATCTCTTGAGTGAGTCTCAAGCTGGTTTCCGCAAAAACTATTCAACTATAGATCAAATCTACACACTCACGAGCATCGCGGACATCTTTATAAGAGCCAAGAAGAAATTGTACGCCTTCTTTATAGACTTTAAAGCAGCTTTCGACACTGTAGACAGGAAAGCTCTTATGCTTAAGCTTTACAACAAGGGCATTTCAACGAAATTTGGACGCATTTTGGAATCTTTGTATGACTCAACAACTTCTGCTCTTGCTTTCAACAATAATCTTTCGGAACCCTACGAGGTGGAAATCGGCTTAAGACAAGGTTGCAACCTAAGTCCTCTGTTGTTCGCAAGAGTCACTTCAAATCTACTGGTGAAAACCTTGAAGTTTGCAGACGACATTGTGGTGTTAGCTGAAACGCCTGAAAGCCTCCAATTGATGATAAACAGAATAGTGGAGTACTGCAACAAATGGAGGCTTCAGGTAAACCTCAGCAAATCTAAAGTCATGATCTTTCGCAACGGTCGGTGGTGGCCCAAATTGTAGCAACGAGAGATGGTTATTAGATAATCAAGCGATTGAAATCGTCAGTGATTACAATTATCTCGGAGTCAACATTTCTAGAAATCTTAATCTAAGACACCATATGTTGGAAAAACTCGCCAAATCGAAAAACGCTCTAAATGCAACGTGGAAATCGGTCATCCATAGTAAGGACGTTAACTTCAAATCTAAGTTTAAAATTTTCGAGACAACAGCCAAGACTATCATGTGCTACGCCGCACAAGTGTGGGGTCACAAGGAATTCGATGAGGTAGAACAACTTCTGAGATATTTTCTGAAGAGAACGTTAAGGCTTCCAAGTAGTACTGCAAACCACATTCTCATGCTCGAGAGAGGTCTCCCTCCTGTATTTATTTCAACGCTTAAAATGCAGGTTGACTATATATTGAAGACGGTTAATATGGAGGAAAACAGACTGTCAAGAAAACTGACAATGGTTGTCTTAAGAAAGAAAATATCGTGGTTCGAGTCTTGGAGAAACCTAGCATCCCATTGTGATCGTCAACTTATACTCGCTGAAAATAGAGCAGACCTGTGGAAAGCTGAGCTTTATGATCTTATCAGTGCAGTAGACGTTATGAAAAGGGATGAGTTCGTCACAAGAGCGAGACAGTCAAAAACTAGGCTCATTTACTCACGGCTGAACTACAACCTCTCTGAAAATACATATTTTAAAGAAGAGTACTCAACCACCCTCATGTCACTCGTTTTAAAAACTAGAGGAGAGTTGCTGCCACTGAACTTTATGCCACATAGAGAAGATCGCCCGGACATTTGTAGTTTATGCAACCAAGGTGAAATAGAGAATATATATGCCACTTTCTTGGCAGGTGCCCTATTTTAGCAGAAACTCGGAGGAGCGTTTTCGGTAAAGGTATCCTAAGTGATGATGATAAGGCTGGTGTTCTTAACGGATCCGATTGGAAAGCTTGTTTCATTTTGTTAAGATTGCGCTATATTATAGAAAAAAAAAATATTGAAGAACTGTTTTAAAAAAGAATTCACTGTCAGTTAAAAGTTTTAATTTTCAACTGGCAGACGGCTTAGGCCATGCTCAGAAATGAATGTATTTTACTATTGAATTTTGTAACTATTAATGAAGAATAAATCATTTATTAATCTAAATTCTAAAACTAAAACTTGACTGCACAACTTCAACTTTCAGTTTATTTCAGAAAGGATCAAAAAGCGGTTAGTTTACTTTTTGTTTGACTCTTCTCTTATGCAACGGAAATTCTAAATTTGAAATGATTCATGGAGGGACGTGGTTCACGGTTGAGCAGTTAACCCTAGTTTAAAAAAAATTTCACTTATCTCTCATAGTTTCGTTTTTCGCTAATTACTAGATTCAACTTCACATGCGTCATATATTTATGTATTTAACTATACATATGTACAGTACAAACATACATACTTCCATGTATTAAATCTTGAAAGTTCTTAGCCAAAATGTGAATATGTGTGACCTAGTTGTGACTTTTATTTGCCTTTGAATTATTGTTAACTTCAGCGAAAAATAAAATAAAAACGCAAATGTATTTGATGCAATGAAGTGTATACCATTTCGAATGCCCTAAGGATTGTATAAAGGAAAATGCATTAGCTGTACAAAACACTCAACTCTGGGATATCGATCCAAGAAGTTTCTCGTTTGTCCGAATATACATACATCCCACCCATTCCCACTCAACTCCTTCAAGAAAACTAATAATATTCTACATTCAGCTGGGAGCAAATAAATAACGAGAAATAAAATTTTTCTTCGAGACATTTATTTGATATAAACGTCCCATGCTACCCCATCCCGACACACAATCTGTCATCCTTATTTTTGTTTTTTTTTTTCTTCATTCTAATTTTTGAAGTTTCTCAATAAAAATAAAATTAATTTCATATAAATTTACATAAATTTGATTTTGATATATTTTCTGTTCGACAAAAAGTGTAATGCAGACAAAAATGCAATGAACCATAATGGAACCCTCGCAATTATTTTTATTTATCTCATGACATTGCTGCCATTATTCAAGAATGAAAGGAGCTGCCTGTTTCCGGTTTATGGGACTTCAGTGCCTGGCAGCAAGGTCAATTTATATTCAAGATTCAAGGAACGATTGAATGCAACCTCGAATTTCGCACAAAGTGAATACGACGTTAGAACCTCAAATGCGCTGAGTTCAATTTACGATCTGGCAGGGGACATCCTTAGCCAACAACTTAAGCAGGCACGGACAGAATCCGATTCTCAAAATGGCAATTATGCTGACAAATTGTTGGATGGAGAGAATTTTGTTGGCTTCGAAGATACTCCTTCCCTAGCTGTTGCATCTTCAAAGACCAACACCGACACCTCCAGTAGTGCGGATGCTATCGCTGCCGAAAAAAATCTTCAATTGATAAATACCCCGATGATTGTGTCGAATGTGGGCCAATCGGACTATCATCGACAAGCTCGTAAAACACAAAAGGCATGCCGCATACTTCGACACAGCCCTCTTATTCATCTAAGAAATTTGTATCCTCCAACGACCACGGAAAAGAGGCAAAGTTCAAGGCCATCATCGTTGCCTTCATTTGCGGAGACGTTCGATGCAGGACGGGGAAAACTATCGACCATATCATCAGAATCTCGGGAAAGGCCATATGCCATATTGGAACAACAACAAGTAGTGGAGCAAAATATCGACGGTTGTTCGACATTGAGGGGAAACAGGAGCAGCCACGATGCTGGTTCCGGGCAAAAGATGAATGGTTTGGCTATGGAAAGCATTGATAGTGGGAGTGGTGGTAATATAGGCGACGACGATGACAGCACCAAACCAGTCGGATCCTCAAGCGTGAAGTGGCGAAAGAAACTGCAAATTGATGGCAACACAAATAATTTGCGAAAAAGTAGGTCCTGGACGATTCCTTTTGGAAAAGAGCAATCGAATGGATTAATTCAATCAGGTGAAGATGTTGATGGGGAAGAAGAACGAGACGAAGAGATGAGAAGGCAGCAACATGACAGTGTAGGAGATGTTCCCATGCATGGAACACACATTTGCACACGAAGTACAGATTCATTTCCTGGAGTTTTTGCGCACCCATTAGTGGAATCAAGTTCAGCACCAATTATTGGAAGTGGGAATGAATTAAATGAGGCAATCAAAAATGCAAACAGTTTGTTGACATCAGTACAGGCACAGGATGTTGCAAGGAATTCAGATGCACCTATTATAAACTTGGGTATGTAGTTTTTTATTTTATACAAATTGAATTTAGCGTGAGTATTTTTTAAAAATTATGATTTTGAATGCAAAATATTAGGCCTGTTCCTTTACTTTGAATATCTGTGGTTTCAAGGACTCAATGGCCAGATATCTCTAAAGGAAAAACAAAGTACTTACTTAAGCTATAAGCAGACCTCAACTGTCTCTCTTGATTGGAATCCTAACGGATCATAACTCAATGAGAACCCACATGACCAGAATGGGCTTAAGCTCATCTGTCCTTTGTAGAGGGTGTCAAGACGAAGAGGTGGAGGAGGGCTCGTCTCACTTTCTGTGCAAATGCTCCAGCTTAGCCAGAACTAGGAAAACAGCCCTCAGAGAGTATTTTTTGACGATTTGGGCGACATCTCATTTTTGCCACTAAGTAGCATCCTGTAATTCATTCAGAATTAAGGATGATTGAGGGAGGCATTCCTCTCCTAATACTTCCACTGTCTCCCTAACCTCTTTCCTTACCTACATTGTGGGGAGCACAATGGATCGAGATCCAAATAAGGTGATGTGGGCAACCACATCATCGCCCCTTCTAACCTAACCCAACCTTCTCGCATACACTTTACAGAGTTTTATTCCTTTCACTTGAAGCACAAGTATTAGCGCCCGCAACTGGTGGTAATGTGTCCAAGCTATTGGTAGTTTTGGCAATTTTTGTACGGAACTCTTGGTGAACAAGGGCCCAATTTCGCAAGAGTGAGTTTTTTCTGTGTACACAGAAAATTGTGTACACACCGGCTTTTGTGATTCCGCAAGAGTGAGTTTAAAATGTTTGACAGATATAGTCTACACTATCAGTCAAATTCATTCAAAAGTGTTTTGGGTGTAAATAGAATGTGTACACGGAAAATATTTCACGTTTGCGGAACTGGGCTCCAGATTCGTAGTTCCCCGCTTGTGCTTGTGAATCAACAAAATTGAAAAATGTTCCTTAGTTAATGGATTCGGTGGTTTTGGATTCACTTTTCGCAAGTCTGTACCAGAAAGAAATGTCAACAAATCACTTTCTCCACTGGCATGATGGCGATAGTTCACATCACAAGGAGGTAGGTACCTATGTACTGGGCTTAAAAATGTACCAACTATTGTTCAATATAATTGACTTGGTGTAGACTCTGGACTGTAGACTGATATTGATGTTAAAGGCCCTAGACACTCCATGGCAAAGTTGTTGTAGGCCTTTGACTGGGCTTTCTTCGCCTTTATTTGCGACACTTTGACGACTAGGAGTTTTCGATGCGTATTTCATCTTTGACTTGCATTTGATGAATGCGTTTGTGTTTTATGGATAACTTTTAGCAAAAGTTGGTTATTCCTGTCTTCTCACGGGGTAAATGAGTTGAACTGGATCTTCCCTGATTCTAACCGATAGACTCGGTGTCCATGTCAATTCGTTGGCCTTGTTGGTGTTGACAATCGAACAATCTTTCTCAACAGAACGCTGATACTGAATATTTTGGGCCATATTCAGTCACTCACTTACTTACTTAAGGTGGTGCTACAGTCCAGGATGGACCAGGGCCTCAACCAATAAGCTTCTTCCAGCCAGCTTGGTTTCTAGCTATCTATCTATAGTTTCGCATCCCAAGCTGGTTGAGGTCCTTTTACTTTCGAGCGCCACCTGGTACGCTGTCTTCTACTGCGCCGGCCATCACAAGGGGTTGGACTCAAAAACTTTACGGGCCGAAGCATTAATGTTCATTCGCTCTAGGTGACCCAGCCATCTCAGTCGATGGCTTTTCACTTTTGTGGCTAGTTCGGTGTCGCTGTACAGCCTGTCCAGTTTGTTGTTGTATCTACTTCTACGAATGCATTCCCTATCTATACAGACGGGACCAAAAATTATCAGTAGATTTTTCCTCTCAAAACAGCTTAAAGCTTTCTAATCCACCGTTAACAGTGTCCAAACCTCTGCACCATACATCAGGACCAGGATAATTAGTGTCTTATACGGGGACACTTCAGTAGCTCGAGAAAAGGCTTTGCTTCTCAATTTCCTTCTTAGCCCAAAGAAACAGCAATTGGCAAGAGCAATTCTTCGTTTGATCTCAGCACTGGTATTGTTCGCTGAGTTGAAAGTAGAGCCTAGGTGACAAAGCTTATGACCACCTCAAAATTATAGCTTTCTATAGTGACGTTCTGTCCAAGATTTTGGTGTTTGGTGTCCTCTTGTAACGAAGTGTTACACTTTCCATTCCCCCACACCGACCGACCTGCGATTAAACACCGACCCATCACGTATTAGTATAATACAATAACCACCCACCATCTACATCAGCTACCAGCACGCTAAATTGCCATTGAATCACCATAGACCAGTCGTTAACCCACACCATCACCCTGAAAAGCTGAACCACTAAATAACATATCAACACACACCTGTCATCACCGTCACCGAATAACCAACAACCACAGTACACCAGATTGTTTTGCATATACGATTGCAAGCAACAACAACAGCACACCGCACAAAGTGAAGTCAACGTCATGTGACTTTTTCATTCGCCTCATATTAGTTCACATTGTCTTGTGACTGGAAAATCATTATGAGGAGGTAGAAAACTCCGAAGAAGTCGAAGCTTATTGACTCGTGTTAATTCCGATTTTCGATCAATCCGAATTATAAGAGACATAGAGGTTCCAGCTAATCTCGGTTTGTAGCAACTCTTGATAAGTTCAGGTTACTTTTCACGGCACATTCGTGAACCATTTAAAGATAATCTTTTTGGCTTCCACCGTTAAAAATCAAAGTAATTGTTCCCTTGGGTTAGCCTTGGGCAGGAATCAGATTCCTACTGTAAACTCCCTGCTTGCTCCTTCTGAGTGAGAGATTGGGCACCAAAGTAATTGTTCCTTTGGGTTAGTCTTGGGCAGGAATCAAATTCCTACCATAAACTCCCTGCTTGCTCCTTCTGAGTGAGAGATTGGGCACCGAAGTAATTGTTCCCTTGGGTTAGCCTTGGGCAGGAATCAGATTCCTACCGTATTTGTCCCTGGTTCACTTCTTCAAAGTGAATTGTGGGCCAAGTCTATTCCTGTAGCTGTACCGAACAAAGCTTAGTTGTATATGAAATACCGTGTTATTTATAGTAAGATTAAAGAATATTATGTAAGCCCCTCTTATTATAGTTATAAATAAAGAGTAGAAATATTAAAACCGGTGACTATCTGGAGTTCTTTTATCTTCGTAACCCGAGCATTACTTGCTTTCTTCGGGAATACCTTGGACTGCGACGAGCTTACCTCAGCCTCGATAAAAAAGCATCACACTCTCTTGTTGACAGAATATATTTAGTCTTGGTTTCATTCACCGTTAAACCCATTTTCTTGGCTTCCACCATACAATACTAATGGATGCTCATCTGACATCACACTTTGTTCATCCAATAATGTCATCATCGTTGGAGTAAGCGATTAGTGGACTTGCAGAAAAGATTTTGTATGAGATGTTAAAGAGACTGAACCCTCTGTAGTTGGTGCAGTCCAGTCAACTATCTTCATAGGGCCTGCTTTCCTCTGACCATATTTTGCAGATAAGCTGGTTACAGCCATCTCAGTCATTGGCTTTTCGGCTGGTGCTTACTCCTAACTAATTCATCGCCAGCCACAAGGTCTTCAGCTCCAGCAGCTTTATTGGACTTAAGTTTAGATATAGCCATCTTCGCTTCATCGAAACCGGGTGAACGGAATTGTTGGCCTTCGTCGTCGGGGTTGAATGGTGCAATTTGTATGGCAGCAGAATCCAATTCGTTATCAACGATATACAATTTGCAGAAATGATTTTTCCATATCCTCAATACCGACTACGATGTTCCCCTGACTGTCTTTGCAGGCTCCGGTTTGGACCTTGGAACCCTGGGAGGTTCTTTTTACTTTTTGGTAAAACTTCCGAACTTCTTTCTTGCAATGGCTTCCCTCTATCTCCTCAATCACACACTTCTCAAGCTCTTTCTTTTTCCTTCTGAGAAGCTGGTGTTCCTCTCTCGTCTTCTGCTCGTAGAGCTCGCGAGTAGCTCTGGTCATTCTATGCAGTGCCGCCTTGTATGCCTGTTGTTTCGCTGCATGTACCTTCTTGCCAGCATTCTTCGTTGAACCAGGTGTTTTGATGTGGTGGTCGTGCGAGGTCTAGCACGTCAGAGGCGGCATCTCTTATGGCTTCCTGATAATTCTTCCACTCTCCACTGGTTCTCGAAGCTTTAAGTTGGCGGCATAGAACTTAATGATTTCTTGCGATTGTAGCCGTCCCACGTCGAACTTTCTCACAGTATTTTCCTATTTCGATTTTGATCTAGATATTCGTAGATATCCGTCGCTTCAATGAAGTAGTGGTTTGAGTCAACGTTGGCTCCTCGGAACGTTCCGACATCCTTGATACTGGAGAAGTGCTTGCGTCGATCGCAATGTGGTCAATCTGGTTGACTGACAAGGAATTTGCCATGTCCCCTTGAGATCCAAAGCATAATCGTTGCATTTGAAAATTCTTTCATCCATTAGAAGTAATTCCTTACATAAATAAAAAAAATCCCCTTCATTATAAAAATACAGAATGAAACAGCAAGTGTTTTCGCCTCCCCGAACTTAATAAATAAAAAATATACATTTAATGGCTTCCTTTTGTCGTTGATGGTTGGATTATTATTAGTTTTTCATAAGAAGTCCAACCATCAGTGCAGGCATTCTCATACACAACAAACGAAACTCCGCAAACCAAACCAAAACAGATAGGGATTTTTATCCCAAAAAATCCTATCATTGAATTAAATTTACTTCAGGATATCGTCAATTTATGTTGCCGCTCGCCTCAAGGCCTTGTCTTTCTTCTTCGGCAGGAAATAATTTCCTTTCGAGGAGCTGTAGATGGGAAAAAGAAAATATTTTTCTACTGGCATTCAGGCTTTGGCACAAAGCCATAAAGCAATCGAAGCATTCAGACGTAAATTATTGGAATTTCATTTCATTCATCCTGTCAGGATATATACACACCCAGAAGAAAAGACAACCAAGGAAAAAAACACTCTCTTGAACTTGAAGGAGGGGCGAAGGAGGGTTAGGGGAAGATTAATTCTTCTCTTTCTTCTTTTTTGAGTTATTTGTTTACAAAGAATTTAGCAGGATATCCCCTCATTTGGGTGTATTTGGTGGTATATACATCATATATGACTATTCCTCCTACTATCTTGTCTTCTAACACAAGGTGATGAGATCCCAATCACAGTTCCCTCCCAATCGTAAATGGATTGCTTGACATATCCTTGTTTTGCTGATGTTTTTAGTTGTTTTTCTCTCCCATTTTGTACTCAGTGTGATGAATAAAAATAAAATCCTCTTCAGGTTGCTCGTAATTGTAAGTTGGTAGACTGCCAAAAAAAGAACAATAACAATGGCGGGCGTTATATCCTGTTTTATTAGAAAGCATGTTCTTTGAATGCCTGTCAATTTTTAAAATTACTTTCTATACAAAAAAAAAACAACAATCAAAAAGCAAAACATGCATTAGGTATGTACCTATTCTAAAAACCGTTTATTTTTATAGACGATTCTAGCCACCGTATTGGTAAACAAATACAGGCATTGAGTGGAGCATCTTTAAATGGCCCAAATACAGCAGGAACAAAATCTGCAACTGGCTTAATAGCAACTGATAGTGGAACAGCAAACATTACCAACGTTATGGAAAAGGTTTTGGACGAACTTGAAAGTCTTAAAGAATGTAAGGACGGAGATGAAATGCAGCCTGAAGGTAGGTAAAATATTATTCTTTTTTTTTTGTGCTCTATTAGTATTGCTTTAATCATTTTTCCTAGTTTGTTTGATACTATTTTTAAAATATTCTTGAAAATGGCTCTAACATCTCTGATGAATCTTCATGTCTGTATTTACGTGGCCCCTAAAGCAAAAGAAGGTTTAAATTTTGGTACAGATATAGTCTTTTAAGACTAAGAGCCCACAGCAGATTTTGGGTGTGATCGATAGCATAAAAAGAAGTATAGGCGTCGAATGCTTCATTAAAGGCTATTCAAAAAATCAAGGTCTTGCAGTCCACAACTGGGGCTTTCGCGAGAAACAGTGCATCGAAAAAAAAAATATGAATGCAACTTCGAGAATAATTCAGGCAGATAGCTGTTTGTTTTTTCTAGTTAACCAGGGCCGGATCAGTACAATTTTGTCACTAAGGCATAACACTAGTGACAAATTGTTATTGTGATGTTCAGATTGGGATCTAGAAAGAACACTCAACTTAGTTTATTGTCTGTCTTGAGTTTTTAGCTAGTTTCGAATATTGAAATGATTGGTAAGTTTAGGGTAGACTTTAGCAACATTCGTGGACTCAGAAAGAATTTCTATGCCGCGTATGTTTATACTGCAAAAAACAGGCCAGCTGTTTTGGCAGTATAAACGTACCCAGATAGGTGAAAATTCTGATCATTCGGAATTTAATCTAAATGGGTATAATTTGGTGCCATTATTCTTCCCCCACCATGGTCTTGCCGTATATATTAGAAAAGATGTTGCATACCAACTTCAACCACAATACGGTTTGTGTTCTAACACAAACTTTAATTTCATGTGGTTAAAATTTACGGTAAACAAGCACATCATTCACACATGCTTTCCTTATCGAAGCCCAAATTTGGACAGAAATTCAACTTTTAACGAGTTTGATGCTCTGTCCGACTCCATTCAAAGAATTGTTGTTCATTATCCTCACACTGAAATCGTCATTGCGGGCGATTTCAATGTACACAATTCTTCGTGGCTTCGCTTTTCTGGCCAGACAACATCCGAAGGAAGGTATGTTGAGATCTTTGCTAAGTTAAACCATCTTACTCAGCTTGTCGACGAGCCAACTCGAATCCCTGACGTTGCAGGTCAAACCGCCAACACCCTAGACTTGTTTCTTACCTCTAATCCTGATAAATACACGGTTAGTGTATTATCGCCTCTAGGCACGTCAGACCATTGTGTCATATCTGCCAATTTCTCGTGCCAACAAAACTCAGTTAAGGAAAAAAAACCCTAAGAGAACCGTTTGGCAATACGAGAAAGCCAACTGGGACGGTCTCAATCTCAACAGTTTCTTCAGGGATTTTAACTGGTTACTATGCTTCCTCGGTAGTGACGTTGATTCCAGTGCAGATATGGTCACAAACTTTATTCTTTACGGAATGAGAAATTATATCCCGCATAGGGTAAAATCAATCAAACCGAAAGAGAATTCATGGTTTGGTTTGAGCTGTAAAGAGGCTATCAGGGTTAGAGAAGTAAGTTTCCGATGTTATAAAGCCAACCCTACTGAGGAAAACCGGATCAAGTTTAAACAAGCTAGAAAGACCTGTAACGGCCACATTCAAAGAACCAAATTTTTGCATGATCAAAAATTAAGACAAAAAATACTACAATGTCCCAAAGGTAAACATTGAAAATACAACTTCATCATCGGTTCCAACGCTCGTCTTCAATGACATTCCCTATGTTAGCTCAAAAGAAAAAGCCAATTTGCTTGCAGCACAGTTTGCTGTTAATTCGACGCTGCCAGAGAGTGTCATGACTCTGCCTGTACTTGAGAGTGCCAATGAGTTTATGGGACAACTTTTCTTTCGCACTCGTGCAGTAGCAAGAGTTTTAAAGGATCTTGATGTACACAAATCCGCTGGCCCAGATAGTATCCCTCCCATTGTTCTGAAGAGGTGTTCTTCAACGCTGGCAAGGCCACTGCGTAAGCTTTTCCATCTGTCCTATTGTACTGGTCTCTTTCCGAGTGGATGGAAAACAGCATTTGTTCAGCCTGTCCCTAAAGACGAATCTTCTTCTCCCTCCAACTACCGTCCAATTGCACTTACGTCCCTTCTTTCCAAGGTCATGGAAACGCTGATTAATCATCAGCTCAAGAAATATCTCGAAGAACGGAAGCTTCTTAATGACCGGCAGTACGGCTTTCGTAGCAATAGGTCCATTGGTGATCTGATGGTATATCTCACCGAGCAGTGGAACAAATCTTTACATCGTTTTGGAGAAAGTAAGATTATTGCGCTCAGGGTTCCCAGATTGAGGGGAAAAGCGCCACTTTTGCTGATTTTATAATGAAAAAGGGGAAATCGAGGGACAAGCTTAAAAAAGGGGAAAAAATTCATAAAGGACAAACTTATTAAATGAAGCATTTTAAATAGATTTTTTATAAAAATTAAATATTCAAACGTATTCTCATTATAAAATATTTTCAAACTTCATTCAAAAAGAAAAAGTTCAATCTAAACATTCTCTTCTAGATTTTAATCTCGCAAGTTAATAACCCATCCAATGTCCCATTTACAAGTTTTGAGTTTCTGCAGGTTTTCCTTGTACAAAATGTAAAAATTTTACTAAAATTGAAACTGTTAAGAAATATATAATTTTTATCATTGATTTTATGCATATTCATGAAAATTTTATGTAGGGGAAAAAAAGGGGAATTTTTTTTGGAGATACGGGGAACAAAATTGGGTTTGCTGATAAATACAGGGGAAAAAGGTTATGAAAGTCTGGGGACACTGATTGCGCTTGATATTTTAAAAGCGTTTTATAGAGTTTGGCATCAAGCTCTCTTATCGAAAATGCGTGCATTTTGTATCGACGAATCTCTTCTTCGTTGGATTGGAAATTACCTTTCGGACCGTTCAATACAAGTTGTATTGGATGGTTACAAGTCTGATATTCATAAAATAAATGCTGGTGTGCCCCAGGGCTCCGTTTTGTCTCCGACTCTCTTTCTTATTTTCATAAATGATCTCTTGTCTGAAACTTCCAATCCATTAAATTGTTTTGCAGACGACAGTACCCTCAGATTTTCATATTCGTTTCAAGATTCACTTCCTTGTTCTTCGGATGTCGAACTTGAAAGGCAGCGTATGATAAGCTCATTAAATTCTGATCTTGACAGCATTGTCCAGTGGGGAATTAAAAACTGTGTAGAATTTAATGCTTCGAAAACTCAATGCTGTCTTCTGTCGTTAAAGTGAAATCCACCTCCTATATGCCACTATCCATGAGTGGCACATGCATCGAGGAAACAACTTTCAGTCCTGGGTATGTGCATCACAGACCACCTTCTGTGGAATTATCACATTTTTGACGTTGCTAAAAATGCTGCGAAATGTCTTGGTTATCTTCCAAGATGCAAGAAATTTTTCTCTCCTCCTGATCTGGCTGTAATCTATAAGGCCATCATTCGTCCAAAGCTAGAGTACAACTCCCATATTTGGGCGGGTACTCCTAAAACCCATTTAAATCTGGATAGAATTCAAAATAGAGCTTTAAAATTGATAGGCGATAGAGCTATAACGCGGTTAATCCGGCTCCCCACCCTTGGAGTTATATTGTAAGGGTCTGGTCCTCCAGGTTGGGGGTCGTGCCGTCGCACTATGGGCCCAAGTGACGTTTTGCGTCTCAAAAATCTGTAACTTTTTTGTCTTGTGAGATAATACGCTGAAATTTCGCACATATCTTCTTGAATATACGGCCAACAAAATAATGTATGTTTCTAAAGGTTAAATGTATGCTATTTTTATTTAAAAATTATTCAAACAATTGGCACGAGTACGATAACTCAGGCGCCAAGAAATAGTAACGGTTTTTTGTAGAACAGTTCAATACAAGCATTTTTTACTATGGGACGGGGGGTCTATCTCACCCCGTTTGGGCGGGAGGGGCAATTTCATAAAAACAGTACCAAAAATGTAAAAAAAATATTAAAAAATAACGGCAATACTTATAACAAAGTATTATACCTTCTTTTAAAGCCAATACTCTGTTCTATCAGCCAGTTTTTGAATCAAGTGAAATCTATGCATGGTTTTTGAAAAAATTAATTTTGAAACTCAAAATTTGCGAGAAAAAAGCATAAAAAAAAGGTATAAAGTGTAATTTCTCAAAACTGTAAAATTATATATCTTTTTTTTTTCTGAAATTCGTTGCTCTAATTAATTTTTAATCAAAAACTGAAAACTAGATGATTCTATGTCTTCTAGTTTTTGAAAAAATCGATAATTACTATAACTTGTATGGGATGTATGTTTTTTGCTTGCTTACGTATTACGGCTGGCGTATAAACAGTGTGGTATGCAACCCCCCTGCTTGGGCACATTAAAGAATCTGGATTAAGGAAACATATACAAAGCAGTTGTAATGTTCAAAGTATGCATACCCACTTAGATCATAAAAAAAAACGAGCAACCATTCGAGTTTTGTACGGTAGTAGTTTTAGTAATTTTCAATTTTCTCAAAAACTAGAAGACATAGAATCATCTTGTTTTCAGTTTTTGATTAAGAATTAATTAGAGCAACGAATTTCAGAAAAAAAATTATATATAATTTTACAGTTTTGAGAAATTACACTTTAAACCTTTTTATGCTTTTTTATCGCAAATTTTGAGTTTAAAACTCATTTTTTCAAAAACCATGCATAGATTTCACTTGATTCGAAAACTAGCTAATAGAACAGAGGATTGGCTTAAAATAAAGGTATAATACTTTGTTGTAAATATTACCGTTATTTTTTAATATTTTTTTTACATTTTTGGTGCTGTTTTTATGAAATTACCCCTCCCGCCCAAACGGGGTGAGATAGACCCCCTCCCATAGTACAAAATTCTTGTATTAAACTGTTCTACAAAAAACCGTTATAATTTCTTGGCGCCTGAGTTATCGTAGGTACTCTCCCCAAACATTTGCATACACACAAATTATGGAATAAACACATAACACCGTTATTTGTATGCGTCATGTTATTTGAAATTGAAGCTTTTTTTCTTTAAATTTATAATAAATACAATTTAAATTAAAAAAGTAGTACAAATGAAAGGGCACGGTAATGGCAAATAAAGTTCTTGCTCTACATTTATTTACAAATCCAACCTAAGCAATTATTGACCCCCTCTTACTCCAGTACCAATAAAGTCAGATACTTCAAATTTGAAGCATTTACTTAACTAATCAAGTCCAGACGTGGCAATAAATTTCAATCTCTAAGAATTAGTTGTTCCTGAGATATATAGATCTTCATACATCACTAGAACCATATAACTGACCTACTCACCCCTCACTAACTCTTAAATAACTGATACCAGTTTTGTTTAAACACATAAATGTCACACAAGCATTATGCAAACCTATGATATCAAAGTATAACGTGAGTTCGCTGCTGTAATAAAAAAGATGCAAGATGGTCGATCCAAACTGGTGGAAAATTTAGGACTTTCAAACCCTTCTTTTATTAATTTTAAAATGAGAGTAGACTTTAAAAATAATTTCTTAGTATCTTCTTGGAATCGATTTTAAGTCTACAATGGTTGGGAACCAATTTTAAACGTTTAAGATTTCATGCGAAAAAAGATATTGCAAAATCATGTAAAATCTGTGATTTTTTGTTCTACTTCTTATAATAGGTTTATGGTTCTTAATCAAAGAAAAGCAATTAAAAGCATACAGATTTTTTATATGTTTTAGTTTATGAACTAAGGAATAATTTGCGCCCTAGAACTAAACGGTGGATGACGGTGGAAGTTCTTAAAACTCCAATCGAAATTTGGCAAAAGCTAAAAAAACATGTGTTATTGAAAAAAATAAATTTATCTAAAATATATATTTTCCAAAACATATTTTTGCAAATTCGAATAGTATTAATAATAAGCTTTTCAAAAACATATAACACTTATACCTTATCATTATCAATAATTAAAAGAAAGTGGTTTCAAAAGTAGCTTCACTATGTCACGCAAACAGTGTTTTTTCTAGGGAGCACTTTAGAAAGGGTTAAATACTAGAAAGACTGGATGGAAACATAATTTTTTTATTGGAATCTGTACTTTAAGTATTCCTTAATTCATTTCTGCCAAGAAATTAATCTTAAAAATAGTTTTGATAAAACCATTTTTGAGACGCCAACCATCATTTGGGCCCATAGTGCGTCGGGGTGACTTCCCGGCCACGTAAAGCTATCTTAGTTGCGAAGCACCAACAAGCCTCGGATACGGACCGATTTACTGTTGACGAACCAAGCAAACGAAATAAGGACAACGAACTTCGGATCTGCACGTGGAATGTTCTGTCTCTCTATAGACCACGTGCAACCGAACATTTAGCGGAGGCCCTAGACTGCTACAAAGCAGACATCACCGCCATCCAAGAAGTGCGATGGGATGGGCCGGGCAAGAGAAAACTGAAAGACTGCGATATCTACTACGGTGACTGTTACCGACCACAAGGGCAGCGTCTCTTTGGATGTGGATTCGTCGTTAGAGGCAGACTTAGGCAAGAAGTCTTGAGTTTCAACTATGTGAACGAGCGCCTCACGACAATTCGCATCAAGGCTAAATTTGACAACATCAGCCTGATATGCACGCATGCCCCCACAGAGGAGAAAGATGACGACACCAAGGACGAGTTCTACGAGCTCCTGGACAAGACATATGAGCAATGCCATTGCCATAGCTATGACATTAAAATTGTCTTGGGTGATTTTAATGCCAAACTGGGAAGAGAATACGTCTTTGGTGGCACAATCGGAAGATACAGCCTGCACGACACCACCTCCGATAACGGACTCAGGCTAATCGACTTTGCTGCGGGGCGAAACGTTGTGGTAGCTAGTACGCAGTTCCCACATCTCGATATACATAAGGGGACATGGCGAATTCCTGGTCAATCAACCGCCAACCAAATTGACCACATTGTGATCGACGCAAGGCACTCCTCCAGTATCAAGGATGTCCGAACGTTCCGAGGAGCCAACGTTGACTCGGACCACTACCTCGTTGTAGCAAAGGTAATGCTACGGATATCCAGACCAAAGCCAAAACAGGGAAATACTGTGAGGAAGTTCGACGTCGGACGGCTACAGTCGCAGGAAATCGCCAGGTCCTTTTCCGATCGATTCTCTCGCGCCCTCTTAACTAGTCCTTTGCCGCCAACTGCAAACATCGAGAACCAGTGGAAAAACTGCCAGGAAGCCATCAGAGATGCCGCCTCTGACGTGCTGGGCTTTGCACGACCACCACAGCGAAACCCCTGGTTCGACGAAGAATGCCGGCAAGTACATGCAGCCAAACAACAGGCATACAAAGCGGCGCTGCATAGAAGGACCAGAGCTGCTCGCGAGCTCTACGAGCAGAAGAGGAGAGAGGAACACAAGCTTCTTAGAAGGAAGAAGAAAGAGCATGAGAAGCGCGCGATCGAGGAGTTAGAGAGATGCCACTGCAGGAATGAAGTTCGGAAGTTTTACCAAAAAGTAAAAAGAACCTCCCAAGGTTACAAGGCCCGAACTGAAGCCTGAAAAGACGATCAGGGGAACATCGTGGTGGAATCGCAGTCGGTGCTGAGGATATGGAAAAATCATTTCTGCAAATTGTATAACGGCGATGACGAACCGAATTCCGCTAACATGCAAATTGCACCTTTCAACTTGGACGACGTAGGCCAACAATTCCGTCCACCCGATCTTGACGAAGTGAGGATAGCCATATCTAAACTTAAGTCCAATAAAGCTGCTGGAGCTGATGGCCTTGCGGCTGAACTATTCAAGGCGGCTGGCGATGAATTGGTTAGGTGTATGCACCAGCTCATCTGTAAAATATGGTCGGAGGAAAGCATGCCCGATGAATGGAACCTCAGCATTGTTTGCCCGATCCTCAAGAAAGGTGATCCTCTGGACTGCACCAACTACAGAGGCATCAGCCTTCTTAATATCGCCTACAAGATCTTCTCTGCCGTACTTTGTGAACGCCTGAAGCCATTCGTCAACAACCTGATAGGTCCATATCAGTGTGGCTTTAGGCCAGGGAAGTCCACCATCGACCAAATATTCGCACTACGGCAGATCTTGGAGAAAACCCAGGAGTTTCAAATCGATACCCACCACCTTTTTATCGATTTCAAGGCCGCGTATGACAGCATCTATAGAGACGAGCTATATAGAGCAATGTCTAGTTTTGGCATCCCTGCCAAACTCGTCCGTTTGTGCAGGATGACGATGGAGAATGCACGCTGCTCCATCAAGGTCGGCAAAGACCTCACCGACACCTTTGATGTCAAAAAAGGTTTTAGGCAAGGCGACGCGCTGTCATGCGACTTCTTCAACATCGTTCTTGAAAGAATAGTGCAAAACTCTCACGTCAACACTAGAGGCACAATCTTTCAAAAGTCCGTCCAATTACTCGCTTACGCTGATGACATTGACATAATGGGACGAACAAAGCGTGATGTCAGTGGTGCTTTTGTGAGCATTGAGAAGGAAGCCAAGAAGATGGGTTTAACGGTGAATGAAAGCAAAACGAAGTATATGCTGTCAACAAGAAAGGACACCCAACACCGACGTCTAGGACAGAACGTCACTATAGACAGCTATAATTTTGAGGTGGTCAGAGACTTTGTCTACCTAGGATCCGCTGTAAACTCAGCGAACGATACCAGTGCTGAGATCAAACGAAGAATTACTCCTGCCAATCGCTGTTTCTTCGGGCTAAGAAGGCAATTGAGAAGCAAAGCCCTCTCTCGAGCAACTAAACTGTCCCTGTATAAGACGCTTATCATCCCGGTCCTGATGTATGGTGCAGAGGCATGGACACTGCTAACGGTGGATGAGAACGCGTTAGGCTGTTTCGAGAGGAAAATTCTCCGGGTGATTTTTGGTCCCGTCTGCATAGATGGGGAATGGAGGAGAAGATACAACCACAAACTGTATGGGCTGTACAGCGACACCGACCTAGCCACAAAAGTGAAAAGCCAACGACTAAGATGGCTGGGTCACCTAGAGCGAATGGACACCAATGCTCCGGCCCGGAAAGTCTTTGAATCCAACCCCGTGGGACAACGCAGTAGAGGTGGACAGCGTAAAAGGTGGCGTACGCAAGTGAAAGAGGACCTCAACCAACTTGGCGTGCGAAACTGGAGACAGCTAGCTAGAAACCGAGCCGGCTGGAAGAAGCTTGTTGGTTGAGGCCCTGGTCCACCCCGGACTGTAGCGCCACCTTAAGTAAGTAAGTAAGTAAGTAAGAGCTATAACGGAAACATTTGCATCTCTCGAACACCGCAATGTTTCGTGTCTGTCATTATCTTATCGCTATTTTTATTTTTTTGGAAGCGTTGTTCAGGCGTCAGTCTATTCATGTTGAAATGCCAAACCAAACTAAAAATAAATCACTTGATAGCTGACAAAATGGCCACCAGTTAAAATAGTGTTGCCAACTTAAAGTTCTATCCCTCTAAAAAAAACACCCTTTATAATATGCTGATGCCAGGTGTGGATGCAGGGGACTTTTGAGAGCTCAACAACCCCCCTTTTGGAATAAAAAAACTTAAAAAATAGAAGTTCCTCTATTCCTTCTCAAATACAGGTACCAACACACCATATTTCTTTATTAGTTTCAAATTTTCTGGAATATTAAAGAAAATCACTCTCAATACGTTTATATTTCCAGAAACTACATATTTAATTTATTTAGGAGTCAGTGGCTCAAAAAACCAAGCGAAGAAAATAACATGCTCCTAACGCGTTCCTGGAAAAATTAACATCATTTGAAGCATTTTTTTTTTTTCGAAAGTCACGAAAATTTGAGACTTTCAAAATTTACCAAAACTACAAAATTACAAGCACAATTTTGTGTTATGTAAAATTGTTTATAAACTAATAGTCCACGCAACCCGATAGCTTTAGTCCAAACATTTACAAAACTGCTGGTCGGACACGCTTTATCCGGTCGCAATGGTTAGAAAATGCACTTTTCAGGATGCATTTTCCGCTAAATGTACCTAGAATACAAGCAACTTATATAAATTGGGTATCAAATGAAAGCTAAGACTGTCCTCTACACGATACCATTGGTCGGACATATTTTTTTTGGCTGTTGCGACGAGTCCCTATGCCCCAGCCGGGGTTACAGGACACGATGATGATATTAGTCTTAAGAAACCCTTTACAAATTGGTTCTACAGATAAGAAAATTCACTTTTCAGACTTTCTTGCTAACTATGTATGATAGTTAGTTGAATTTCCTGTTCATATTATCAATAAATATTTCCCTAACAACTGAAACAGATGTCTCACTTTGCAATACCTACACTCGTAGGTGCCTCCACCTACATAGTCGCTTAAAATAGTATTTAACAAATTAAATCGAAATAAGTTCCCCTGCTTGTCATAGCAAAATGTTATTTTGAACATCTGTTGCACACTATGACAAGCAAATGCAAATTTCGTACATTAACACTTTGTAACATTCAAAATTGTTCTCTTATCAAATTTTATTTGCTTACATTTTCTTGTTGTTCCATCATCTGCCAAAATAAAGGGATAAGTTGTTCATAAAATAATATCAAATATGTTTATACATGAATGTACATATGCGCCTACTGCCTACTCCTACCTTCATATATACATGTATTTGTAAGCATGCTTCCAATTTCATTATTTCAAGGATCACCTTGTGATGTTGCCGGTTCATGGAACTCCGAAACAATTGGTCTTCAATTTCATATATCAATAGCAAATCCATCAACATCATCGCGCACATTTATCGAAGGAAAAAGAATTGACATTGAACTAACAGAAAGGGTTCCCCCAAGGCAACACGATTTAATGGAATGCGATTGGTTTCTGACAGGGAGTACTGTGAAGCAAGTTGGGGGTCCTTTTTATATGACGGCTCAGAAGGCCGATAGATTTATTGTGGCTACTTTTGCTGGTAAGTGATTAAGGTTTTGGTTATTTTTGATTATTGATTTATGTTATGTGTACCTACACGAATATTAAATTCAATAGCAGGACATTTCATTAATATTTTTTTACTGGAATTGTTTTTTTGGTCAATTTAGTCTAGTCGGAAGGTACATGTGAACTGATGAAATAACAAAGATTAAATACTATTTGGGTTGGGATACTTGCCTATTTGCGTTGGGCGCCATTTTGGTTTTTATGAAATAACTTGTTCACATGCTACAACAAAAGTGGTTGCTAATATCATTTGTTTAACCTATTTACTTTAGGTAAGGTTGATGGGTTGACGGTTGATCTTGTTTCCGTCACGCTTAGATGGACCATCCCTTTAAAATATATCCTATCAAATCCTATGGGGCATCGAACCTTTTGGAGTCTTTCATTAAATTTATTATTATTATTATTTATTAATATGTAATTTAAATTACAGGGTAATACAAATTTAAATTGACATGTTATCGTTGAAGAAACAGCTACACAAAAATGTTTTCCTTATATTGCAGAGTGCCGGACAGTGACCTAGGTAGTGAAGGGTGTCCTCCACTACTTCTTTGTCTACGCAGCCTCTGCATAGGTCTTCATTACTTAGTCTCAGCTTCTTTTAATGATACACTAAGGTCCGGTTGTACAAACGTGGTTCAAATTTTGATCCATGGTTCAACAATTTTACTGGCTGATTTTGGCGGAATTACTGATGGTCAACGATGTGAAGTATTATAAAGTAGCCAATTTAATGCCTGAACCATCTCATCGTTCAACTTCAGTTAATTCGCCAAAGTCAGTGAGTTAAAATTGCTAAACCACGCGTTAAATATTTCTACAACTGACCCTAAGAAATTATTTCCTGTAACAATCCCTATCAAAAGATTCAGGGATCTCTTTTTCAGGCTTATGACGTATTCCATCTTTTTCTTATTGTGTGAGTGAGTTCCATCTTCCATCTGTCATTGGGAGGTTCCACTATCTTCTTACCCATTGTGTGTTTAATAGCACAGGGTGGAATTTCAACACTGGAGTCTGTTACGCTTAGATCTAACGATGAACCAGTCCTTGCAAATTCATCTGCTTTTTCATTTCCTAGAACTCCACCGTTTCCAGGGACCCAGCAGAGTCTGATGAACCTTAAGCTCTTCGCGATAGCATGAAACCAGCTTCGATTTTAATTCTGTTGCAGAGATAGCTTTGATTGCTGTCTGGCTATCAATGTAAAAAAAGTCCGTGGTATCGCCATCATTGAGATCTGTTTGATCTGCCTTAATCACTGCCAGAACCTCTGCTTGGAAGACACTGCTTTAATCAGGGAGTCTTTAAGTGTTTGCTTAATTGAGTGATTCTGAGAAGGAGCCCGCACCTACTTCCGTATCCATCTTCAATCTGTCGGCGTAAATTTCTACCATACCGGTTTATCTGATTGTTGAAAACCAGCACCCTCTCTCGTGGGGATGGAGACAGAGAACGGTTGTTCAAAATTTGTACGGGGCGCTTTGTAGTCTGTGTATACATACCCCTCCGTAAATTTGTTAGTAATTCGCGCAAAACCTACGGAGTTCTTTGTCCAGCTATTAGTCTGCTTTAGTCTAAGAGCACCGTATGCTGCAGATACGAAAAGATCTAGGAGTCTTAGATTGAGTTGGTATAGTTTCCTTTCCCGCAATGGGTGTGGCCCTCATTGCCCCTCCCAATGATTCCTATGCACGCTAGTCTTTGAACTTTATTAAGCTTTTTATAATTTGATTCCTTATCCATTCCGCTCCACCAAACTAGGCTACCATATGTATGGATCGGTTTATAATGGCCGTGCACATCCACATTATGATTTTAGGGTTTGAACCCCAGTTCTTACCAAAGATCCTGTTGCAGGAGTAAAAAGTGATCATTCATCATTGATTCTTGGCTTTTTCTTTACCTATAGACTAAGAGCCCACAGCAGATTTTGGGTGTGAACGATAGCAAAAAAAGAAGTATAGGTGTCGAAAGCTCCATTAAAGACTATTAAAAAAATCAAAGTCTTGCAGTCCACAACTGGGGCCTTTGTGAGAAACAGTGCATCAAAAAAAAATATGAATGCAACTTTGAGGATAATCGTGTTAGCCGAAATTGGTTTTCACTCCTTCTTTGAGAAGCTCCTCGGATCACATATCATGGAATCTGAGACCATTTGAGTGTATAGTTAGCTCTACCAGACCGTTTAAAAAATTCAAAATTCTAAGTGAATAACGGTTTTTTTAAACAGTCTGGCAGGGCGAATTAAACACTCAAATGATCTCAAATTCCGTGATATGGGATCCGCGGAGCTTATCTAGAGAGGGGTGCAAACCAATTTCGGCTTACACAATTATCCTCGAAGTTGCATTCATATTTTTTTTTGATGCACTGTTTCTCACAAAGGCCCCAGTTGTGGACTGCAAGACTTTGATTTTTTTAATAGCCTTTAATGAAGCTTTCGACACCTATACTTCTTTTTTTGCTATCGTTCACACCCAAAATCTGCTGTGGGCTCTTAGTCTATATGTATAAGCTGTTCGAAAGTTTTTAAAACAAACGATCTAAGACTTTTATTGCTCTATAGTCTTTAGCTTCATTGATGCTTGGCTTTCCGGCTTTCGGTATGAAGACTACTTTTATATCACGCCATGCCCCTACTTAAGGCTGCTTAAAAAGAAGCTCTTGAGATATTGTGTGACGTGTTGTGTTTTTCTGTAGCATCATGGGGAAGATGCCGTCTGTTCCTGGAGATTTGAAGAGTGGAAACGAATATATCGCCCAGTTTTTTTTCCCTCCATTATATTATCTGGTGGCACCATTTACTCTGTTTGTACTGCATCTTCTATAAGTTGTTAACGTCAAAGTTACAACCAGGAAAATGAGTTTTGATAAGGAGCTCCAGTGTTTCTCCACATGATTCAGTCCATTGATCATTAAGATCCTTAAGAGGCCCTAGGGGATCTGGTTCCTTAGAATTTCTGTAAATTCTGTGGTGGCTCTATCTAGGAATGCAGGTCCATTTAATGAATTATTTTCTAAGGATTTGATCCAAGTCACTTACTTCCTATTGAAAGTATGTTAGTATTACAAAAAATTCTAGACGATTTCTCGAAGGCTATTGTGTCTGGTATTAGATATTCAATGATTTTATGATCTGAGAAAGACAGCTCTTTTGACACCCTCCTCTAGCATCGCATCCTAGCGCTAGGTCGTGATGTTTCGCTTCTGCAGCATGTTGAACTAACTGGCTTATTAGGTCAGCTGGTGGCCCTTCCGTCTCGTCGTAAGGCAAATATCCCATCTCTCTCCAACTTGACGGTCTGATCTAAATGTCTGTATTTGGATAGAAGAAAAAGGTTAAACTGGTTTCTAGCTACGATACTGGTTATAAGGCTACTGCTGCATTCAGCCCTCTAATTTTTCCACCTGCTTACCAGGGTTCATGCACGAGGGCGACGTCAGTTTGACTATTCTCCAGGAGATAGGCTAGGTTGACATTGGCAACTTTATGATAAAGATTTATTTGAAAAAATTTCACGATTAGTTTTTGACTACCGACCCCTTATATACCTACTTTTTGTTCAGATTGGCTATTAGACTGAGTTTGCAGCGGTTTGTACCAATGCAAAACTTGAAGCCAATTTTTTGCAGAAATGGCAAAGATTTTTGGCTCAGTAGTACCGTCGCTTCTATTCCTTTGGTGGTCTGCTCATTCCTCACATCGACAACATCCCAGTTTTGGTTGAGCTGGTCGGTGTTTAGGGATCTATGGTTTCTTTCGATACGGTACCTTGGGATCACAGGTTCTTTGATCACCACTTTCGATTTAGTCAGTGATCTTCTACTTATAAGTTCGGTGGAGCACAATATTCTGCCAAGGAACATTAGTGTTCTTCACGAATTCTTGGAGCCATGCATTGGTATATTTATCCTCGTATGCTACAAGCAAGAAATCTTGCACGATTTTGAGGGTACCGAATAGGGGCATTGGTCCATTCTTAACGATAGCTTCGTTTACCGTGTCAAGGAATCTAGATTTCAAAAGCTTCCATTGGTCTTTCGTCAGTTTCCGGGATGGGTTTCCAAAGTCAGCAATTTCCAGCTGTTGGTCCTCCACGGTTACCTTCGAAAGCCCAGGGGCCTAATCACGTAGAACAAAAACGATCGGACGATATCGCTTCGACGATAGCTGTCTTTATTATTCTCTATGCATATGGTAGAGATAGCAATGGTGGAAACCATATCGTGCGATCGTTTTTATTTTACATGATTTGGCCCCAGCTTTTTTCCTCGAAATCGTATCGATATTCCTCACTCTTTTGGATGACCTTGCAGTAGGGTTTGGGTCAGAGAGAGAGGTGGCTGCTCTTTCCCCAGCACCGTCCCTTGGGTAACCTTGGAATTAGGTCTGTTGCGTCCGTCCTTTGTTGTTTCCACCGTCATGTCCTCTAGTCGTTGATACTATCCTTCCAGGGCTCGCTTTTCCTTTGTTGTTAATGACTGCGGATTTCTTTTGCTGAGCCGCCGAACGATCTTCTCAGCATTTCGTTTTTGTCTGCGCTGTATTTCTCTGTCACTTAGGCAGCCTTTTGGCTTACCTTTGCGTGTTAAAGATACTGCGCCGTCTTTGGTCACGTTCATGCTGCTTGGGTCAAGGGAGTTTACCGCATTTTGTTTGCATTTAAGACTATTACCCATAATGTTTTCTGTATGCATAGACCTCATCATCGATTGTCTTCTTATCTACGAGACGTATAGGAGCAAGAAGTTCCATGTTTATCTGGTCCTTTAGAAAGACAAAGCATGAAGACCTGTTTATAAGCCCATTTTTTTGCCAAGAAAAATAGTCACTGCCATGCCATGCTTTAAAAGGTCTAAATTACAAACTTTTAGCTAATAGAACCTAAGATTTCTGAAATACTTACTTACTTAAGGTGGCGCTACAGTCCGGGTTGGACCAGGGCCTCAACCAACAAGCTTCTTCCAGCCGGCTCGGTTTCTAGCTAGCTGTCTCCAGTTTTGCACGCCAAGTTGGTTGAGGTCCTCTTCCACTTGCGTGCGCCACCTTTTACGCTGTCCACCTCTACTGCGCTGTCCCACGGGGTTGGATTCAAAGACTTTCCGGGCTGGAGCATTGGCGTCCATTCGCTCTAGATGACCCAGCCATCTCAGTCGTTGGCTTTTCACTCTTGTGGCTAGGTCGGTGTCGCTGTACTGCCCATACAGTTCGTTGTTGTATCTTCCTCTCCATTCCCCATATATGCAGATGGGACCAAAAATCACCCGGAAAATGCTCCTCTCAAAAAGCCTAACGCGTTCTCATCCACCGTTAACAACAGTGTCCATGCCTCTGCACCGTACATCAGGACGAGGATGATGAGCGTTTTATACAGAGACAGTTTAGTTGCTCGAGAGAGGGCTTCTCAATTGCCTTCTTAGTTCGAAGAAACAGCGATTGGCAAGAGTAATTCTTCGTTTGATCTCAGCACTGGAATTGTTCACTGTAGTCCAGTAAATAGAGGTAAAAATAGGGGGGTTACCCTACAAAAGGTCGGGTATTTCTAAATTTTTGATATGTTATATGGTATGGTTAGTAGATGAAAATTCCAAAATTCCACAACCACGCCCCCTCCGCCCCCTTCAAAATCCTGGAAGAACTACAAAAAATCGGCACTTTTCTCAGTTTTTTGCTTATAACTTCTTTTCGGTATATTTGTACGGAAAGAAGTATGCAGAACATTTGTAGACAATAAAATTTCCTACAAATATGACCTAAAAAATATTTTTGTACAACCACTACAATCAGCGCTATGGAGCTCCCAAAAAAGGCTAAAATTTCGTATTTTGTAAGATTTTCAGTTTATTCCCTCTTTACAGCACAATAACTCCTTAACCGTCAAGTTTAGGACAAAATTTGTCATAATCAATCTTTTAGATAATTTAATTGGCTACCAATTTTATGTAACTACAGTTGACGTCCTCTAAGTCGAACTCCCCCTAAGTCGAATTTCCCTCTAACAAGAATTTTTTCACCATGTTTGTTGTATACTCCTGTCAAATTTCCAAACTTACACTCCTCGTCAACTGAATACGCACAAACATTTTTTAATATACTTTATCCATTTTTTCCAAACAGTGATGGTTATTATGCCATCTGTTGATGCTAACTATTCCCTTAAGATGTTAAGCAGATAATTCCGAAAGAATTATCCAAAAACAACCGTGAGTTTTTCTTCAACCACTTGCAAAGTGTTTTATATGCAAAGTAGGAGTTTTTTTTTTAGTCAACTGAATAGGTACAACGCCATTTTCTTCGTTGTTTATAAGTTTTTTGGAGTGCTTGACAGTTTAAATTAACGATTTTAGTGTTTTCAGTAAAATTTAATTCTTGATTTCAAATTTTAAGAAAAATGGGTAGATCTACGTGTCTTAACAGTGTTGAAAAAGCTAAAATCGATTTACTTAGAGACCAAGGCCTAACTGGACGTGCAATAGCTGAAAAAGTTGGCCGAAGTTTTAATGTAGCTTATTCTTACTTGAAAAATAAAGATGCATACGGCAAAAACATGAAGGGAGGTAAGAAAACAGCAAACACAGCAGCTGAGAGACGAAGAATTTTAAGATATGCATCAAATTCTTCTGATTCTGTGGCAAAAATAAAACAAAAAATCGGCGTAAACGCAAGTTGCTCAACAGTATTAAGAGTAATCAACAACTCAAGCCATCTTAAACGAATGAAACTTAAGAAAAAACCACCACTTGACGAGAGACGGAAAATGTTGCGATTAGATTTTTCAAGACTTCACATGAGTTGGAAAAAAGAATGGTATCACTATCACGTGGTTTTTTCAGATGAAAAAAAGTTTAATTTTGATGGCCCTGATGGGTTCAACTTCTATTTTCACGACTTAAGAAAAGAAAAAAGATTTTTAAAGCGCCATCATAGTCGTGAAGGAGGTGTCATGATATGGGGAGCAGTCAGTTGTTATGGAACAGTTGAGCTCGAGGTTGTAACATCAAGAATGACAGCAGCTGGGTATAAAGTAATTTTGGAAAGAAATTTTTCTAAATTTTCTAACATCTTTGGACCCATAAACTGGACCTACCAACATGATAATGCGCCTATTCACTCAGCGCGCATAATAAAAACATGGATAGAGGAGCAACAAGTGCAGTTGCTTCAATGGCCGCCGTACTCACCTGATCTAAACATCATAGAAAATGTCTGGGGATGGTTAGTACGCAAAGTTTATGAGGGTGGTCGTCAGTTCGAAGACAAAGAAACCTTAATTTCTGCAATCAAATTAGCGTGGAGCGAAATTTCGTTAAATTACATTAAAAAGCTATACGATTCCATGCCGGATCGAATTTACGAAGTAATTAAAAATAAAGGTGGAAGTACCCACTACTAAACTTAAACAAAAACTTGTTTCATTCCATTCCAATACCAATTTTAATTTTTGTACCTATTCAGTTGACTCAAAAAAAAACTTCTACTTTGCATAAGTTACACTTTGGAAGTGGTTGAAGGAAAAACTCACGGTTGTTTTTGGATAAAACTTTGAAATTCTGTTATTTATATGTTACGAAAATTTTTACCATCAACAGATGGCATAATAACCATCACTGTTTGGAAAAAATGGATAAAATATATTCAAAAATGTTTGTGCGTATTCAGTTGACGAGGAGTGTATGTATTTTTCTCTGAATCGAATTTTTGCAAAACTCTCTCTAACTCGAAGATTTCGACTAAGAGAGAGTCGACTGTATTTTCATTTTGTGACCAATACAATGTGGAATACTGTGAGTTTTGAGAAAGTGTTTTTTATTCAAACGTTTTTACGAACTCAATTTCTTTTCTGTCTGTTTTATACTGTACTGTAGTGTACTGGAATCCCGTAGAAATTTTATTACCGATTTGTCTAACCACCTTAATCGATTGAAGTATACATAGGAGAATCAGAAAACTTGGATAGACATCACGATATTCTGAACCCGGTGTTTAAGTCGCTATTTTTTGGAGGTAGTGCCCAAAATTCCATTAAAAACTAAACTACATAGGCACTGGTTTTGATGAAATTTATAGACATGATAATTGACGAGATGAAAAACCAATACAATTAACTTCCCCCCACTGCCGCTCCCACTTTTTTAAAACATAATATTTTCGAAAAAAATTATGAAAATTCGGGTGTTGTTCAGATGACCCATGAAGGGCCGAAACCACAAGTGCTTTGGTGATGGCTTATCCTCTGATCCAGAGGTTTGATCGTCCTTATTGCTTTCAACTTGGGATTCAGAAACTCAAATGGCTGGAGCATTGTTTCCCATTCGCACAATCTAGTTTAGCCAAGTCGACGTATTTCGATTTTTTGGACTACATTGTCTTTGAACAGCTCATTGAGCTCACGTTTGTGCCTTCTCCTCCAAAAATCCGTCAAATAATACGAGTATTACTTGCAAAAGAGCCCAGTATCAGTTTTTATTACTGATTTTCATCTTACCAAGAGTAGGAGTGTCTTGAGCGTAAGAAGAGTGTTGAACCTTTTTTGACAAACATAGATTAGAAGCAGTGGTTTCGAAAAGCATTTTTTCGTCTCGACTTGAAGTTCATTGGTCATTTTCAGAATTTTTGATCTTTTACTGGCATTCATTTTAATGTCCTTCATCATAACTACCTACAATTTGTATTCCAATGAGTAGGATGGAAGACAAGACTTGCTCCGTATACAAACAACGTGGACAAAATTTGCTTAAATTTACCAAATGTATTAGGTTAGGTTAGGTTATATAGAGCTGGATGTCAGTGATCAATACTGACACTTAGACCAAAGTTGTCCCGTTGTGATACCATATGTATCTTGAAAAATCTTCCTCACTCGTGAAACCATTTAGAGCTCCTGACGAAGCGTGCAAGACTGTAAATGTCTTTGCTTGCCAGAACACTAGGATCGTTATAGTAGTAACCTCCTAAGTGGAGCCTACGTCTGTGTGAAAGAGCAGGGCAATTACAGAGAAGGTGAGGAATCGATTCTTCCTTCTCCTCGTCCATACAGCTACTGTAAAAATCATTTAAAAGTACGCCAAGCCTCGTTGCGTGCCTACCTTTTAAACAGTGCCCCGTTATGACACCTACAATAGAGCTTATGTGCACTCTGCTTAGTGATTTTAAACACTTGGAGCGCTTTAAGTCAAGGCTTAGCTAAATTTGTTTTGTCGCCAAACAAGTAGTAATGTTGTCCCACCCAATGTTTGTTCTCTCCAAGGCTTCTTGCTTCAGCAAAAGTTTACACGTAGCGATGGGCATACCAATATTTAGCTTTTCATGTAAAATGGGTTGTAAAAGTAATGTTCCACTTCTAGCGAGCTCATCAGCTTTACATTTACCTGAAATGTTACTATGACCCGGCACCCAACAGAAGGAATATTAAACTGTTGCGCCATCTCCAACAGAAATGATCGACAGTTAAGGGCTGTTAAGTTTGAAGAGGCAGAGTCCAGGGATTTAATAGCAGCTTGGCTATCAGAGAAGGTTGATATCACGTTTTTTTTGTGCCAAGATAGTTCTTTTATCGCTAGAAGTTCGGCCTGGAATACGGTACAGTGATTAGAAGACGAAATGAGAGACTTTAATCAGAGTACACATCTCCACCAACCCCATTGTCGATCTTCGATCCGTCGCACAACGGGCAAAAATAGTCGATTTAGTGGCCAAAAATCAAATTTTTCATGTCTTCAAAATACTCAAGTTCCATCATAAGTCAGTAGAAAAATACTCATACGAGCAATATGTAAAATTTAGTTTTACTAAATATGTCCAGGTTAAGAGAAAAAGCACCTCAGACTTAGAAAAAAATTGTATTCATGTAAAAGACATTTTCTAGCATGGTTTAAAACCACGATTTTTTAAGAAAACCCGTTTAGAAAACGATCGGTTTTGTTATAGTAAGTTTTTCTACATATTTGTTTGTTATAATGTGGTAAAAACACATTAAAAAACGGTAAGCTGGATAGTACCGTTAAATTTTGTTAAACCAATCTTACTTAAACCAATTTTTCAGGTTCATTAAAGTGGTACAAAAATTCACAACTTTTCACAACCTTCATTTATTTATGTATTGAAAGTGAAATATGTGCTCTATCGAAATTTAAAAAAATCATACCTGCATGAATCCCACTTTAGGAGTTAGAGCGATCAAAAGTCTGAATAGCGACTTTTTCTTCGCAAAATTTTGCATAAAGGGTACCTTATTGTTTTCATTTAGTCCAATTTTCAAGTTACAAGTGAGCTTGTACCAGTTTTCTCTGACTCTGCCAAAACTGAGCTCCTAATCTTGCCTAGTAGGTAATAGATTGTTGCAAGACTGATTTGAAATTATTTGCAACTAAAGTTTTGGTAGGCACAGTGGTGGCTTAAAAGCTTCTTTTTGATTGTTTTTGTGAAGACCCGAAGGCGAATGCCAAAGACTTAAAAAAAATTGATCAGTAAGTTTGACCTTAATATAAGAAAATATATATTAGAGTCAGAAAAACAAAAATGTCCACAAGAGGACGACCAAAAATACTATACTGATAAATCAAAAAGACGAAAAATAAATGAATTTAAAGCTAATTGTCCAAGATCTGATGTTGATATTAAGAAAAATACACGCATAATTAAATAAAAAATCACCAACCATAAGAAGTCAGAAGTTATTGTATATGCTGTAGAAAGAGCAACCAAAGAAGATATAGATAGAGGAAGCTTTAGCAATTTTTCGAACTTAGGACTTTCAAAAGATAAACATTTAATATTAAAACAACACCTGATGAGCAAAAACAAAAAATGATGTTCTCCCTCTTATTCCTCGATAAGTCATGCAAAAATAAACTGCGTCCCATCAAACTGGAATGTTTCAGAAACTTCGGGCGAATTAAGTCTCCACGAATTTATTTTTTTTTTCAAAATGTTGAGTTTGAAAATATTTTTTTTTTCAAAAGCTAATTATTAAAATAACGTTATTTATTTATAAAATAGAACAATAAGTTTTTGGCATTACATCCCAGTATTGTAAGTGTTATTGTTGTTTTGTTTAATAATGTTCTATACACATTAAAAGTCATTTTTTTTATAAATTGCCTCTCACGCATAAACGGGGCGATAAAGACCCCCCTCCAAAACAATTTTTTTCTTAAAATATGTTCAAAAATAATTTTTCGAAGTATTGAACTTTAACTTGGAATTAATGTTTTATTTTGAAAAAACAAACTCATTTTGTTATTAGTTTTCAAATAAAAGTAACAAACATTTTTTAAACAAGGCAATGTAAATCAATTGGTACTAAAATAAAGTTATTAATACAAAAAAAATCATAAGAAAATATCAACTGGTTCAAAAGTTATAGATTTTTGGCCACCAAATTAACGATTTCTGCCCACTGTGCGTCGGTGTAGAAATGAATTGATTGATCTAAGAATTCCACATCCTCCCAGGTGGATCTGGAAAGGTATGGTTACTTCAAAGTTTTTATTGAAATTCAGCAGTGGGATTTTGTAGTCAGTGTAAACCAATTGTATTGGTCACAAAATGAAAATACAGTCGACTTCCTCTAAACTGAATTCTCACGGGATATCAAAATTATTTCAAGTTAAAGAGTTTTGCCGAAGGTTCATTTAGAGAGAAATAAATAAGTTTGGAAATTTGAGAGGAGTATACAACCAACATGGTGAAAAAAATCTTGTTAGAGGGAAATTCGACTTAGGGGGAGTTCGACTTAGAGGACGTAGACTGTAGTTGCATAAAAGTGGTAGCCAATTAAATTATCTACAAGATTGATTATGACAAATTTTGCCCTAAGCTTGACGGTTAAGGAGTTATTGTGCTGTAAAGAGGGAATAAACTGAAAATCTTACAAAATACGAAATTTTAGCCTTTTTTGGGAGCTCCATAGCGCTGATTGTAGTGGTTGTACAAAAATATTTTTTAGGTCATATTTGTAGGAAATTTTATTGTCTACAAATGTTCTACATACTTCTTTCCGTTCAAATATACCGAAAAGAAGTTATAAGCAAAAAACTGAGAAAAGTGCCGATTTTTTGTAGTTTTTCCAGGATTTTGAAGGGGGCGGAGGGGGCGTGGTTGTGGAATTTTGGAATTTTCATCTACTAACCATACCATATAACATATCAAAAATTTAGAACTACCCGACCTTTTGTAGGGTAAAACCTCTCTATTTACTGGACTACTGAGTTTATAGCGGATCCTAGGTAGACAAAGTCTCTGATCACCTCAAAATTATAGCTGTTTATAGTGACGTTCTGTCCTAGACGTCGGTGTTGGGTGTCCTTTCTTCTTGACAGCATATACATATTACGTTGAACTTTCATTCACTGTTTGTTTGTCCGATTCGCATTGTTCGTCCGATTATGTCTATGTCGTCAGCGTAAGCGAGTAATTGGACGGACTTTTGAAAGATTGTGCCTCTAGTGTTGACGTGAAAGTTTTGCACTATTCTTTCAAGAACGATGTTGAAGAAGTCGCATGACAGCGTGTCGCCTTGCCTAAAAACTTTTTTATATAAGAAGGTTTTATAATACAAATTCTATATACTACTGAAATAAATCAGCCAAGTAGAAGACTTAGCATTAAGGATTGGACTTGTTGAATTATTGATTCAAAATAGCTTTTTATGGCCTTTAGTCCTACAAATTGGCGTTTCGTTCGGCTTACTCACTTGAACTCATCAGTGACATAGTGAGGGCTTTGTCAGACGCAATTTGTATTAAGTTCAGTTCAACTTACATGAATTTTTCAACGAAAATCCACTGTAAACTATATCCAACAAGATTAGAATTCCTAATCATTAAGCTGGAAGTTTTTTTGCCCGGGGCCAGGCATAGTTTCTATATAAGAAGGTTTTATAATACAAATTCTATATACTACTGAAATAAATCAGCCAAGTAGAAGACTTAGCATTAAGGACTATGTCACTGATGAGTTCAAGTGAGTAAGCCGAACGAAACGCCAATTTGTAGGACTAAAGGCCATAAAAAGCTATTTTGAATCAATAATTCAACAAGTCCAATCCTTAATGCTAAGTCTTCTACTTGGCTGATTTATTTCAGTAGTATATAGAATTTGTATTATAAAACCTTCTTATATAGAAACTATGCCTGGCCCCGGGCAAAAAAACTTCCAGCTTAATGATTAGGAATTCTAATCTTGTTGGATATAGTTTACAGTGGATTTTCGTTGAAAAATTCATGTAAGTTGAACTGAACTTGTTAAACAACATAAACAACAATAATGCTGACTGTATTACATTCTGAAATGGATACAACGAACGAACGCGGTGGCGTTCGATCGTTGCATATCGACCCATATTTAATTATATTTATTCATTGTAAGCATTTATTTTATTTATCCATTGTAAGCATTTTATGCAACTAATAATAAGTATAAAAGAGGCATTGGCCCACAAATAAATATCATTTTAAAACAATTCGTTGAGTAGTAATTTGATCCACTTTTCACATACAGTTCAGGTTTCAAGTGCCTGCAATTGTACCATCCAATATCAAATTAATTGTGCACCATTTTACACAGAATAAACAAATCAAGTTCAAGTGCTTGTATTTGTTATCAAATTGTGTTCTGCACATTAATAATTCAATCATTTTGGTGACCCCTACATTCAAAGAACATCAGCTTTACTATGGATAGTTTAGCCAGGAGCCAACGCATATCTGGAGAGGAGATACAATCAATCATCCGCAACTTCTCGAAAGATTCCTCCACCCGCAAAACAACTAGAGAATACTTCACGTCAAGACTCAATCGTCTAAACACCGTATGGGAAGAATTCGAAGCTACAGATGGCAGAATTCGCGACACACCAGACATATCGTTAGACCACGAGTACTTTACCTCTAAGTATTTTGACCAAATCAAGACATTATACGAAAAGTATAAGCAAATCTTGAGTGATTCACTGGCGCAGATAGAGGCCAGTAACAACACCAAACTTGATGTCGTGCCAAAGGGTACAGAAGATAACCAATCTAAACCTAATGATGCATTGACATCAACAAAAAATCTTGCTCTTAAAGAACAAGATAACAACCCAAACATTGATACCCTGATGAGAAGACAAAAGGCACTTATGAATTCACTAGCCCGACTCATCAACGGAAAAATAAAAGAAGAAGCACCCATCCAATGTCTGGAGTCTATGAACAGACTTTGGACCCAGGTTGAGGAGATTCATCACTCAATTTGGGAAGCTGTCAATGATCCGGAATCTGAGGGTTACAACATGGAGTTGTACACCGAATTAGAGACATCAGTTCTCAAAAATCAAGCTTCTTTGAGCAAAACATCATCAAGCGTTCAAAGAAGCGAGCCATCAAAACAGCTAACTGATCGCCCGGCAATTCAGTTGCCTAAAATGTCGATACCCAAATTCGACGGCGATTATTTAAAATGGCAAACATTTTCAGACATCTTCACTAAGATGATACATGAACAACCATTACCACCCGTCCAAAAAATGTGGTATTTGAAGACAAATGTGTCCGGTGATGCAGAGAGACTGATGCGCCACCTTGAACTGACTGAAGACAACTACAGTATCGCTTGGAATATCCTCCAGGATCGTTTCAGCAATAAAAGGGCGCAAACCTCAGCACTTATCCAGAGAATTCTCAGTCTGCCGAACATTAATCCAGAAATGAAGGCCATCAGAGAATTTCATGACGCAATCCATGAATGTCTTGCAGCACTCAAAACTCTTGGCATTGAGACAGCATCTTGGGCCCCATTACTCACTCATCTCTTAATAAAGAAGTTGGATCGACAAAGCCACCTATTATATGAACAATCACTTCAAAACCCTCGAGAGCTTCAGACGATGGACGAATTTCTCAAATTTTTAAAAAACCGATTTGAGTCTTTAGAAGCTGTTGGCGGAAAAGAAAAGGCCAAGGCGGTGACAACAATAGCCACGTCCAACACGGAAAATTGCAAGGTATGTGGGATAAAAGGCCACCCTATTTACTATTGTGAGAAGTTCTTAAAAATGTCAGCTGCTGAAAGGCTTAAGTGGACCCAAAGACGACATCTATGTGTAAATTGTTTCAAGGTTGATCATAATGCGAAATCATGCTCATCACGATGCTGCACTAAGTGCTCAGGTAAACACAATACCTTACTGCATTTAGAAAAGGCATGTTCATCAAGTCCAAATCAAAGGAAATCCAATCCATCTACAACCATCGTAGCAGGTGCTACACCTACCAAATTGATGTCATCAGAAGTGGGAGGCTCATCACCGCTCACGGTTGCCACTATACAACAATTGAATAACAAGCAAGGTTACGTTCTTTTGGCCACCGCAAGGGTTCTAATCACAGCAAATGATGGACAAACATGTGAAGTTAGAGCCATCTTAGACTCCGGTTCTCAAATAAACCTTATAACTGAGAGACTTATTAAACGCTTATCCTTATCACCAACACCATCATCTCTATGCATTGAGGGCATCGGCAGAAGAACACGAAACACAACACAGCGAATAAACATTCAACTTCACTCAACAATGGGCAATTTCGCATGCAGACTGGAAGCCTTCATACTTCCGAACATCGTATCTCCTCAACCCACTCAAAACCTAGATACTTCTACCTGGTCTATACCAGAAAACATCAACTTGGCAGATCCCAACTTCCACCGATCCAGTAAGATTGAAGTCCTTTTGGGAGCAGAATTTTATCATCAGTTAATCCGCCCCGAACAAATACAAATCGGCGACAAAATGCCAATTTTACAAAACACAGTATTTGGTTGGGTAGTAACCGGGAAAATTGAAGATACGACATACAACACTGCTACTTGTGGCATCTTTTGCGAAGAAGACTCAACCAACGAGCTTATTGAACGGTTTTGGAGGCTTGATGACTTTGAAAACACACCAAAACAGATGACATCATTAGAAAAATACTGTGAATCACACTTCATTCAAAATGTGTCTAGATCGGAATCTGGGCGTTTCATCGTTAGGTTACCATTTCGAGAAAATGGCGTAGCACTAGGTGACTCTATGCAAACAGCGTTTAATCGTTTTATGTCACTAGAAAGACGACTAAACAAAAACCCTAAACTAAGAGAAGATTACGTCAAATTTATGGACGAATATGAATCTCTTGGCCACATGGAAGAGATCAGACAAGACAGCATTCAAGGACCCCACTTCTTCATACCTCACCATTGCGTATTGAAGCCTGACAGCAGTACAACAAAACTACGGGTGGTCTTCGACGCCTCAGCAAAAACTTCGTCTGGTCTATCGCTTAATGACATCCTCCACACTGGGCCTACAGTTCAAAGTGAACTATTATCTATACTACTTCGTTTTCGCCTGCACAAGTACGTTTTTACAGCAGATGTTGAGAAGATGTACAGGCAGATTCTGGTACATGAAGAAGATCAACCCTACCAACTCATCATGTGGAGACGGAGATCATCAGAAGAGATAAGGTACTATAGATTGAAAACAGTAACTTACGGAACATCATCCGCACCTTACTTGGCAACTAAATCCTTGCAATACTTAGCAACCCAAAACAAAATAACTCAACCGATTGGGGCTCAAATACTTCAAGATGACTTCTACGTCGACGACTGCATTAGTGGATCGGACAGCATCGTTCATGCGAAAGAGGCACAATACCAGGTTTCTTCATTACTCAATGGTGCTGGACTCAAACTCCGCAAATGGTGTGCAAACCATCCATCATTATTAAAGGATATCCCAGCTGAGGACCAAGAAGTCAGCCTTGACTTCAGCGATTCAATCAATTGCACAATCAAAACTTTAGGTCTAATCTGGCAACCAAAATCAGACCAATTATGTGGAAGAGCACAAATATCTGATACTATCTCAATCACTAAGCGATCAGTCAGCTCAGACATAGCACGCATCTTTGATCCACTAGGACTCTTTGGTCCAGTAGTAGTTAAAGCCAAAATCTTCATGCAACAGCTTTGGCACCTAAAACTGTCTTGGGATGACGAACTACCACAACATCTTAAGGAGGAATGGATAATCTTCAGGAACAACATGTCAACACTCAATCAGGCAAAGGTTCCCAGACACATCTTTAATCAACAGAATCCAACATCCGTACAAATGCACACCTTTGTTGACGCATCAGAACAAGCATATGGTGCAGCTGTGTATCTTCGTTCAACTTATAGAGATCGCACAATCATCGTCAGACTACTCTGTGCGAAGTCAAGAATTGCTCCGGTAAAACAACAGACCCTTCCTCGGCTTGAATTATGCGCTGCAGTCTTAGGAGCCGAACTAACAAGCAGAGTCAGAGAAGATTTACGACTGCGAGACACGCCAATACATCTTTGGACTGATTCACGAATCGTACTATCATGGATCAATTCCACATCGTCATCATTTCACACATTCGTGGCAAATCGAGTTGCAAAAATTCAAGAATGTTCCCTGGCAACTCAGTGGCGTCATGTCCCATCCAAAGAGAATCCAGCAGACTTACTATCTCGGGGAATATCTGCAGCAAGCTTTATGTCATGTAACATGTGGCTTTATGGGCCGTTTTTCTTGCATGGAAACGAATCAACATGGCACCAGCCGTTCGTAAAGGAGCTAGAAATACCCTCCGATCTAGAACGGAAAAGAAAACACACAGTGGCAGTAGCACTACAACAAAACCCTACAATTGACCTAATTTACCAGATAAAACATCGAAATTCTTTCAATTTTCTGCAACGTACAATGGGCTATGTTCTCCGGTTCACCAATAGAGCCAGGAAAATGGACATAAATCCAGCAGAACAAACAGCATTATCACCTAAGGAACTCAATGAATCACTTTTGGTCATCGTAAAGCAAATACAATCTTCTGAATTTACAAATGAAATACAAGATCTTAAAGGTCACAGAGGAGTATGCAAATCCAGCGCATTGATTACCCTGGCTCCATTTTTAGACGAAAGGGGGATTCTACGAGTTGGAGGCAGACTAGAGGCCGCATCAATCTCATTTAATGCCAAACATCCCATATTGATGCCGTACAACGAATCCATCACAAAATTGCTATTCAAAATGAAACATGACGAACACAACCACTGTGGACCACAAACATTGTTATCAATTCTGAGGCAGCAATTTTGGCCTATTAAGGGTAAGATCATGGCTCGACACACAGTTCATAAATGTATCAGATGCACCAAAACCCGACCACAGTTGATGACTCAAGTAATGGGTAATCTGCCAGTAGATCGCGTCACAGCAAATAGACCTTTCTTAAACTCCGGAGTAGACTTTTGTGGCCCCCTATGGGTACACTACAAAATCAGGGGAAAAAGGCCACACAAGGTTTACTTAGCAGTTTTTTGTTGCTTCACCACCAAGGCAGTACATTTAGAAATTGTGACTGACTTAACGACGGAGGCATTCATTGGAGCACTCAGAAGATTCATCAACCGCCGTGGACGAATTCAAACTCTTTACTGTGACAACGCCACCAACTTCGTGGGAGCAAGGAATCAGCTTCATGAACTCAACAGTGTACTGCACACCCCCGAAGCGAAGGAAGCCATAATCAAGGCTAGCAGCAACAAGGGAATAACATTTAAATTCATCCCTCCAAGAGCTCCACATTTCGGCGGTTTATGGGAGGCAGCAGTCAAATCAGCCAAACATCTGTTAGTCAAAACAGTCTCCATATCGTCACTCACGCATGAAGAATTGGAGACCGTAATCACCGAAGTTGAAGCCATCCTAAATTCAAGACCACTCACTCCACTTTCATCGAATCCAAACGATCTGGCTGCATTGACACCAGGACACTTCCTGATTGGTGAACCATTGATTGCTCAAGTTGATCCCGACAGCGCTCCAGAAAAAATAAATCTGAGAAATCGATGGAATTCAATCTGCTACTTGAAACATGAATTTTGGAAACGATGGTCAAGTGAATACTTAAATCAATTACAACAAAGAAACAAATGGAATCAGCATAAGGAAAACATCAAAGTTGGCGACATGGTTATCATCAAAGAAGACAACACGCCAACGCTTCAATGGCCACTGGGAAGAATTGTCCAAATCTTCAAGGGCGACGACAATGTTGTTCGAGTAGTCAATGTCAAAACCAAATCTGGAATATTCAAACGACCAATTCATCGCTTAGCCCCACTGTTCGAAGACATTGATAGTACTGATGACAAGGATAACACTGACGAGGCACAGGTAGCAACTTCACAATCCGAATCTCGAATGAATGAAACGACAGAAACGCCTACAAAACGAAGAAGGACGTCATGTGTGTCATTAATCACCACCGTTATACTGTCATTGTTTCTTCTACCCGTAGTTTGTGCATCGCCGATTAACATATCAAGATTTGACAATAATCCAGGAATATATTTCGAAAATCTTGGATCCACAAATCTAGTTGCCAACGAATGGAAAATTATTGTCTACTACGATCTAGCACCCATTCGATCAGAATTAGAGTCATTTAACAATGGAACAATTGCTCTTGAACATTTATGCAACCAACTACAGTTAAGGACAACGTGCAGTGCACTAGTAACACATTTTACAAACATGAGGAGTACCCTACAAGCAGACACCAACCTCATCTCAAAACATCGAACTCCACGCGCGGCAATCAACATAGTCGGCAATTTAGCACATTCGTTATTTGGACTGCTTGATTCTGACTACGCTGAAGAACTCTCAAAAACCATCAATCAAGTTAACACAAATGAAGCGCATCTTTTAAAAATGCTAAAAAATCAGACTTCCATCATAGACTCCACCATCAACATAATGAAACAAGATTATCTCGAAGGAGAAAAACGCATGATAACGCTTCAAAATCAAGTGACACACATCATTGCGAGAATTGGAGACACAACTGATCAGTTGAGAATCTTTCAAATTTTTACGTCTTTAACAATGCAATTAATGCTTATGGCTACAAACCTGCAGCAAATTGAGAACGCTATTCGCAACACATTTACGGACGTACATTATGGAACCATAAGTCCCCTCCTGCTATCACCAGCTCAATTGAGGGCGGAAATTATCAACATCAAAAACAATTTACCCCAATCCCAAAAACTACCATTCGAGCAAGAAGACTTGCTCCACTTCTATAAGATATCAACAACAAAGGGTCAGGCTACTGGAAATCACCTGTTATTTGTCATTAAAATTCCACTAGTTGAACAAGAATCTTTCAATCTATTTCAACTCACACCCTTTCCGTCAATCGTTAATAACACGCTCCTCATCATCAGTCCGGCAATGGAAATTTTGGCTATAAATCGTCATAGAGACCAATACTTTGCAATGACAGCATCCGAGCTTAAGGATTGTTACAAGGGAAAAGACATGCAGTTTTTTTGCGCCAACAGAAAGGCAAAATACCATGCTGGTTCACAAGCATACAATTGTGAATTTAATCTCTTCAACAACAATACCGCACCATCATGTAGCATACTTAAACCAAGTAATGACTTAATTTGGACCCAGCTGAATAGCAGAAATCAATGGGTATTCGGAACTCTTTATAATATTCAATTAACTGCTGTATGCAAAACAAAAACCTTACAAATTGAACTCACTGGATCCGGCATTCTATCAATGGAAAATGATTGTATACTGAGAAACAATCTCATTACCATTGAAGGAAATCAGATGATGATCAGCACTCTACAATCATCCTACATAAGCTTTGGGAACATATCTTTAATTGCCAAACCCAAAGATGTGCACGCAGCTCTGGAATCACTTCCAACATTCAACAACAGTCATCTAGAAGCATTAAACCATCTCCAGACTCAACTCTCTACCCTACAACATCAAGGTCTTCCTAAGCTGAACGACAAGGTATTCTTCAATAGCATTCATCACCACTTTGTCAGTTATTTTGCTCTTCTTCTTTCAATGAGCTTTGCAATTGTAATTATTTGCAAACTCCGGAAGAGATTGACGTCAGCCACTAATTCTACACCTGTTCCACAACCAAGAATACAGTACGATGTCAACGTCATATGAGAATACAGTTGAATTGAGCCATTCAACGCGGGGAAGTATGTTAAACAACATAAACAACAATAATGCTGACTGTATTACATTCTGAAATGGATACAACGAACGAACGCGGTGGCGTTCGATCGTTGCATATCGACCCATATTTAATTATATTTATTCATTGTAAGCATTTATTTTATTTATCCATTGTAAGCATTTTATGCAACTAATAATAAGTATAAAAGAGGCATTGGCCCACAAATAAATATCATTTTAAAACAATTCGTTGAGTAGTAATTTGATCCACTTTTCACATACAGTTCAGGTTTCAAGTGCCTGCAATTGTACCATCCAATATCAAATTAATTGTGCACCATTTTACACAGAATAAACAAATCAAGTTCAAGTGCTTGTATTTGTTATCAAATTGTTCAATACAAATTGCGTCTGACAAAGCCCTCACTATGTCACTGATGAGTTCAAGTGAGTAAGCCGAACGAAACGCCAATTTGTAGGACTAAAGGCCATAAAAAGCTATTTTGAATCAATAAAAACTTTTTTGACATCAAAGGTGTCGGTGAGGTCTTGGCCGACTTTGATGGAGCAGCGGCAGTTTCAGATTTCTGAAACAGGTTTTCCTTGCGTGCAGACAAGCAAGTGCAAATAGCAAATATTTGAAAATTCTTAATTAATTGGTGTCTTGAAGGTAGTGTTGTCCCTTCCGAAATGTTCTGTTATCCCGAATTTGTTTCTGCTATCGTGAATCTCCCACGAATCAAATTCCCCCGAACAAAAATCCTATGGTATGACGGAAAAATTCTTCTGAAAACCTTGTCATCGAAATCAATAATTTCTGAAGTAAACTTTCGAGCATCATTTAAGCTATGATTTTTTTTAAGGGCAGTCATTCATGTAATGCACTTTAAGTAGAATTAATTTGAAGTTGCTCACCGATTGGAATTAAGGTTTGTTTTTCATTACTTCAGGTCTCTGTAAAACCTGTGGTGGTATACCAACAATTTTTGGTACATGGACTTTTGTGTATCCTGCAAGAGACTGCCAAGATATTTCACTAGCTGTTGAGAACAAACGTGACATCCTGCGCAGAGATACATTAGAAGCCAAACGAAAACATCGTCGGGACCGATTAAGATCAAAGGCTAAGGGAAAGTGTTCACATGGCTTATTTTGAATGCAAATTTATTTATGTATTTTATTAAAATGTATTTTTTATGATAATTTAAGATTGAATACGAATAATTATACTATTTACGCATATATATAGCTCATTTTGTCTGCAATAAAAATATTTCTTTTAGAAAATTGCTTCTTTTTTTACTGTGCAGGGGCAGCTGTAGTAGCGAGTCTTGCATCAGCTTCAGCTTGAATTTGTTGTATTTGCAACAAACTTGTCTTCAAATTATTTATAACACAAACTTTATTTTGCCAAACAATTAAGCCATCACATGCTGCACATCCTGTGGCAGAACTTTCAAGGACCGCATCCAATCTTAGTTTGAGGTCCGCTGGAAGATCCGGCGTGTCGACTTTGGTGGCTTCCGAGAGGAGTATGGCTGAGTGGATTGGGCAAAACGAAGGTGGACCAATTGGACCAACACCGAGTGTCTGAGCCTGGACGAAAACAAAATTATTTAATTGTGAGAATTGATTCGAATGAGAAAAAAAATAAAAACACTTACATTTCCGACTAAACAAACTGTGGCAATAACAACTGCAACTATAACTACTTGGAATCTCATTCTGAGTTAGATACTAAATTATAAAATGTTGATTTGGTTCTTCTGAAACTTGTTGAAGCTCAGGTGAGTACTTGATTCGTTTAAATGATAGTGATCTTGCAGAAAAGTGTATCTTTTATAGGAATTTTTGTATCTTTGTTGATTTCATATTTTTGCAACAAATATTTACTTTGGAAAACTAGAATAATATGAAAACACATTTTATTGGATTAAGATAAGGAATAATATATAAAATATAGCTCTTCTGATGGGGTTCTATATGAGAATAAATGCGTCACAAGTAATTAGATACAAAAAATAAAGATGAAGGGAATCTGTAAACAGGATGTAACAAAAATCATGTGTAGTAATTTATGTCAGAGATTAATAATATTCTTACCAGTAGATTTGTTACTATATGGGGGGCTTAAAGCTGGGAAAAAGAGTGGGAATGACAGAAAAACTAGCACACAAGATAATAATGTTTTATATTTTTCATATTGCTGTGTTGTTTATTTTTCACAGATCTTTGTAAGAGATAATGATTTTGTCGTCATCCAATGGAAATTCCGTGAGTTCATTATTTTTTATTTTCAGATATTCGCATTTGCTATGAAGTTTTGCTACCAAGAACTTCAAAATGTTTGAATTTGGCGATTTTTTTCAGAAGTAAAGCAAACTATGACTTGGAAACATTTTACAACACTTGAGGTTTTGATATTTGATTAAATATGGTGTTCTAACTAGAGGTTGAGTTGCGAGAAAATGGGCTTGGAGTATTCATCGAACGACGCCCAACGATTATTAAATATTTATATTAAGATAAAACTAGTTTAAAAACATCAGAACAGTATACAATTATGTAATAATATTATGATTGAAATATTTTGTTTAAAAAAAAAAACATGACTATGTCAAAATAGAATCATAAATCTATTTTGCTTTTTGTTTTCAAAGCCTAGTACTCACCTCGTGTGAAATGAAAAATTTGAACCGCTTCAAAATACCTACACGAGAATAATCTATTGAAAAACGTAATTGATTTTCCACATGAATATTTAGTACTCAGTTTGGAATTTTCAATACTCACTTTGAGTTAGAAATACAAATAAATTGACTTTTATGATATACATATGTAGTTGATTGACAGAATCCTAAAAAAGTGCCAACAAAAAATAATTTGTTTTCTGTGTTTTACTATTTTTAGCTTATTGCTTATAGCCTAGTACTCAGTTCGAGTGAAAATGAAATTTTCATACAAAAGTGCCAGTTAATTCACAGCGATGGAATTCGCAACGAGAAGTGAGTACCCAAATTCGAGAGTGAAGTATGAACCGGTTCGTTAAATATTTCATGACATGATTTTCATTTCTCAACGTACCACCACTGGGAAATTTGATTGAGTTGTGGAAAAGTCTGACATTTGTCAATTAATTTGCTTTGGTGAAATTAAAATTGTATTTCGGGATAATACTAACTTACTTACATACTTACTTACTTACTTAAGGTGGCGCTACAGTCCGGGGTGGACCAGGGCCTCAACCAACAAGCTTCTTCCAGCCGGCTCGGTTTCTAGCTAGCTGTCTCCAGTTTCGCACGCCAAGTTGGTTGAGGTCCTCTTCCACTTGCGTGCGCCACCTTTTACGCTGTTCACCTCTACTGCGTTGTCCCACGGGGTTGGATTCAAAGACTTTCCGGGCCGGAGCATTTCTGTCCATTCGCTCTTGATGACCCAGCCATCTCAGTCGTTGGCTTTTCACTTTTGTGGCTAGGTCGGTGTCGCTGTACAGCCCATACAGTTCGTTGTTGTATCTTCTTCTCCATTCTCCATCTATGCAGACGGGACCAAAAATCACCCGGAGAATTTTCCTCTCAAAACAGCCTAACGCGTTCTCATCCACCGTTAACAGTGTCCATGCCTCTGCACCATACATCAGGACTGGGATGATAAGCGTCTTATACAGGGACAGTTTAGTTGCTTGAGAGAGTGCTTTGCTTCTCAATTGCCTTCTTAGCCCAAAAAAACAGCGATTGGCAAGAGTAATTCTTCGTTTGATCTCAGCGCTGATGTCGTTCGCTGAGTTTGTAGCGGATCCTAGGTAGACAAAGTCTCTGACCACCTCAAAATTATAGCTGTCTATAGTGACGTTCTGTCCGAGACGTCGGTGTTGGGTGTCCTTTCTTGTTGACAGCATATATTTTGTTTTGCTTTCATTCACCGTTAGACCCATCTTCTTGGCTTCCTTCTCAATACTCCCAAAAGCACCACTGACATCACGCTTTGTTCGTCCGATTATGTCAATGTCGTCAGTGTAAGCGAGTAATTGGACGGACTTTTGAAAGATTGTGCCTCTAGTGTTGACGTGAAGGTTTTGCACTATTCTTTCAAGAACGATGTTGAAGAAGTCGCATGACAGCGCGTCGCCTTGCCTAAAACCTTTTTTGACATCAAAGGTGTCGGTAAAGACTTTGCCGACCTTGATGGAGCAGCGTGCATTCTCCATCGTCATCCTGCACAAACGGACGTGTTTGGCAGGGATGCCAAAACTAGACATTGCTCTATATAGCTCGTCTCTATAGATGCTGTCATACGCGGCCTTGAAATCGATAAAAAGGTGGTGGGTATCGATTTGAAACTCCTGGGTTTTCTCCTAGATCTGCCGTAGTGCGAATATTTGGTCGATGATGGACTTCCCTAGCCTAAAGCCACACTGATATGGACCTATCAGGTTGTTGACGAATGGCTTCAGGCGTTCACAAAGTACGGTAGAGAAGATCTTGTAGGCGATATTAAGAAGACTGATGCCTCTGTAAAGACAAAATTTTAAATACAAACGGGAAGAAAATACTTGATATATGCGACTCTTTCGGTTTTCAAATCTTAAATGGATGCAGCAAATCAGATCAAGAGGGAGAGATGACATATTATAGGTCCTAGGGGTAGTTCCGTAGTGGACTACTGTCCTTATGGAGCAGCTTGGAGATCCATAATAGAAGATATGGCAGTAAAAGAAGTTCCTTTTTCTGATCACCTTCCGTTGGGAATCACTATTGGAATATTGAACTGGGATTGCGGTGTTAAGGAGTTACAACTTCTACCTAAGCTTCGTTGGCGCCAATCGAGCTTGAAAATCTATAAGAAAGTGCTTAATGCAAATTTGCAAGAAGAAATAGAGAAAGAAAATGGAGAACTTAGTATGCAAAATCTTCAAGGAGTTATTAAAAACACATACCAGGTCATTAAGAGAACAGGACAAAACAAGAACACTTATAAAAGTGTCTGGTTTGATAAAGAGTGTTCCAGCACAAGACATTTTTTGGTCTGCTAAGAACATATCGAAGAACGGGATCACTTTTCTTCAAAAAACTATACTTAGAAGCTAACACAAATTTCAAATTACTCTGTACGAAGAAAAGAGAAGAGTACTTCGAAAACCTAGCCAAAACCCTTGGTAGCTGTAAGAATTCAAAGGACTTTTGGAAAAATGTGAGAGAAATAAATGGATCAAAGTTTCAAACTGGTGCTAATTTTAGCGCCAATGTTCTTAAATCACATTTTCAAAGATTGCTAAATGCTGATACTCATATGATGACTCCTTATTATGCTCGACCACTCAATCAAAATGAATACTTGGATGCAACAATAACAATATCAGAAGTTGAATTAGCACTGGCAAAAACAAAAGACAATAAAGCTGCAGGATCAGACAGAGTGCCAACCGAGTTTTTTAAATATGCTACAACTCAATTTATTTCACTTTGAGTGAAAAAAAAACAAATGAATTTTTTGATTAGTTACTTGACATAATCTGGAAAAAAAATTATGAATATTAATTTTGATATCGTTTATTGTTCTTATATGGTGTGTTATGTTGTTTTTTAATTGTCGGTTGCAATTAAACGAACAATAAAACATTGGATTATTCCGAAATATAATTTTTATTTTCAACAAAGCAAATTAACTGACAAATGTCTGACTTTTCCACAACTCAATCAAATTTCCCAGTGGTCAGATATGACCACTAGGCTTAAAGCCTAGTACTCAGTTCGAGTGAAAATGAAATTTCCATACAAAAGTCATAATAAAAACATAATTGATTCTCCACGTGAATTTTTGGTATTCAGTTTGAAATGTTTGATACTCACTTTAAGCCTAGAACTCACCTCTTGTGAAAGGAAAAATTAAAACCGCTTCAAAGTCCACATGAATAATCATAGTGAAAACATAATTGATTCTCCACTTGAATTTTTGGTATTCAGTTTTTAAATTTTTGATACTCACTTTGAGTGAAAAAAAAAATTATTTTTTGAAAGTTATTTGACAGAATCTTGAAAAATTTCTAACGAATATTAGTTCTTATATCTTTTATTGTTGTTATTTGGTGTGTTTTGTTTTGTTTTAATTGTTGATTGCAATAAAATGAAAGATTAAAGTTGTTGGTTTAATCCGAAACAATACTTTACAATTTTTATTTTGAACCAAAAAAATTAATTGACAAAAGTCAAACTTTTCCACATCTCAATCCTTTGTGGTGGTTGTTGTACGTAGAGAAATGAAAATCATATCGTGAAATATATAACGAACCGGTTCATATATCACTCTCGAATTTGGGTACTCACCTCTCGTTGCAAATTTCATCACTGTGAATTAACGGGCACTTTTGTATAGAAATTTCATTTTCACCCGAACTGAGTAGGCTTAATACAAAAATGGTGTATCCTACATTTATTTACTTATGTGTATGTTCTTTCTATATCTAGACTATATCGATACCTTCCCGTAAGAATGTATTAAGCAACATTTCAAAAATTTTAAAGGCATCGAAAAAACCTCTGGTCCAGTTATTTATTTATGTATTTAAAAAAATAAAAAGATTTGGAACGGAATTTTCAACTCAAAATGCTTCGAAAAATCTGTTTACTACAACAAAATATCCAAATAAATAACTGAATAAGAGGTATTTTAAAAATTTAATTTAAAATTTTTAAAATGTCGCTTAATACATTCTTACGGGAAGGTATCGATATGTAAATCATAAAGATGAAACATTTGTTTGTTTGTTTATGGCTACACAGCAGTGTTGGCCCAAAGTTAATCTGATTAATGATTAAAAATTAATGATTAAAAATCATAATCAAAAAATTTGATTAAGATTAATTAATCAAAATCATTAATCGTTAATTTTATTATTTGATTAAATATTAACTATGTTTTAGAAAGATGCACAGTAAGGCATTTGCTGTTTGAACACTATGGGGTTGGGGGCTAAGGTAATTTGCGTTAGGTTTTGGCACAGCTACAATAGAAGGGAAAATTACGAAATCCCGCCGCACAGAATCCCGCCGCAAAAAATCCCACCGATTACAAATAGACAAAAGTCCCGCCGCAGGGTGACGGGGTTAGGTGGTCTAGACTTGGGCAGAAGTGGATCTGGATTCTGGACAGAGCAGAGGTGGGAATTTTTGTATATGGGTGACGGGGTGAATTGGTCTACACCTGGACAAAGGTGGGTCTGGATATGGACAGAGGTGGGCCTGGATTAGGACAGAGGTGGAAAAAAATGTATAAAAATATAAACTTTTTCGAAGTATAGGAAGTGCCAACTTTCAGTTGATGCATCTCATTACATGAAAAATCTACTTTTATTTTTAAACGCGATTTGCGGCTAAACTAAACGTCCTACCGATTTATAAAATGCATATTCGTGATCTACGAAGTACCAGTTCTTAAAATTAAATAAAAAATTGGTAAAAAAATAAATAAAAAGTTTTTCCTTTTTTTTTCTAATTTGTAAAAAAAAAATACAAAAAGTTTTTTATTTTTTCGGAGTTGGGTCTGTGACGGAGGTGGATCTTGGACTGGGGCAAAGGTTATGGAAGTGGGACAAAGAATAATTTTAGATTAAATATTTTGGGTTTGGGTGACGGTTTGAGGTGGTCTAGGCCTGAACAGAGGTATGTCTGGATCTGGACAGAGGTGGGTCTGGATTATGGATAGAGGTGGGATTTTTTGTGTTGGGCTTGGATGACCGGGTGAGGTCGTCTAGACCTGGACAAAGGTGGGAATATGTTTTGCTTTAAAAAAATTATATAAAAATATAAACTTTCTCTAATTTTCTTTTTGAAAAACTTAGAAAAAACAACCTTTTTCCAAAATTTTTTTGAAGAAAATTGGTTTTGTTAATGCGGGATTCTGTCTGGCGATATTTCGTTACTCTCCCTATTTGAGTGTGTATTTCGGATTTCGCCCTGCCAGACTGTTTAAAAAAAACCGTTTTTCATTTTGAACTTTTAATTTTTTTAAATAACTACATACTCAAATGGTCTCGGATTCCGTGGTATGTGATCCGAGGAGCTTATCTAAGGAGGGGTGACACATAATTTCGGCTAACAATATTACCCTCGAAGTTGCATTCATATTTTTCTCGATGCACTGTTTAATCACTAAAAAAATACCCTGGTTGTGGACTGCTAGGCTTTGATTTTTTGAATAATCTTTGCTCAAGCTTTCGACGCCTGTACAGGTGTGGGCTCTCGGTCTATCTAATATTGAAAATTACAAAAAAAAATTACAAGTCAAGCATTACACTTTGAATTAAAACATTTTTAATACAAAAAGAAAACATAAATAAATTAGGTGAGTGGTAACACCAAACTATTAAGAACGCTCATACAACTTGTGCTTTAGTGTAAGCATAGAGGCACTCAAGTCTAAAACATAATGGTTTTAATTCACCTCATGTTTCATTTCATGGCTCATTGAGATCATAATCGGAAATTTAATCAAGTTAATCAAATAATGATTAATGATTAGCATATTTAATCATGATTAAGATTAATTTTTTAATCATAATTAATTTAATCTGATTAAAATTAATTAAGTTAATTAATTGATTAAAAAATTAATTGATTAATGCCAACACTGCTACACAGGGGGTCATTTCTGGAATAGCTGAACCAATTCCAAAAAATTCTTTAAATAATGGAAAGCGAAAATGTCCCTGAGTAACATAGGCTTAATTTTATTTTGATAAAAATAAAGGTATGGTTAAAATCTAAATATTTGTATTTTTTAGGCGTATTTGTGGGCTCTGGACCTTTGACACCTCATGTATGGGAAATTTTGGAAAAAATTATCCCATTTAATTCGCCAGAAAAGCTCAAATAGTCCTAGAAGTTGGTCAGACCTAGATAACTTGTAATGAAGGCTTAAAGTTTCCCAAGGTCACGCCCGATTTTTGGCACCTCATTTTTGGGAAATTTCCAAAAAATGTTTACCATCTGGAATATCTCTATATCGTTATAAAAGGTCAACTATTTTCAGTAATTGGTCAGCCATAGATTTTGTTCTATAAATTTTTGAAATTCGTTTAAGGTCACAAAAAAACTTTTGGCACCTCATTTGGGTCAGTTAATAAAAAAAGTCATTTGAAAAGCCGCTTCACGTTTATAAAAGGTCAGCTATTTTTAGTAATTGGTCATCCACACATTTTTTTTATTGAATTTGTAAACAAAATTCAAGTTCATAGCGATTCTTAGCACCTCATTTATCGTCGGTTCAAAGGTAAAACTCACTAACTAACATAACACATTTGAGGGAAATTTAATTGAAACATACTTTTTAAATCTGAAAAGTTACGTTCCGAAAATTTTTAAATAAAGTTCCCGGGCATACCTTTCAATGTCCCTAGACTCCTTTAATGAATTTTTATCCTTGTGCCAAAAATCGTTCGACCTTGAAAAAAAAAAATATTTTAAAAAATCGTAAAAACGAATCTTCACATATCTGACCAATTACTGAAAATAGCTTACCTTTTATAAAGATCTTAGGGCCTTTCGGGACCAATTGACCTTTTCTGACCAATTACTGACCAATTAGATGGCATTTTTCTTATCAAATTTCCCTCTTATGATATGCTAAAGGTCCAAAATTCTTTTGTTGCTTGAAGGGTTATTTCTAAGGAAAGGCTTAAGGGTTTAAATTTTGTACAAAATTCGATTTGAAGGGTGAAATGGGGTGAAAAAAAAATGGTACCAGATTTCAAAATTCTGTTCAAAAGAGTTTACTAAGAGGATGGACTTAGAGGATGGGTTAAAGGCAAGGCATGTTTCGAGGTAAAGGTTCATATTTATAGATTGAAATGGGGTAAAAACAAAAAAGGGAGTCGATTTAATTTTATTTTGTTACACAAATATTTTTAGGTTTGAAAGGTTATTTTTTTAAAGCTTGGCTAAAGTGCTAGATATTTTTCAAAATTGAGTCTTTAGAGGGCGAAATAGGTAAAAAGAAAGTATCCGATCTTAGAAATTCTTTTTGTTTTGAACTTAACTGCTAGATATTTTTCAAAATTAAGCTTCCGTGAAATGGGGTAATGGAAAAATGTGACTTTAAATATTTTTTGTATTGGGAAGGTCATTTTTTAAGTACAGTATAAGGGCTTAATACTTTTCAAAATCTAGCTATTTACAGGATGAAGTAGAGTTAATAAAATATGAAAATCAATTTTTAAACGTTTTTTTTTGTACTTGAAGTGGTTATGTTTAGAGACTGTTCTTCGAGGATCACTTGCTGGATGTTTTCAAAACCTAACTGATAAAGGGTTGAGATGAGGTAAGAACAAAAAATCGAAGGTTTACACACTTTGTACTAAGCACGGTAAATGTACGTGGGCACAAAGAAGTGGTTAGGTAGAGCCATATCAAATTAATTCAAACTACGGCTAGAATTATTGACATTTATTGTGTTTTTAATTTTTTAACTCGTATGTGCGAGTTATCTATCTGATAGATAATAATTTTATTTCATACAAAGGTTTAACAAAAACAATGTTTATGCTGGTATATAATTATTAATGAATATAACATAAAGTTGCCTATCGAATTCAAGAAATTTACTGTTACAAAATTAGGCTTAGTGAGTTTAATAAATTATGAAAATTCATTTAAAATTAGATAGTGATATTTAAGTGAAGCTTTCAAAAACTTATAGAGATTTAAGTAGCAGCTGCCATTTAACACGTTTAAAAATTGCGATCGGGAGAGAACGTCATTTTCAAGATAAATTCTTCTATACCCTTTGAAGACTGGGCAGATTCCAACGAAATGAAAAGTATTTTCAGAGGCATCTAAGTTTCAAAGTGTACAGAGACCATTAGTATTTCTTTGAAAGGACCTTCCATTCGCAGATTGAGAAGCCCACTGCGAGTCTTCAAGATGAGACAAATCATATCATGAGGGTTTGAGTCGTCAAAGTAATTTGGCACTTCAGAATATAGCAGATTGCAGTAATCATCGTGAAACTGGGATTGATTGGCATCGCTTATAAATATGTGGTGTTTGGTAGAAACATGATAACTCCATTTTAAAATTTGCGTCTTTGCGTCCACTTTACATCGACCTACAACCTAAACGGGTGAACCGATTTTCTTCAAATTTGAAATATAATTTTTCAAAGGTTATGTTCATAAGTACTCCAAATTTGAAGAAAATCTATGGCCTCGTTTACACTCTAGCTTGATTTAAAGTGGGTGTAAAGACGCTAATTTTAAAATGGAGTTATCAGGTTTCTACCAAACACCACAGAAATTTAGTGCAATGTTTTTCTTTGAGCTTTGCAATTAGAATTTTAAGTATAAGAGAAAAACGCAAATAATAGAAAATTATGTTTGTTTATGTTTTTTGGCCCATTGAATATAATTCAAATTAAAAGTTTTTTGCGCGTAAGCACGCTCTATTTTTTATTAGTTGTCGGTATACATCGATTGAAAACAATGCTTCTTAGAAGGGTACAACAGCATCTAACTGATGAGCCCAACTGTTGTACCTGGGCGAAACGCATTTGGACTAAAGGTCGCAAAAAACTTTTAATTTGTATGAGAATTGTATGCAATCCTTGCCACTCATGCAAATTCACGTTGAAAGAAAAATCTATTGATGTTTCGTGAAAATGATTCGGCCACTCCTCAGCCCAAAAAATCTTTCTTATAATAACTTCGGACAAAATCCTCGATATTCTACCATTGGGAAGATTCAGTGTTTTCCGGATATACGAAAAATGTATGTAGGTTGAGAGTCGTTAGAAAGTCGTTAGTGAGTCCAGTTTTGATGTGTAGAACATAATTGGGCGTGTTTTCTGGTAGAAGAAAACATCTGTAGTTGTAGTTTTTCAACTTGGTTGTGTTCGCTAAAACCCCACACCTGAGCACAATACAGCATGTTCGGATCTTGTAGCTGCATCATGAATTTTAAATTTAGTTGAAGGTTGAACTGACGTATTTTTTAGCAGTTTGGAGATGTAGCATTAATGGAGTTTTTTGATGCTGCCAGCTTATTATTTAGATGCTCATTCCAAGACTCGTATGTGCGAGTTTATCAGTAGAAACAAAAATTGCACAAATAAATACACCCAGAATTCCGTTTATTACGCGGTGGTAAACATGACCACTTATGAACTAAATGGATAAAGAACAGGATTCAAACTATAAGTCATATGTTTTTAAAAACTTTTCTCTACCAGAGCGAAGCCGGAGCAGGCCAGCTAGTCATATATCAAGGTATAGTTACATACATACATAAGTCACATTTTGGAAACTTAGATATGTATAAAAATTTAGAATTATGTCTCTGAATGTTTTGATGAATAAAATCGAGACAAAGTATCAGTTTTGTTATAAGATGGGTTACACCACTTTTTCATTCACAGCTTCATTTATGGAAGGAATCTAAAATTTTAATATATCAAAAACTAACTTTTACTACGGACAAAATCCAAGTGCAGATTTCTAATTGCAATTATTTTTATTTTGGCAGAAATAATTATCACTGAAAAGTCCATCGTCCAATCGTATGCGCAACAAAAGCTATGCAAGGTCAAATTCCATTAAGATTAATTTTCCCCAATTATCTTTTAAAGAGTAATCATGATTACACCATTCCACCTGGACGACGACGCTCGTGAGGAAACAATTTCGTCCACCCGATCTCGATGAAGTAAAGATAGTTATGTAAAAAAATATTTCAAACTCAACATTTTGGGAAAAAGAATCATCGTTATGCCCCCAAAAAACCGTTTTTTTTCGAAATTTGACCATTTTTAAAGACGCAATACATGCCTTGGAACTGATCGCTCGTAGCATTAAACTTTTTCCAGAAAATTTTACGTATTATCTATGCAGTAAGCATAAATTATGTTTTACCTCAGCTCAATAGAAACCCTGGAGTCTGGACGATAAAAAAATTGTCCAGTAATCACGAACGAGCAATTCCTTTCAGCAAACTCATAGTTAAACGTCAAACTTATTCCTAACCTACAAGAAAACTACCACTGGACAACCGATACGTATTAAAAGATATAGCTGCAAAGTCTAAAAAATATTTAATCTGAATGGAATTAAAACAATGGTCGTCACTATGAACACATTGGTTTTCAAAAAAAAAATTGAAAAAATCAATGTGAACTTCAGCTAGTTTGATCTGTAAATTTATTTCTAAATTATCGTTAAAATTGTCATTTCTTACACGCAGTATAAATGATGAACATTTCTAAAAATGCATTGATGGATTTTTCTCAAAAGCATGAATTAAACTCATCATTTGTGCTGTAGCAGTTCCCAGGCACGAGTGTTCGATATCTTGAATTTCATTTGAGCCCCTTGATATTTCACATGTTTTGAACTTTTCCACAGCAATTTCCAATAGTTTTGTTTTCATACCAGGAAAATGAGGTATAACACTTGATGTTTCAATACGTTTTGAAACTTTGGCTTTGAAGAGGTCAACAGCTCTGATTGTTTCAACAATTTGTGGAGCATATGTTTCTTCAAGAACATGATGGGATGAATTTTCTCCCGGATCTTCTAACTGCGGCTGCTGCAAACTATTAGAATTAGCTACTTTTTTTGATGACAGTTGTTGAAATGGCTTCAAAAAAAAAAATTAAATATTAAAAGTTGATTAAATGTATACAATTTCAAAAAGGAAATAGCAAACAACTTCTTACCATACAGTAAAGACTTCCAATTAGTGAAAGCAATAAAAAGTTAGTGAAAACATTCATTTTGACCCTAGCAAATATTAAAGAGCCTTAAAAAACTACAAATAACGACACTGATATTCAATTCGAAAGCACTCACATTAATAGCCACTGATTAAATATCAATTATCTCATTTTATTATTAAAATGTGATTGTTGAATTATTTTTTTGCTGAGGTTTCACTCTACACATAGATTCTGACTAACTTTGTTCTGATTTCAGGGGTTTTGCATCATGTATAGTGTTACTGACAATGCCTAGCGTACTCTCTTGATTTTGGAAGATTGCAATATTAAAATTACTATGAGAAGTTTCAAGTCTTGAAAACAAGAAAGAAAATAGTGTGTTCATTATTATCAGCTGAGTTGAAATCAATTCACGTGTAAATGATGTAAAAACTAAAATGTTGCACTTTAATCAATATTACTTTTGCAAAAGAAGATAAACTCATTTCTGAAGGTCAAGTTCCAGTCGTTACCCTATAATGATTGACACATGACTTTCAGCGCGTGTATTGGAAATTTCGCTTGATTTTCATTTTCATGTGATATTTTTGTAGGTATCATGCTTTTTTTCGTTATCTATTATTGTTTTTTTTTTTAATCAGCTCTATGATCTGGTCTTTTTTAAATCACTTCATATTGAAATATGAAATATGATATTTCAAAGCTTTTTTAACTACAAAAATTAAGAGGAACGAAAAAAATACATCAAATAATTGCACGTAGATGGACTTTAAAGTCAAATTTCTTACAGATTTGTAATAAAAGTGTCATTCTTTGGCTCTTATTATATCTCTGTGATAGTTGTTTATTGAAAACACAGACTTTGAGGTAATTTCTGTTGGTAATGTTTTTGGTTTTCTAAAATTACAGCTTAAAAGGGATTTATGCTGATTTTTTCAAACTTATTCTTACTTATCGTAAAAACGAATCTATATAGCTGACCATACTGAAACTAGCTGACATTTTATTAAGATCTAAGGCAGCTATACTCAACCTGCGGCGCGCGGGCCGCATGTGGCCCGTCGAGCTTTTTAAGTGGCCCACCTGGCATACTTACATAATTATGCGATTTCATAGAAAAACTTAATACTTCCTGATTTCGTCATCACTTTCTTTTATAAAATGAAACAATGCCCGAAATAATAAATCGAATGGGAAATAAAGCCCAACATAGGAAACATTTCCAAACAAAGAGTGTTGTCAGTAAAAAACATAAAATTTGAAAAACAAGTCAAAAAAGCTCCATCGACATCCAATGTCACTTTGTCTTTTCGTTTTCACGAATGACTGAAAGCGTTTTCGCTTGGTCCTCCCGTAGTTTCCGGCAGCCTTTCAAATGCTTCTGAAAAAGTTCATTTGGCACGAGATGACAGTTCTTCTTCTGAAAAGAACAGAAAATTGTTCTGAATTGAAATGAGAAGCGTTCACACGAATCGAATCGCTGTTCCGGATTGCCAATCGAAAAGGCCATTAATTTGGAATTACCATTGTGCATTTTCATTGTACTAAGATTTGGAGTTAAAAGGAAACAATTATGAAAAAATGGATAGGCCAAACATTTCATCCTCTCCAACTCTCTATCATCATCTTCATACCTTGCTGTAGATTTTTTACTTAGGTAAGGAGTTCACTCAAAATAAAAACCCTAGGTGGAGACATTCGTTTCTGGAGGAATATCTATATTCAGAGAACAGCTGTGTGAACGTTTGATCACCCAAATGCAACAACCCAGTGCACAAATACAACCAAACCCAAACTTCAGAATCAAGTAAAGGGTTGCAACTTGTTCGTTTGGTATCCTAGAATCTGGATCTAAGAGCTCCGGAGGGTTCTTCTGGATTACCAAACGAAAACGCTATGACAAAGCAAAAATGTTGCCTACGTGTGAAAGAAACTGATTTTGCAGCTGATTAAACTCAAATCGCAAGTAATTTTGAGAAGTTTCACCGGTTTTGCTCTCGAAAGTGAAGACAAAAACTAAAAAAAAACAATAAGACTGTGAAATGAGTGACCACAACATACATTTTCCTCGTTCTACTTCAGGTAATAGATAATGTTCCTGACAGAAAAAAAAATCAGAAAGTCGACGCTGGATTGAAAAATTAACATCTTGGATCTTCAAACGTTTGGGAATCAACGTTTTCAATTCTACAAAAAATGAAATAAACAAATTAGTTTAGCATGCAGGAACAATACAGATCTTGAAAAAATGTTCTAAATTTCCGAAATCAAATCAATTTTTGTATTAAAATGAATAAACCATTCAATATACATTACTGACCTAAGTGCAAAAATAATTCATGTTGTGGCCCGAGGCAAAATAGCTAAAACGTCTTTGTGGCCCTTTCGAAAAAAAGGTTGAGTATGGCTGATCTAAGGGCCTTTTAGGTAGTATTGAATTTTTGTAAATTTCCCAAAAATGAGGTGCCAAAAATCTCTATGACCTTGAAATTTTTAAAAATTCATCAAAAAAATCTACACCTGACCAATTACTGAAAATAGCTGACCTTTTACAACCGTTCAAATTGCATGCTTTGTTTTTTTAAATGACCCAAATGAGGTGCCAAAAGTTTTTTTTTGTGACCTTGAAACGAACTTCAAAAATTCATAGACTGAAATCTATGGCTGACAAATTACTGAAAAAATGTTCAAAGGGTAGATATGTGCATTCAAGAAAACACAAGCGTCCACAAGCTTTGTTTCAAAGCGAACCTCTGTCTATCAACTCCTACTCTCACCTCCCCGCGGTGAGCATCGGGTGCCTAGTACCTTTAACTGAAGACGGGGTTCCAATCCCTGTGGACGGTTTTAGGGGGCAGCAAACGAGAGAGGGGGGGAGGAGTGTTCCCACTGAGGCACTTCTCCTTCATCCAGGCGGCAGCGGAAGAATTCTCCAGATAGAATCTTAGTGAACACCTTATACGGGCTACTACGACATATTCGGAGCTCAGGCCTATAAGGAGCGGTTAATCCGGCTCCCCGCCCTTGGAGTTATATTGTAAGGATCTGGTCCCCCAGGTTGGGGGCCGTGCCACCGGGGTGACTTCCCGGCCACGTAAAGCTTTTTTAGTTGCGAAGCAACAACAAGCCTCGGAT